>OU452171.1:10000000-10600000 GCA_911728515.1 Peribatodes rhomboidaria | reverse complement strand
AAATTGCAAAAAAAAAATTAAGCTCCCCAATAGTAGGCTCGATTAATTTCTTGTCTCGCGTTCGATGCGATGAGTTGTATTAGAATAAAGATAGTTCGACATGCACGATCTTCTGGATATATTATCTGCGGTTTCTAATGGTAAAATCCATTCTGTTGTGATTATTATCATGGTTACACAATGTTCTTTAACCTACGGTCAAATAAACGGGTGATGCTAGTGAAGGCCTTAGAGGCGTGTAAACACCAATTTAGTTCACTAAGGTTGCTCCCAAACAAATGCAGCCAATAACCTTTTAGAGAAGATACTTGGAGAGGTAACCAAACTTATGTTTGTTTTGCACTTACAAAATCTGCTCACATACCTAATTGGTTTTGTTAATGAATTAAAACAACCTTGAATATACTTACCCTACTTAATAACTTGGGTAATGAGATACCTACTTCTGAGTAACAGATATCGCAGTTAAATAGCAAGTTGGTGCGTGTCTTGTGCGAGTCATCCTACAAAAGACATCAACGCGCGCGATCGATAGTGCGCGTGGAAGTCTTTTGTATGCAGTAATCTGAAATTGTTCTAGATACTATGTGATTTAAATGAACTAGTGGCTCTGTGAACTGTAGTCGCGGCCAACGTCTGTCTCATCTACAGGTCGCATTCCTCGACCAATTCTCGTCAAATTTTGTGAGCAGGTTCGAGGTTCAGAATTTTTCTAAATTGCTCAAATGATATTTTTCTCTAAAAAAATCATATCTTTTGGGGGCTGAGCTACCCACGTCCGTAGGAGTGTGCTCTATTCTGATTCCCTACACGTGGTCCCCGGGTAGTGCTAACCGGGTAGCAAACTCTAGTGGGAGCCTTCGGCCGTGGCTAGTTACTCGTACCACCTACCGGACCAAGCCATGCCGTGAAATGACCTAGTCGTGTTTCGGGATGTAGTCCGGTGTAACCGTTCCGAAGACGGGTCTGAGCAGTAGTAGCGCACTTATAGCGCCTCACTCAACTGCCGTCTTTGTACTTCTTCACTCTCAAACTTCAAAACTTCAAGGCTAGAGTGAATAAGTACCTTATAGGTCGTCGTGCTCCATCTTAGACCACAACGTCGCTTATCATCAGGCGAGTTGGTGGACAAACGCCGACCTATTCTACATTAAAAAAAAACCGCCTTCTTTTTTTATTGAACCTACTCACAAAGTTTCAAAAGAATCGGCTAAGAAATGCGACCTGCAGAAGAAGACAAACATCCGAAATTAGGACATACATATGAAAGCATTTTTGTCAAAGCTGAAGCATAGACGTTTCGTTCGCTGGGTTGAATTTTTTTTGTTTCCATTTACACAGGCCTTACGTCTTAGTGCTGCCACCAATATTAGGCGTCTCGGAAAACTATAATTCTTACTGTAAGGGACATACTCGTATACAGGGTTATTTGTACCTAATCAAAAACCTCTTAAGGGATCATTGTACTCATCAGTACGAACTACTTTTACTATGAAGCCAATCCTGTAATCGCAAAAAAAACAGCTGTTCCATACAAAAAGTTAAATCACCTTTGACAAAATGTATGGAACAGCTGATTTTTTTTTTCGCGATTTCGGAGTTCGCCCCATAGTAAAAGTTGTTCATATTGATGAGTACAATGAACCCTTAAGAGGTTTCTGGTAAGTTGCAAATAACCATGTATAATTTTATTTTTTATATTCCACCATAATCATCGCCAGCTATTCAACAACAGTCGCAAATTATCAGACTAGGCCGGCAAGCGTTGCGCAATGAAGAGCATCAGTCATATCTCACAAGCAGAATTGCAGATCGCCTTTGAAAAGTTAATATCAAAGTAAAAGGATATTGCGCAAAGCGACAATGCAGGATGGACGCAGACCGTCTTACTTGTTACCCCTCATAGATTCCGTATAAAAATCAACTAAAGCGCACCAACATCGGTACTAACAAAAAATTCATACCTTTTTATTTAAAACTAAGTAATAAATAATAACTCCGACCCGCGGTGTTACTGCGGCTAAAAAGTCTATATATGTATGTATGCATCCAGGGCGTAAGCTATCGCCGCGCCGGTCAAAACTGATCAAAATAAAATGAATTTGTGTTTTATTGTTACTTCTTCGCACTCAAACTGATCGACAGATTTGGTCATCCAAATCTGTCGATCAGTTTGAGTGCGAAGAAGTAACAATAAAACACAAATTCATTTTATTTATAAGTAAGTTAGTAGGTAAATAACTAGGACAACAACTTACATCTTCTAAAGCTATGTTGCGGCCTAAGATGAATCACTAAGACCTAGAGGGTATTTAATTTACTTAATGTTCGCCGCGGCCAATCGAAACCTTGTGTTAGGCAATGATTAACATGACAAGGCAAGTTAAGCTAAATAGCTAACACTTTATCTCAACCCTGAAAAATGTGTTAACAAGCTAAATAAAATCGTTTAAAAAACCATGCATTTCTCAATGGTTTTAGTCTTTTTCTTTAGTTTTTAGTCGTAACAAAGTCTCGTACATAGAGCGATATCTATAGGTGTATCTGTGACGCGAACTGAACGTTACAGTTACATTATACGTTAATAACGCAAGGGATTTCGTTGTTCAGTGAACATTTTTAAAAGCTTTGGAGATTACGTTATTGCTGTTGATGTTATCCAATGAGGTTAGTAATCATTATCGCTGAGATGTTTCATTGGTTCAGGGTTTATTATTTTAATGTTTAGAAGTAGCGCCTCTAGGTAAGGTCGTTTGATTTAGTATGTTTTTGAGAAGAAAAAACTAGGTATATGTTGACTACGAGCACGTACTAATTTTGTATGTGCTAGGAAGCGATTGTCTATGTTGTGTATATTTTCTGTTTTGTATTATCTAACTCCTTAGAGTGGATATAGCGTATTTTTATCTAACACTGCCTGACCCGGCGAACCACCTTTTTTTCTAACCTTTTTTTTTAACCTTCCTTTAACAAAAGAATTCTTGGACAAAGCATCATGTAAATACAGAAATAAAGACGAGCAATTAAAGAAATTGAATTAAATTTTCTTTTTTTAAATTCTGGGTACACACTACACACCAAGCCAATGAACGTCAAAGGATATGCTGCGTCCCGTTTCGTTTCAATAAAATAAAAGAGAAGCTGCTTATCGTCGGCCTTCGTTGGCTTTGGTCTGTACGCAGCATTATACAAACCTTGTCGTGACAATAACGAATGCAAGAAAAAATAATTATCCAATTTAGAGCAGTATTCGCAAGTTATGCGCGTACATAGATTTCGACTATTCTTTTTTTTTATTGCTTAATAGGCTTGCGTTTGGCCGCCAACATGCCTGTTGATAAGCAGTGATGCGGCCTACGATGGAGCACGCTTGCCTAGAAGAAACCGATTCACTCGAGACTTGAAGACACCCAGATTATAAGTGTCAGGGAACACACACTCTGGCAGAGTATTCCACACTTTAGCGGTCCGTATTAGCAATGAGGAACCAAAGCGTTTCATTAATTTTATTTTATTCATTTTTATTTATACAACGTGTTGTTTTGCATTGCCGCTAAATTTGTACTACACTAGCCGAGCACAAATGAACTATGGGGTAACTTTGAAATCGAAAAAAAAGCAGCTGTTCCATACATTTTGTCAACGAATTTTTGTATGGAAAAGCTGTTTTTTTTTCAATTACAAGATTGCATAGTTTATTCGTGTTGTGGCGGCGGCCTTAGGGGGTGGCGAACAGGGCAATCGCCCGGGGACTTGCGCAACAACCCAAGCTTTTAAACAAAAAATACTTTTTGAACAATATTTTTTTATTATAACTTTTGATTTTGATCCTTAATTATTCCGTACGGGCTATTTTCACGCAATGCAGTGTCAAACAAATGTCACTATATTGTATTGAACTTTTATTATTTATCGAAATTGAACAAGTCGAGGAGGTCAAGTACCTCGGCCACGTCATAACTCCTGACCTATAGGACCACGCCGACATCGAGAGGCAGAGGCGAGCTATCGCAGAGCGTGGCAACATGCTGGCGAGGCGGTTCGCCCGATGCAGCGAACTAGTGAAGACGCAGCTCTTCATCAGCTACTGCACCAGCGTCTACACGGTTGAGCTGTGGACGAACCACACCAAAGCCGTGATGAGCGAGGTTCGCGTGCAGTACAACGACGCGTGGCGCGCGATGTTCCGGCGTGCGCGGTGGTGCAGCGCGAGCGGCATGTTCGCCGCGGGGCGCGCGCCCTGCTGGCAGGCGCTGCTGCGGAGCCGGTCGGCCGCCACGCGCGCCGCCCTGCACCGCTCCGACAACGCACTGGTGGAGGCAGTGCGCGACTGGGCCGCCAATCCTCTACATCGCACATGGAGAGCATATCACGCGCCCATTGCCTAGTTTTAATAATTTATTTAAAAATTTAATTTAAATTCATTCAATTTTACTCCATTTATTTAATTGTTCAATTTTATTTTATTCGATCTAATCAATTTTATTTAATTCTTGTTTTATATTTTAATTCTGACTATTGTATTTTAATTTTAATCATTAGATAATTCCTATAGTAATTAATGAAATAATTTGATAATTTGATGGATGCAAAATCTGGATATAAACAATTTCATTTCATTTCATTTATAATTATTTCCAGTATAAAAAAATACTCATACTTACTAGTAATATAGAGAGAAAAAGTTAATTTCTGTAAGTAGAAGTAATCTCATGCCTGTACTGTACACAGAAGTAGACACTGTCCTGAGAATTATTGCCACCACAACTGTTACAGTTGCGTCTGCTGAAAGGAGTTATTCGAGGCTTAACATTACTAAAACATACCAATTTGAGGAAATCGATGAAACAAGATCGGCCTTTAACCACTGTTATTCTTTCAATCAAAAATGACATAGCTCATTCGTTAGATTTTTTTTTTTTTTATGTAGAATAAATAGGTCGGTGTTTGACCACCAACTCACCTGATGTTAAGCGACGTTGTGGTCTAAGATGGAGCACGACGACCTATAAGGTACTTATTCACGCTATAGCCTTGAAGTTTAGTAGAGTGAAGAAGTACAAAGACGGCAGTTGAGTGAGGCGCTACAAGTGCGCTACTGCTCAGACCCGTCTTCGGAACGGTTACACCGGACTACATCCCGAAACACGACTAGGTCAGATTATTGTACTTTAATCTTTAACTAAAGATTTTAGTCTTAGGAAAAGCCGCAAACATCAATTTTAAAATACATCGTATCTGTATTTGTTAATTTTGAATATGTAAAATATTTTAAAGCTCAAATTTTATTTATTGATTTAACTTTAGCATTTCTCGTCAAACATGACAAATACCTAAACCAAACAACCAGACCTATTTTCGTATCATATACTTTTCACGAAGGACAAAGGGCCTCGCAAAGACCTGCCGCATGCCTTGCAATGAGTAAGGCCGCCGCTCTGGCTAGAGAAGTCAAAGTCAAAGTCAAAGTCAAAATGTTTTTATTCAATTTAGGTATCAAATATACACTTATGAACGTCAAAGTTATCTATTTATATAGACTCGACCGCCTTGTTCGGACAAAAAGCCTCTACTCAGAAGAACAGGCAAGAAACTGAGGGGCATTCTTTTTTCAAATAATAAATCAATTACAGTCTCACAAATTTTGGCTTACAACTAGGTAATATCTATAAATACTAGTGGCTACTTGACGGAAGTGGAAGGCTCCAGACATCTTTATCTTCTAAATAATTCTTAACCTTATAATATCCTCTTTTCATTAATGTAGTTTTTACATGTGATTTGAATTTTCCCTCGGTGAGCCCTGTTATATTTTTCGGGATTTTATTGTCAAGTCAAAGTCAAAGTCAAAATGTTTTTATTCAATTTAGGTATCAAAGATACACTTATGAACGTCAAAGTTATTTAAATAGACTCGACCGCCTTGTTCGGATAAAAAGCCTCTACTCAGAAGAACAGGCAAGAAACTGAGGGGCATTATTTTTTCAAATAATAAATAAATTAGTCTCACAAATTTTGGCTTACAACTAGGTAATATCTATAAATATTAGTGGCTACTTGGCGGAAGTGGAAGGCTCCAGACATCTTTATCTTCTAAATAATTCTTAACCTTATAATATCCTCTTTTCATTAATGTAGTTTTTACATGTGATTTGAATTTTCCCTCGGTGAGCCCTGTTATATTTTTCGGGATTTTATTGTAAAAACTAACGCAGTTGCCTAAAAATGACTTTCTTGACTTAGTCAGTCTAAATCTCTGTACAGCTATCCTATCCTTATTTCTAGTGTTATAATTGTGATAGTCACTGTTCAATTTAAATTTATGTAGATTTTTGCGAACGTGCATAATATTTTCAAAGATATATAAAGAAGGTAAAGTTAAAATATTTATTTCTTTAAATAAATCTCTCAATGATTCACGGGGACCCATTCCGTAGATAGCGCGGACCGCTCGCTTTTGCAAAATAAAAATGGCCTCCACTTCAGCAGCTGATCCCCACAGCAAAATGCCATATGACATTATGCTGTGGAAGTAAGCAAAGTAAACCATCCGAGCTGTAGCTATATCCGTCAGTTGCCTAATCTTGCGAACCGCATAAGCAGCAGAACTAAGTCTCCCAGACAGAGCACTAATATGTGGACCCCATTGCAGTTTGGAATCAATGCTTATACCCAGGAACACCGTCGCCTTGTCTATGTTAAGTTTATCGCCCTCAAGCATTACGTTTGGTTCTATATATCTAACATTAGGCATGGAAAACTTTAAACACTTAGTTTTTTTTGCATTTAGTAACAAATTGTTCGCAGCGAACCATCTCGAAATAATAGTCAGTACGTTGTTCACATGCACAAGTTCACTATCTTTCCTATCTGTTCTAAAAATAAGAGATGTATCATCAGCAAATAGAACTATGTCTGTAAGGTCCTTAACCATATACGGCAAATCATTTATATACGCCAAAAATAAGAACGGGCCTAAGATAGAACCTTGTGGTACTCCCATTGTAACTAAAGATCCGGAAGATGTGACGCCATTAATTCCCACTTTTTGTTGTCTATCAGTTAAATATGACTCGACAAGATCTAGAGCGATTCCACGAATTCCGTAGTGGTGTAATTTACGGATCAAGGTGCGGTGTTCTACACAATCAAACGCTTTGGAAAGATCACAAAAGACACCGATGGCATCCTGTGAACTCTCCCAAGCTTCCATCACATGCGTAACTAATCGAACTCCCGCATCTGTTGTTGATCTACTTTTCGTGAAACCGAACTGATTTTCGTTTAATATACTGTGTATGTTAAAGTGACACAACAGTTGATTAAGTATAATCTTTTCAAATATTTTACTCAAAGCCGGAAGCACAGAGATGGGTCTGTAATTCGAGGGATCTGACTTACTACCCGATTTGAAGATAGGGGTAATTTTGCTGTTTTTCATTAAATCGGGAAATGTGCCTCTGTCAATACACATGTTAAATATGACCATGAGGTGTGGTGCAATAGTTTCTATTAAAGACTCTAACACTTTTACTGATAATCCCCATAAATCTTCACTAGATTTAACTCTTAAGCTTTTGAAAGTTTTGATAATTTCAGAGATGGAAGTGTATCTGAACCGAAAGTCTGGTATATCCCGCGAGAAGTGTTCTTTTAGAAAAGCACCTGCATCATCTGGAGACGAGTTAAGCGTTTTGGTGGCATCAAAGGGTATGCTAGAGAAGAAATGTTCAAAAGAGTTGGCTACCGATTTTGCATCAGAAACCGGCTGATTCTCAACTACCAGCGTAAATTCTGAATCCCTCGACTTACTTTAGAAGAATAACTACCTCTACAAATTCCGCGAGAATGCAAAACAACACGTTGTATATAGATAGAGAAGGATATATTTGTCTTCATCTCTACATTCACTCCGTATCCTACTCATTCAGATATAGATACATAGGTTGCACTCTGCAATGCCCCAGTAGCACTTTTCTATTAAGAGAATATTTATGTAAGTACTAGCTGAGCCACGCGGTTTCACCCGCGGTTAAATCCTATGTGCTATTCTAGACTATAATCTATCTCTGTGCCAAATTTCATCCAGATCTGTTCAGCCATTCTGGCGTGAAAGAGTAACAAACATCCATCCATCCATTTTTACAAACTATCGCGTTTATAATATAAGTAGGATGTTATACAATATGCAAGTGACCTGTGTGCAGTGGCGCTGCAGACCTCAGCAGTGATGCGGCCTACGATGGAGCACGCTTGCCTAGAAGAAACCGATTCACTCGAGACTTGAAGACACCCAGATTAATTGTCAATTCAAGTCTTAATTTGTCGAAGCTGAAGCATAAACACGCTACGCTCACTAACGGTTGCTCTGTCTATAAGGGCCTTATTAAAAAACGGCGTTCAGTCATGAAGTCAGTCATGAGTCTCGATCTAAACTGGTTTAACCATACATAAAAACCAATCTCAATCGAGATTCATGACTGCGCGTCGTTTTAGCATGCGGGCCTTAGTGTGATGTACCTACTTACTCTACCTGCAGGGCTATTCACAACCATTCGGAAACGATTCCGTTCGGATTTCAAAAATTTTAAGCCTAGATTATTCGATTCTATATTCATAAGTTTTTAAACGTGATTAGTTCATCCGATCGGATTTATACTTGATTCCCTATTACAAAATGTATAAAAGTAGACTGAGATTCGAACAAATTGAGTTTGAAATTTCTGGGATCCGATCGGAAACGTTTCCGAATGGTTGTGAATAGCAGCGCTGATTTCCTATAACTCCGCAAGTTACAAGTTGACGATCTAGTAGTAAGGTACATAGTAGGTATCTTGCCTATTTGTTAATGAAAGTAAATTTAGAAGATGACGTAGTCCGGGGTGTGGGTACGCCTAGAACACATGGAAGGTTAACGACACGCGCGTCCTGAATATTTACCTACCGCGAAGCGACATAAATACAAGATAGCAAATTGTGTAATTTGGTCCCACACGGGTCATGGGTGACGCATCGTTTATAAGCGTGTGTGAGCTAGGTATATACGTCTGTGCAGTTAACATTAGAGTAGAATTAATTATGAAAATATTCTCAAATGCGACATTCCACGACAATATTTTTTGTGTCGCGGTCAAAGTTGAAGTATTGCTTCATGTTTTATATTTTACTAAGACTATTAATTGTATTATGGTGTTGTGAAACAATAAGGTTGGTAGGACGGGTTCCAAGCGTTTATACTTTATTTTTGATGGGTGGAGACGTAGGTTTGTGAAGGCTTATCGAATAAAGAATATAGAATTATAAAATATATAATAAGACTAAGAATATGTCTATAGAGAATGTAGAATAAAATAGATACACTATACTGGGAGAGGACTCTGGTTTTCGTAGTACAGTTTGATACCAGTTCGGTAACCTGTGGCCTCAATATTTTTGATGTACGATTTTTATTATTTCAAATAAATAAATGATTGATAGAAATGAGTTTTATTTATTTAAAAAAACCTGTCAAGTGCGAGTCGGACTCGCGCACCGGGTGTTCCGTACAAACCTGTGGGTTTTCATGAGGAAAGGGGTAGCAAGTTTAAAATTACAAAAATATTTTTATAAAATGATATAGCCAAACAAAGCTTTTCGCAATTTTTCCATTATCTGTGATATAAGACGTTGCTTCGTACCAAATTTCAAGATTCTGAGTTCACGGGAAGTACTCGTACCCTATAGGTTTTGCTTCCCTTGCGTGTGTCTATATAAATTTGCAGCATAAACGGCTGTATCTTTTGATTGCTTTGAATTAGAAGTTTGATTTTTCACAGTCCCAAGGGACAGTAGGCACTTAATATGAATTTCACCTTGATCCCTCTACGAGTTCCTGAGAAAAAGGGTCTCGACAGACAGAAGGACAACAAAGTGATCCTATAAGGGTTCAGATTTGAGGTACGGAACTCTAAAAACGAAGTAACACGTGACTACAATTCACGCAGTTTATTTAGCATAAGAATAATTATTTATAATTCTAGAGCAATCAATTTGTCGATGTCGTGCACAGTCGTGACTGAGACCGACCATCAGAGTGTATCAAACTAAAAATAATATTACCTAGGCACGAAAACCAAGTTAGCCAAGTGGTGTGGGTAAGGATAACTTACCTACGTTGGACAGTACAGTGTGACCAACTTCTCTGTAGAAGTAGCAAAACTAGGAACTTTAACTATTTCAACGGCTATCGGCTATTTGTCATGCTACGGCCACACTAACAGTTAACGCCAATGCCCATCACCGCGACAACTATTCTGTTAATTATGGCGTTAATTTTAACGCGATACTAGAATAGAATAGAATATAATTTGTTAACATATTTAAAAGACATGCATTACTTAAAATACACGAATCCTACTAATATTATAATCGCGAAAGTTTGTATGTGTGGATGGATGTTTGTTACTCTTTCACGCCAGAACGGCTGAACAGATCTGGATGAAATTTGGCACAGAGATAGATTATAGGCTAGAATAGCACATAGGATACTTTTTAACCACGGGGCGCAGCTAGTTAAATATATTTGTTCTTTAACAAATATTTGCTGTGCAGAGGCAATTGATTTAAAATTGTAAAAAAAAAACATTTGGTCTGAAAAAATAATGAAATATTGAATACGTAACTGTAACTAAGTATAAAGACTTAACTGTAATAACAATATTAACAGCTAATACCGTGAATATCGTTGTAAAATCAACGAAACGAGTCGGCGTGGAACGCAGTAGTTCAACGTCCATCATCGCCATAATTATTGGCTTTTCTCGTTAGAGTGGTCGCGACATCCAGGGTCGGACTAAGCTGAAAGGGCTTGGGTGGCTCCCCACAAGCCAGGGCGCCGAGACAGTGTGTAGCCCCTAACCTACTTACCGTCTGGCTTGCGGCAAGCTCCGCAAGTCCGAGTGGGGCCGCGCTGGCCGGGGCCCGGCTGGCAAATGCCACCCTGACTGTATGGCCAGTCCGACCCTGGCGACATCGGTGTTACTGTTATTGTTAAGAACATTCGATAGTGGCTGTCATTACAAAGGTGAGTTGAGTCACACTGAATACAGCGTGCTCCATTTGAAATTGTCACACATGCTCCAGCAGGGAGCGCTCGCGCTGTTGCAAACTTAAGGCCGATCATTTTACCAGCCGAGAGAAAGGATTGTTCACTATCCGCATACTAGACTGGAGTGATTACTAACTCTGATATTGTATTACCTATTACACAAACTTGAATTTGAGAGGCGAGCCTTTCATAATGTACCAAGTAAGAACACGGGCAATGGGGCAAGTCAGCCGATAGAGCTCCTTGGCTAACAGCGCTCGCTATATAATTAGATCATGAGGGGAGGGAAATAACTGGCTGCCTAATGGACGTTGATCGTTTTGAATACAAATCTGTTGAAGCTTTTGAAGATAATTGCAGCATAACGTAACAAATACATCATAGGCTTCCTTTAACAGGATCGATTAAATAGTCAATTCTGACTTCAGGGTACCTATTCAGTTTTTTTGCCAACGATTGCGAATAACAATACGGACTAAGTAAGTTTAAACTAGATTACATTCGACCCCCCAATACTCCTTATTACATAGGATTTGGTCATTGCTTCAGTGTTGCCGGCGACAGTAACGATGCGCAAATTAAAAGAAAATGTACATAAACATGTATTTAATGTGTAGGTATATGTCACCGCCAACTAGCTTAATCAGCCGTTCAATTAACAGCCTACCCTTTTTACTAAACGGCGCCGTTCAACTAGCTTCCTGATGATATTCTAGTCCAGTCATTACGTCGGAAAAATCAGGTTAGAAAAGAAAGTGAACCGAGAAAGCCAAATTTTGGATATGACGTGGGGGGTGGCTAGAAAAGCTTAAGTTCAAATTGTCGACCAAAATAACCTTGTGCGTTTTCCGCCATCTTGAAAAAAGGGTTAAATTCAGCTTTTTCGTCATAACTCGGTTCCCCGTCGAGATGCGAAAATTTTGATATGATACTTTTTTGTTGCTTTTTGTACGATCTACAATTAAGGTCCTATACATTTTTCACGTATCGATTATCGTTTTCGAGATACGAGTATCGATCAAAAAAGCCAAAATTTTAAGGAGAAAAAATTGTTTTTCGTTATTTTTTTTTTCTCGTACAAGATATCGAAAAATGTCCGAAATGAAACTTGTAGAGCTGGTTTAGACCTACAAATTTGTTTTTTTTATTTTTTATTTTCGATAAGAATTACGACTTCTAGCGCGCCGCAAAGTCAGTAAGACTGTACCCGGGTTTGATTGAGCCGCTCGCACGGTTGTATCCACACATCAAAATGGATGAATGGTTGTTCGAGAAATTGTTACAATTCAAAATAAATTAATAATCCAGCCAAATTATAAATCAAACATATGAAATTTATTGATTAAATAATTGTTACGCCGCAAAAAATAATAATTACACATCGTCATTTATTTCACACGTTTTTTGTCGTTTCGATGGTCCTGGCTGTAGGAGGTCTTCCTCGGTAGACTCTTCGAGTTGTTTGTTGTATTAAAGTAAAAATCTTTTTAAGTATATTTTTTTACCTCCATGGGGGCGCTCTCTTGTGGAGGCCTCGGGCCGCAGCCTCGACTGCCCCCCCACCTGAATCCGGCCCTGGTCCTGAGCATCAGTCCGCCGGTTTATTAAATGTTGTATTCGACACAACGGCTGAATAACAATTCAAAAAGCTAGTTGAACGGCGCCATTTAGTAAAATGGCTAAGCTGTTAATTGAACGGCTGATAAAGCAAGTTGGCTGCGTCACATTTAAGGCATTTTTATTAATTTGACGGCGACAGTGAAGCCAATAACGGAATTGAACCTGTGTCAATTTGTTGGTAGTTTCTGGTGTGAACATTAACGTTCACGTTTCTGGTGTGACGTTGTGGTCTAAGATGGAGCACGACGACCTATAAGGTACTTATTCACTCTAGCCTAGAAGTTTTGTAGAGTGAAGAAGTACAAAGACGGCAGTTGAGTGAGGCGCTACAAGTGCGCTACTGCTCAGACCTGTCTTCGGAACGGTTACACCGTGACATCCATGTCAGAAGGGTGGACGTCGTCCACTGCTGGACAAAGGATGATCTCTACAACGGCCGGATCTGCGCTGTCCGCATCAAGCGGCTTTCCGCAACCCTCACCAGTGGCCCTATTCGAAGATTTGAGATTTTCATCTCACCTTTTTTCGTCCTTGTTGCTCTCGTTTAAACGTCAGAGGTGTGAGAGTGACCAACATAAAATCTCATCTCATCTCACGCGCAGGAATAGCCCTCCAGATCGTCAGTCCACCTTGTGGGAGGACTTCCCGCGCAGCGTCTTCCGGTTCGTGTTCGCCAATCTAGAATCTTTCTGCCCCATCGGCCGTCTGTTCTATGAGCGATGTGCCCTGCCCATTGCCATTTCAGTTTGGCAATTCTTTGGCCTGTGTCGGTTACTTTGGTTCGCCTGCGAATTTCGTAAGTGCAGTAGTAAATGCTCCCATCAATTATGTTCTGCAATTTGTAGCTTTGAAACGAACGGTGGCCGCCAAAGCATAACATTTTTGCACGATTTTTAAAAAAGCAAAGCTTACAGTCACAAGGAAACTTGCTGCTAAAATAATCCAGGCGTGTATATCCACCCACAGTAAAAAAAAAACCATTGCCTGAGTCACTTGTATCTTTTGGCATTTGCTGCAAGTTGGAAGAGTTATTGCGGGAAGTTCTTGTTAGTGTAAATTCGCATATATGTAAAAAAAAGCTTTAAAACGATATGTCAATTCGAAGTTAATTACTTTGTACCTATAAGTTTGACCAGATGACGGTAGGTGCACGACGGCCTTCACTTCACCATCTACCTATCCAGTGTTGAGTGATTGTTGGAAGTTAAAATTAATTTACGACCATACTTACCCAGATATTACGATTTTTGATAAATGTATGATAATCTACTTGGGCCCCGCGGCTTAAAAGTATGTATGTGCTATTCCAGACTATCATCTATCTCCGTATCTAAATTTCAAGTCGTCGACGACGGAAAATCATTATTTAAAGGAACATAAAGACTATGTAGACTGTAGAGTAGCTAGTAATTGCTTAGCATAATATTATGTGGTGTTTATCTCCTCCGTAGTCATTGCTACTTACTCGTATCCAAGCCAATAGGTGCGAGTTTTCGAAACACATAACATATCGTCACGCCTTTCCCCCGAGAGGGCTGGCAGAGGTGTAATACAACACCCATACTTCGTCGGACGATATTCAGTCCCAAATGTGACAGGGGGCGAGCCTGTCGCCATACGCCGGGCTCCAGTCATGTAGCAGATGACATACAATACGCACATATGTTCACACAATGAACAAATTGGTGCATGCCGTCGGCTGGGTTCGAACCCGCTCCCTCTAGCTTGAGAGGCGGGCCTTCTCCAACTAGGCTGTCATCGCTTTTTTTCGAAACACAAGTAAAACAAAATTCAATTTAAATATAAACAAACTCAACTATTTATTCAAATAACTACTTACACAAGTTACAAACTACATTAGTTACTTCTTCCTCTTTTTGCTCTCAGCTCGGCTGCCTCCCATTCCCTCGAGCTGCTGTTTGAGTTCTATGAGTTGGTTGTCGGGCACGTAGCGCGTCTCTTCGTGAGCTATGCCGTGTTCGTGTACGTTAAGAGTGCAGCCTTCGGGCAGAAGCGAGCGAGCCACGCGCAGGAGCGAGCCTAGCGCCCACGCGGGCACGTCTGTCACCTGATGGTTGAACAACAATGTCTTAACAAAACAAAACAAATACATCACATAAATCAACAACAACAACAACAACTCTTTATTAAAAACATAAAATAATTACAATAGTACTTAAATAAGGCTTAACTAAGTTTTTAATGGGCGGCCTTATTGACAGGGCTGACAGGAACATTTATATAAGTTGAGGCCTTGAAAATTCTAATACTAATACAATAGTAATAATCTAATACATAATTTTACAAGACATAAAAAATAATAAGATAAAAATAATAAAAATACACAAAATAAATACTAATAAGTGGCACAGAGATAGATTAGTCTAGAATAGCACATAGGATACTTTTTAACCGCGGGTGAAACCGCGGGGCGCAGCTAAAATAATATAAATACTTTAAAAATGTTTAAAAATAAATGTCACTAATATATAAATAAATACATAGTGCGACTTTTGTGACATACATACGAGTATCTTACTATCTTTCAAAACGGCTATTGTTTAGAAAGATAGTGAGCCTTGACACGACTCTTAAATCGTCATACCTTTCCCCCGAAGGAGCTGGCAGACGTGTATTACAACATCCACACTTAGTCTAACGAGTTTCAGTTTCAAATGTGACAGAGGGCGATCCTATCACCACACACCGGACTCCAGTTGTATGATGATGACATTAAATGTGACAGAGGGCGAGCCTATCACCACACACCGGACTCCAGTTGTATGATGATGACATTAAATGTGACAGAGGGCGATCCTATCACCACACACCGGACTCCAGTTGTATGATGATGACATTAATTGTGACAGAGGGCGAGCCTATCACCACACACCGGACTCCAGTTGTATGATGATGACATTAAATGTGACAGAGGGCGAGCCTATCACCACACACCGGACTCCAGTTGTATGATGATGACATTAAATGTGACAGAGGGCGAGCCTATCACCACACACCGGACTCCAGTTGTATGATGATGACATTAAATGTGACAGAGGGCGAGCCTATCACCACACACCGGACTCCAGTTGTATGATGATGACATTAAATGTGACAGAGGGCGAGCCTATCACCACACACCGGACTCCAGTTGTATGATGATGACATTAAATGTGACAGAGGGCGAGCCTATCACCACACACCGGACTCCAGTTGTATGATGATGACATTAAATACGCATACATAATATTTGGTCACACAAAGAACAAATTGGTGCGTGTCTTCGGCTGGGATTGTATTCGCTTCCTCTGGCTAGAGAGGCATATCTTCCCCAAGTAGGCTATCATCGCATCGCTGGTTACAAACTTACATGGTTACTAAAATACATACATAGTAATCACGCTTTTCTTGTAGGGGTAGGCAGAGATCACTAAACTTCTCTCCACTTGCTACGATCCTAGCACACCATCTTTCGCCTCTTCTACTTTCATGAGACTTTTCGTAAGTGCTTGTCAGTTACGGGACTTACGGATACTTTTGTAAACAATTAATAATTATAATCTATAGCTGGGCTCTAATTATAGACTAGTTGCACCCTGCTGTTTCACCCGCTGTCTTGCGGGAACCGTTAATGTTTTTGGAATTAAGATATCCTTTGTCCTTTTCTTTATAATATTATAGTTATAGGATATCTGTGGTCGGGTGATGTCCGTTCTTGATTTTGGTGTGATAGTGATTGAGTGGAAGCGGGAGCGCGTATGGTGCAAGCAGGTAGGCGCGAACAGGATAGCGTGCGACCACTATTACAATTTCGACAACGATCAATTATGTATTTGACTTATGTGGTCGAAAATGTTAAAATCTTAATTTAGCCAGATAACAAACAGACGGCCGGTTTTATTTATTACTATAGCTGCGCCCTGCAGCCTACTAGTTTCACCCGCAGTTAAAAAGTATCCTATGTGCTATTGTAGACTATAATCTATCTCTGTGCCAAATTTCATCCCGATCAGTTCAGCCGTTCTGGCGTGAAAGAGTACAACATTTATCCATCCATCCATCCATTCTTACAAACCTACTAATATGATAAACGCGATTATCATATTAGTAGGATAGGACTGCTCAAATATTTTAGATTATTGTTTAAGCTTATTTTTTTAAAATGGTTTTCTACATTATTTTACTTACCACATCAAACTAAAAATATGCCAAGTCATACATATTGATGACATTCCATAAAAACGAACATCACACTACCTTAAGTACCTACTTAATTGATCAAATACGCACTATCAACTAGTTAGTCAAATTACCTGTACATTTCGTTCATAAACATTGAGATTGTATTCCGAATCTATAGCAGTCCCTCCTTTTTTGAACCTCTGTACCTTCAGCTTCTGTGCTGGAGTCGCCCAACTGGAATCAATATAAAAATAAGCATATATACATTGTAATTATGTCTTCGTAATCATGCCACTGACACTGTGGGGCCCGGTGGAGCGTAGCTAGTCCTATTTATATTATAAAGGCGAAAGTTAGGAAGTGTATGTGTGTTTGATACTTTTTCATGCTCTTCTCAGGGGGGGCTTAACTTGACTTAGCTGAAGACAAGCTTTATCAATGTAGGTAAGACAACATAGTCGGTTTGGGGGCAGGTAGCTTTTTTTATAACCTAGGAAAAAACCACCACTGTCCTGCAGTGAGTAGGCAGGGTGCTAATGTGGAACCGGCTTGAGCATCATCGTCCCCCCCCCTGGATCCGCTAGGCATTAAATACCTAAAAGCTGAAAGGATAGGATGCCCACCACTTGCCGGACGGGCAAGTTATTGTAATGGAAAACTGTCTGTCTTCTTGACTGTTACATTTTAATTAGTACAGTGTAGTTGTGAATTAGAGCTAGACATTATTAGGCCATTCAGGTTACAATTCTACCAGTAAATCAACAGTCATTAGATGTTATACAAAAAGGTCGGTGTCTTAGTATGTTTTTGTTTAACTGTCTGTTTTTGGTTAGCTATTGAGGAATCCTCATTTTGCTAGCACTGATTGATCAATTAGACATATCAGCCTCATGTCAGTGTTGCTTCTCATGAAGTAGTGGTGGTATGGTGTTGCCACAAGCAGTTCAACTTTATTACTTAACAAAGGGAATTTAACTAAGTTAAATAGTATTTTTTTTTACTGATAATACATGTACACAAAATTACAAAACAAAACAGATGTTTTGTTAGCGCCGGACTTGGGTCACAGATGACTATTCTTCTTTAGTATAGATGTAGCTTATACCCTGGATTAACACATATGCTACTTTCCAACAGGCAGGATCTTTAGTCTTGTTAGATTCGTTTTTAAGAGTAGTAGGTCAGAATCAACACCATTTATTGAGAGACAGAGTAATTCATTCTCTTAGTTAAGTATAATCTGTAATTAATTACCATTCTTCAACTTGTATGCCCATAACTTCAGCATATTTATGGAGTTGGCTCTGATACGCTTCCAGCAGAGTGAAGTCATATCCTTTAACCTGCAGATTCAAGCAATCATACACAGGTTCATCTGGCTCCATGCTCTGAAAACATATACTTAGCTTGAAACATATTGCAGTGAACACCTTCACAACAAAACTAAAAACTTTAACTATTATTATTTTCTGTCCTTATCACATAGATGTAACACAACAACATTGCTTAGCATCAGGCGAGTTGGTGGTCAAACGCCGACCTATTATACATAAAAAAAATATATATATAGGGAGGGAGTATTCTGTGCCTTATGGTAAAAACAAATTAAATGAATAATTCCCTTGAATGCTATTTGCAAAGAGAACTTACATAATGTTAAGTGCATAATTGAGATAAGTGTACTATTATATTGAGATAAGTGTAACTCTGAGAGTACTATGTAGCTGCTATCATAGTTGGAAGAAAGCTCACCTCTCCAGCTGGGAGTGCAGCTCTAATTCCAGTAGAAGGCATGCACCAACTTGTTCATTTGTGAACATAATTATGTATTTATTTAATGTCATCTGTTGATTATAACTTGTGGATATGGCGACAGGCTCACTCTTTGTCATATTTGGGACTCAATATCGTCAAGCGAAGTGTAGGTATTGTAACATAAATCTACCAACCCCTTCAAGGGGAAAGACGTGGTTATAGTTATGTTCTTGCGTACTTACAATAAGGTAGTCTGGTTCGTATAACTCGTTTTTAAGCCTTTTCTGCTGACATTGTGTTGGTGTTAGCCGAAGCAATTTATTTGCTCTTACGAATTGTGACAACCTTCCCTGGATGAAGTAAACAGCAGTTAGACATTATGGGTATTATAGTTGGGAATTTTTTTCATTTAGATCTAATAGTAATCATCATTCAGAAGTTATAAGATGGGTTATGAATAGGGTTACAGGTAGTACTTACAAATGCGCACACTTTTGAGGGAAGCATGTTCTAAGGCACGTGACAAATGAATTACTGCAATTTAATTAACTAGTTGTGTATTTAAAATAGCCACTTAGCCGGTTACATACAATTTTAGGAATCAAAATTCCAACTTGATTTATTTTGTAAAATCGCGCATCAACAGAACAGCTGAGTTTCACATAAACAAAACCAACTAACAGTGACAGCTAGACATTTTTTTAAAGTTTTTCCATTGAGCAGGCTAAAGCCAGTGGCCTTACCGCCTAGTCATTCGTATGTTTGTCATTAGTCGTTATTGTTGTTACTCCATGATAAAGATGATGAGGGAGAAGGTGATGCTGAATTAGATGAATCCCTCTCCATTTCGCATTTCAGTAGAGCCGTGAATCTCCGCGGATACTTTACTGAAACTCGAGTTTTGTACAGAACACGAAAAGTCACTTTCTTGACATGAAGCCGGATCCGTTAGCCAGATGGAAGAACCGGCTGCAGTTGAATCTATGGCCGCTTGACTCTCAAGTCTGTGTCATAGTGTTTTATCATTTTAGCTGTCAAACTAGTTAAGTACTAGGCTAGACTGTCATTTCATCATCCGACATGTCAGTCCGTGAAATGGAAAGAAATGTGTAAAAATTAAAAATTATTGTTCAGTGTTGACTTTATTTCTTTGAAGAAGTGAAGCTTATTAATATTTGTATTTTGAATATACATTTTAACAGTTTTATAGAGAGATGTCTACCGGCAGTACGCCATTTCCAAAATGGCAATTGGCCATTCTACTAGGCGCACCTCTGGCTATCGGTTTAGGTTACCTTTACCTAAGAAACAGATTAGAAGATCCCGAGAAGAAAAAAGTTGCTGAATTGAAAGCAAAGACAACTATTTCATTAGACAATGAAGACAACACCAAAACCGCAGAAAGTGCCATCGACCGTGCGATGAAACTGAAAGGTGCCGGGAACCGAGCTTTTCATGCAGGGGAGTACGATAAAGCAATCTCCTTGTACAATGAAGCGATCGAGGCATGTCCTCCTGACCGTACAGTCGATCTCGCGACCTTCTATCAGAACCGGTCGGCTTGCTATGAAAAACGGGAAATGTGGGAGCAAGTCAAGGAAGACTGCACCTTTGCGTTGAAACTCAATGAGAAGTACGTGAAAGCCTTCTTGCGACGTTCGCGAGCAGCTGAAAAAAGCGGTGATCTTGTATTAGCTCTGGAAGATGTTACTTCTGCCTGCATTCTTGAGAGGTTCCAAGTGCAAAGCTCACTGGTGAATGCGGACCGAATCTTAAAGGCCCTTGGCAGGCAGCACGCTAGGGAGGCGCTCGCGAGACGGCAGCCCGTCATGCCCTCCAAGCATTTCATTAAGACATACTTCTCAGCATTTTCAGAAGATCCTATCACGAAGATCCAAGTTGATGACAATGGTGGTTTTGCAAAGGCCAAAAAGGCCTTGGACTCCCAAGACTATGAATCCGTTGTTCAATTATGCACTGAAGAGTTAGACAGTGATGGGACTTACAAAAATGAAGCTTTGCTGATGAGGGCTACATTTTATCTGCTTCTAGGCAGACATGACGAGGCACAGGCTGATCTGGGCATGGTTATTGATAGTGATGCACCAACAAAGGTAAAGGTAAATGCTCTGATCAAGAGAGCTTCACTGTTTACTCAGCTGGAGAATACGGAACGCTGCTTGGAAGATTTCGCCAAAGCAGCTCAGTTGGATGCAGACAATTCTGACATTTACCATCATCGCGGACAAGTGTACCTGCTGCTGGAGCGTATGGATGAGGCCACCGCAGAGTTTGCTAAGGCTGTCGACTTAAATCCCAACTTTTCAATTGCCTACATTCAGAAGTGCTATGCTGATTATCGACATGCTCAGATAAATAAGAATGTCAGTGCTCTCAATCAAGTAAGAGCTGATTTCGAGAGTGCTTTGGAGAGGTTCCCTCGGTGTGCTGAAGCATACATTCTATTTGCTCAAGTGCTATCTGACCAACAAGAATGGGGGCGGGCGGAGTCCTTGTTCGACTCGGCTCTGTCGGTAGACCCCAACAATGCCACTCTATATGTGCACAAAGGCCTTGTGCAACTGCAGAAAAGCACAGATTTTGATAAGGCAGTTAAACTGATCAATAAAGCCATTGAAATGGATGACAAATGTGATTTTGCATATGAAACTCTTGGCACCATAGAAGTACAAAGGTAAATTTAAAAACAATTTAACCTTTTTATACATTGTATTCTTACATAAATCATTTTTAAATAGTGTGCCTTGTGTGTAGTGGCCTTGAGATCTATCTGAGTCATGGTGGCATGAAATCAGTAGATATGCCACAGTTTTAGATGTTGTAGTTTAAAAAATATCTGCAATGAAATCCACTACTTTATCTGAACTGTATTATCAGTAGGCAGGTAAACAATTTTAGATAGTATATCACAGGTAATCTTGTATGTAAGCAATGCTTTGCTATATGCTTTTCTGTAAGTATTATATAAGCAAACTCTTCAATAGAAATGGTCATTCAAGCAGATTAGATAATAATGTCTTTTTTTTATTCTCAATGTAAATTATTGTATTTTCAAAAGTAAAAGCCAATTAATGTTAACTTTAACAAATGTTAAAGTTAAAAAATGTATGCATAGAACTGGTAAATTTACATTTAAGGCTAAAGTTTTTAAACCTTAGTATTAATTATGAATGGTTTATTGTAATTTATAATTATAAGAATTGCTGACAACCTGTAAACTAAATATACTGCTTCTGTGGTAATTTTATGATTCAATACAAATAAATGGTATGCTTTTTTTTCAGGGGCAACTTGAGAAGGTCACTAGAGTTGTTTGAGAAGGCAATATCACTGGCTAAGACAGAATTAGAGATGACCCACTTATTCTCTCTGAAGGATGCAGCCGCTGCACAGCTGAAGGTGTCTGAGCGCTGGGGCCTGGACTGGACTGTCAGCTAGACTAGTGCCATGCTTGCCAACGAGCCAACGAGAATAATACCTGGCCGTCCAACATTGAACAGTTAATCAGCAATATAAACAAGAAAAATACAAAAAAAACTTTACTTAGGGCACTACATACATTTATCCTTTTGTGTTCATTATGTAAATTCATGTATGTTATATGGTAGCATTTAATTATGTTTTAGTAGGTAGCAATGTAGTTCTAATTTCTCGTAGCCAGTTGGTATTCTCGTTGTAATAAGTATGTGGAGCCGCCGCCGACTTTCATTGCATTGCTTGCAACAACATTCATACTGAAGCTGGTTAAATGTATCAATACCTGATAGTGTGCACTTTCATCATCACGTTATGTACATATACTAGAATTAAATGTGCAATCCCTGAGTATCTCTAAATTATATTTGGCATTATTGCACACCTATAAATCTTTAAATCAATAATAATTCATTCACGTTAATAGGGTATATTATTAGATAGCCTAATGTGTATGTATATTATATTCAAGTTAAATACATACTTAGCTTGACCTCCAAGCCATAGCATATTTTAAAATATTACTGTCACATATTTTAGTGTTTTGCAATATTTGGCTTCACTCACAATTTGACTAAATCTATTGTAAATAACTTTCTTTTCCTACTCTCAGAAGTTGTACAAGTATTGGTGTTGTATTGTACACTATTTCCAATGTAAACAGGTGTAGGTCACTTCATATTGAAGTTTTGATTGGGTGTTTTGTGACGCGCGAATTTTAAAATTATTTATTAAATAAAATTGTAGTGAGTTTATTTTTAAAAATTTTAAGTAAAATTTATATGGCTGTTCATTAACAAAGAAACAAGTTTGTATTGGACAGAAACGCAAATGTATGTCGATCAGCAGCAAATAGATTGGGTACAGAAGGTCATATATGTAGTACAGTAGGACCTGAAGATTCCTTCAAGTCCTACTGTACTGCGTAAATGCTTTGGAAGAAATATAAATTTTCAACTGATATGGAAAAGAACAACACACATAACGTATTCGATATGCTGATGGTAGAGGCTAGCAATTCAAAACGAAATATGGGAATTTGGAAGATTCTGATTTACTTTGTTGTAGTGATTCTGAATAATTATCATCAGCGATTTTAATTAGCGTTACGAAAAATACTGGCCCAGAGCATCCACTTGCCAAATAATTGTAGAATCAAATTTTCGTCGTCAAAGAAAACTGACTCGATCGATCTTGATCGTAAATCGGAGTGAGTAGTCCTAATTCAATGATCGGAGCGAAAATCGATTAACTTTGTGTAATTTAAAAATGCCATTATTTTTAAAACCTATGATTTTATTAAATACCTCTAATAAATAAACATGTAAGATACAATTTTGGACAAATATAGGATCTATGTAAGTAATGTAAAGATTGTAAAAATTCCATTTGTATTATTTCAAAAATACTGATGACTATATAGTCATCAGTATTTTTGAAATCAATTTAATCAATTTAATTAATAATCATTTATTATAATTTTCAGCGTTCTATATAGAACGCTGAAAATTATAATAAATGATTTGTTAATTGATGCCATAACATTACTGTCTGCTATTATTTTGAAGAGTGAAGAGGATGTCGCAAATATGTCGTGCATTTATTTTAGGCAATTGATGATTATAAAAATTGTTTCTGATGTGTGAATGAAAATTAATGCCGTGATTCTTCGGTCAGAAATACATAGATGATGGTGATATAATGAGATCATGTCTCATTAAAAATCAGGCCTCTAGTGGCACTGCATCGACACTTATATTCATTTATCTATGGTCACCAACATTCTATTAAAAATAATCAAATACATTTAACTTCATTTGAATCTAAGCAAATCATTTCTCAATAACGTTGATGCCATTTGTGGAAGTCTTAGCATAATTAGGCGTTGTGACACCGACGCGTTCACATAGCGACTGACAGCGAAACAAGGCTTGCACTTGATCTAAGCCTTGTTTTAAAAGTGCCATTTTGCGTTCTGAGACTACATCTATGTATATGATCGAAGCTGTTATCTTTTGATTTGTGGTGATAAAAGAGAGTTGAATAGAAAAAAGTCGTCGGTGTGCATTATTGATATAAATGTAATATTGATATTTTGTACTATCTGATGTGTTTTAGCATTTCTTTCCAAGTTAGTGTGATTAGGGAGCGTTGTTAAAGGTCGGTTTACCTTCAAGTAGCTTTAGATACGTATCTTTGCTTATGTTCTGGTCCAAATTTAGTTTGGTGTGTAAGACCTGTAAGCTTCATATAAATTCCTTTGGTCAGTAGGGAGTAAATGTAAAATGCGCCTGAGAGGGCGGCGGTGTATATGTGTGCGTTGCGGGTGCATTCAGAACATTATATAGACAGCACTGCCCAGTCACACGTGTAAAGATTGATATTCAAAATGTGCTCTAAAATTTTCACATTTAGTTACATAATAATCGTCAAATACAGCAAAGTTAAGTTTTGAATGCACCCCAAAATTATCAGTTAGATTGTGAAATTAGAGTTATAGATCGCTGAGATGGTTCTACAAAAGTTGTTACCTCACTGATAGTGGATAGTTATCAATTTACGAAAACTACGAAATACATTTATTGAAACAATTAATTTGAACTGCATATTATTTCTATTTAGTTGTGTAAGTTTAATAGAATCTAAATTAAGTTTTTCGAATGTCTTAAAAGATATAAAACTTGTAGGTTAAAAAGGATTCTTGTAGGTTAAGTGAATAGGTATCTCCTAGGCAAGCGTGTCACACCTTCGATCACGTCGACGCTTCCCATCAGGCGAGTCAGTGGTCAAACGCACGCCTAGTCTATTGGAAAAAAAACCATTCAAATACATTTAAAAACATAAGTAAGTACCTACAAATATCAAACCACAAAAAAAAAAAAAAACACCAAAGCATTAGTCTTTTACGTCCCACTGCAGGGCACCGACCTACCCTACGTCGTGAGTGATTGAGCCGTTATCCACCACGCTGGCCCAGTGCGGGTTGATGGATGTCGTATATCTTTCGAATTATTAGCGATAATATCACGTGTATTCACTTTTTGTTTTACATGAAATATTCTGAAAAATTTTGACATTATTACAGTATTTTTATTAAAAAAATACTCGTGATCGTGTTAAAAAAAATACTCGTGAGGATCGAGGATTAGCCTAAAACAAAACCACGTATCACCAGTATAAAATGTCACGTGATTAATGGACGATCCCCTGTCTAAAATTCCAGTAGGTCCCGCATAGTACCTCTGTTAGTTATTTATTTTCTATACATGCCTCTCTATTTTGTGTATTTACTATTTCTCGTTCATAATGCTGGTACGTTACTCTGTTTCAACGGTACATTTTCGCACAAGAAATTTGATGAAGATCCGTTATTGTACAGGGGTGTTTTCGGCTCCGGTCGAAGAGTTACCACCAAACTACGTTGTGCACTGACAGTCAAGTGTCCAGGTATAATTATTTATCAATATAAATTTATAGAAGCGATGATACTAGCCTAGTTGGAGAAGGCCCACCTCTCAAGCCAGAGGAGCGGGTTTAAACCCAGCCGACACGGTACGCACCAATTGGTTCATTGTGCGAACATATGTGCGGATTGTATGTCATCTGCTACATGACTGGAGCCCGGTGAATGGCGACAGGCTCGCCCCCTGTCACATTTGGGACTGAATATCGTCCGGCGAAATGTGGGTGTTGCATTACACCTCTGCCAGCCCCCTTAGGGGGAAAGGCGTGACGATATGTATGGATGTATATATAAATATTTATCAGTTTTGATCAGAGACCTCGCTAGGGAATTGTTGTAATAAGGAGATAATTACCTCTATCGATTTCGTTACAGTAGAATCATGTAATGATCTCTTCAGTTCAGTGGTAAAACTGGGTAAAACCGCTAAGCACTTTATATGAGAATCGTTGCTATTTTCCTCTATGGCATACCTATAAATACAAATTAAGTTCATACTTGAAAATCTTATGCAACAATTAATTCTACGGGTAAGGCGAAAGTAAGATACGATAAAGTTTGTTTTTAATATGTAGAGTGTTGGTTCTTCGCGATGATGCAGGCTGCGAAAACATTTACCATCCTGCATGAAGTGGTAGTCCTGCAAGTAGTAGGTACTGCAAGGCAGGATGGTGAATGGTTAATTTTATCTTCTCAGCATGCATATCACGAGCAATGAGAATGTTACATAATGCCAAGAACATAGAGTAGGTAGTTAATTGACAATAATAATTGTCAATGGTACGAGTAGTTACTGTGAAAGAGTCGATCCTTTTGTTTACAGTGTTTTTATACAGTTTATTTGTCGTATGTTATACCCTGGTTTAATAATTTACTCCGCCAGGTATAGCATTCCGATCACGTGAGCAACACACAGTGACGCCAATCGATGCTTAAGCAAGACCGAAATAAGTCATTCACAACACGTTCGAAAGAGACAGATTATGAAAACGTCATTATATGTTTTCTGAATGCCAGAGTGCTTAGTGTGAGTTGCTCAAAGTAAATCGAATAACTTTACTACAGCGTAAACGAGTTTACGTCACACGGATCGACAATCGAAAACGAGCGAGTGTGAGTGCCAATCGAGCTTGTCACTCGATTCGCGTAAATTCACAGTGAAAAAGTAAATTTTTCATGTCAATGTTGGCAGTAAACAAAAAACTCGCACTCACGATTGCGGTTTCTCATTACTCCCACTAGGTGGCGCTTTTTAATTTTCATACAAATTGGAGTTACTTTTACGCGATCGAAAAGTAAGAAAAACTCACACTAAGCACTCAGACCTTGTTTTTTTGGATCATGCGTTACAGTACTACTCTATGGAGTCAATTGACAACTTCATCGGAAATCTTTCATGTGTTAACTGCTTAGATTTTTGTAAATAATAGAAATAAGTTATCCTATGTTGTAAATTCTTGGTCTTAAGTATAAAAAATGTGTTGGAAATCATTTTGGGTAGTATTCATATCATTTTCGAGCGCTTCCAACGGCCTGCTTTGTTACAACTGCTCTACGATGCATCGCGACTGGAACTGGTGCGGCGGGGACTTCGCTTCCACAGACCTGAATCAATTCAACACCAGCGCAGAATACCTAGTTAATTGCACCGGAGGTATTTTTTTAATGCTATATCATCTTTACTTAGGTAGGTATAGATTGGACAAGTAGATATACAAAAAGATAAAGGAGAAAGGACTTTATTCAACAAACTTACCCTGATCTTCGGTTTATAAAGTCTCAGTACCTATCTAAGGAGTTAGAACTTTCAGTAAAACAAATAAGACTGAAAAACAGACAAAGGAAACTTTTTTAATATCTGTGTATTGTTACAGAAAACGCAATGTGCTTCGTGCGGGCGTGGTCTGCGCGCATGCAACGCGCGTGGCTGGTGCAGCGAGGTTGCTACCAACCTGTGGGCGACGACCCTCTAGTGCGTTCTACAAACATTCCTACCAGAGCCATGTCTTGTAAACATCAAAGGTAAGCTCACTTATCATTATATACCTAGATCATTTCATCATCAAGATTTCCACAAATTCAACAGCAGATTTTTACAACCGGTTGTTGATTTTCTTTAAAAAATAATAACATATGTAAGTATAAAGTAAGTGGGTACTTATTTATGGATCACAAGCTGCGCCCCGCGGTTTCACCCGCGGTTAAAAAGTGCTATTCTAGACTATAATCTATCTCTGTGCCAAATTTCATCCAGATCTGTTCAGCCGTTCTGGCGTGAAAGAGTAACAAACATCCATCCATCCATCCATTCTTACAAACTTTCGCGTTTATAATATTAGTAGGAAGTAGGATGTAGCTGATAATGGAATTATTACATTACAGTTTAGTTAAGTACATTCAGTCTTATTTACATTCTATTTCAAATAGGTAATTTTAAATATTGAAAACGGGAAAAATTTACCTTTATTTTCGTCCATGTTTGCCCGCATCCACTAGCTGGTGAACTAGCTCCTTTGGCATTATTTTAAAAGAATCATAATCATTTTAACCAACTTCAACTATGGGGTCAACTCTGAAATCGCGGAAAAAAGACATGTTCCATACATTTTATTTTGTTTACGATCAATGAACTTTTTGAATGGAACATTCTCATTTTTTTTCACGAATTTAGGGTCAGCCTCAGTAAAAGTTGGTCAAAATTAAAAGTCGTTTAAAGATACACCCTTTACGAGTTAAGTTACAAATGGCTCTATGGCCAAGGCCTGGCTTGGCCTCCTATCGTCGAGAGTGGTCATCCATACCTATATTGGTTAACAAGGGTTTATTACGTAACGTCAGTTACACTACAGTTGATACATGCACATTGTTGGTAGCACGCGTTGAGAAGAGAATTTCTTTCAGATTACCTGAAGCTGAGTACACAGTTTGCTTATGTCAAGCGGATTGGTGTAATAAAAGCTCAAAGTTAATGCCAGTATTTCAAAACCTAGTGAACTTCAGAAGCATGCTTTTCGTTTACACAATTTACAAAATGATTTATTAAATTATTTACAATAATAGTTAGTACAACGTGTAGTGCAGTACGCGGTATATTAAATACTCACCCAATTATATATGTATCTAACTATGTGTACGGATTGGCCCTTCATCATTGATGATTCCTTATCGGCAGCATTGGATCGCAATAAATGTGACTTTATGGGTTTATAAGCAGCTTTCACTTTATCTAAGGTGCCAGTGTCTATTTCTACGAAAAGGATGGTAAGAAGTGTGTGTGTTAGTGGGCCGCGTCCGCTGCGACGCGCGCCTTTTTTTGTGCACTCACGTCAATCTACTAAACCTATATAACACAATTAGAAAATTTCAGAGCACATACATAATTTTCCCCTGCGTTCCCCGTATTCGTAGGTTCTTCATCTAATTTATTGAAACAATATCTTACAAAATAACGTTTAATCAATACTTAAAAGTACAATAAATACATTTTATTACAACACGAAATTAACTAACTTATGATAAACCATTTATCGTTCTAACTGTGTACTAGTAAACAGTCTTGGAATATAATAAATAAATGTACAAATATTTAACTAGCAGACGAATTTTGTAACCCGTTCGTTTTTAAGCAACAAGTCCGATTTTATAACCTTTTTTCAATTTAGAACACAGTCGTATGTAAAAAATAAACAACGGTATAATTTATGAGTAAATCGGTGGGAAGGGGATTCATACTCTAGTTCAGGACAATGTATGTAACAAAGTATTCAGGTAACTGAGAACGAATACTTCACACCAAATTTTTGGCACTTCGCTGAATTAGTAGATAATTAAATTTTTCGGACCTGATAGCTCATCTGTCTTCGTCTTCGTGCTCTTGGTCACCATCAATGTCATCTTCTAGCTCCTCCACAGCACCAGCTGCGTCACTCGTCACTACCTGCGCTAACAGTCCTGTTAAACCAGTCACATTTTTCTTACCTTCCAGGTAGTTAAAAACGTATTCTTCAATGCTGTCTTCGTCGAACGGCAAAAGATCTACCACATCAATCTGTCTCTTAATCCGTTTTGACTGTTGAATCTCTTTTGAAGACTTGTAATTATTCTCGTCGCTGTCGACTATCCCTTTTCGGTATAACTCTATTGGAACTTCGCTGCCATCACTTACGTCGTATTTTATTCCTACATCTGTCTCTTGAATTTCTATTGAACCATGACCTTGGTCGATCAATGCTTTCAAATCTTTTGCTTTACTTGTTCGACTGCTTTCTGTTAAATTTAGTTTTTTTGCAAATTTTTCTTTTATTGGGTGTAAGTGCTTAACTTCATTCGTTTCGTTAGGTTTTGGAATTTCATTGCTTATGGTATGTTTGTCCTGACCTGGTTTAGGTTTAGAGCCGTATGTTTTCACTTTAGAATGACCTTGTATTATCAAGTACATTGGCACAGTGGGTTCTGATGGTTCTTTGTTTTTATTAGAAGGATCGTTTGGTGTCGGCGCCACTGGTGTCGTATGACGCATATGTAAATACGGGTCGTGTGTATGCAGAGATGGTTTGCTATGCAGCGTGATGTCGACAATATTCGAATTAGCATCATGAGGTTGTTTGTGTGATACTGTAGAGCTTTCCGCAAACATAACAGGTGGAGGTGGTTGCATAGTTTGCATATTCTCAAGTTTCAGAATGTCCTCAGGATTTCTTTCTTTAAAAACTTGCATATTTTCTGTCGCGTGAGCATACAAATTATCTTCAGGTCTATCAGGACCGTTTATGATGGGCATAGACATCATAGGACCTAGCATATCCAATAAAGTGGTTTCAGGTTCGGGTTTTTTAGTTAGCTTATTCGGACTTTGTGTAGGCTGAAGGTTTACTGTCGTAAATTTTTCAGTAGCTGTAATGTCTTCATAGTAGTATTGTGCTTCTGTTGTTGTTTCAAAAGTAGTTTGCTCCGTCGGCCAAGTTATCTGTGAAAGACTTGCGGTGATTGGTTCATCCTGGGCTGTGGCCGGTAGAGCTGTCGGGAGGAATGTCGATATAAGATTCGGAACCCTGGTATTCACAGGTGGTGGAGGTGCTTCTGATAGCATTGGTCGGTAGAATAAATACGGTTGTTTGAATATTTCTACATGATCGTTAGATATCAAATTATGAGTATCATTTGCATAATCATATTCGTTCAATGGTGTGGTAGGACCCCACCCTGCGTAGTCACTGCTCACAGCGTTGTTGATATTTGGTGTCAATGACTGGTTTACGTCACGAATCCAGTTTTGCACCGTGGAAGATGACTGGTAAATTAGGTTTGCTTCTTGCAAAGCATACGATGACGTCAACTTTTCAGATAGAGTAGTGTCTTTATTGGCAAGATGCGGGGCCTCGGTTACTTTGATAAGAGTATTTGGTAAAGGTATTTTTTCGTGATTAAGAATATACAGAGAAGGTTGGTGTCCGGGCCCCGGCGGTGGTGGTGGTACAAGAATAGTCATAGGGTATGTGTCACTTAGTTTGTAAGAGAAGTCCTCGTATTTAGGTGGGAGCGGTCGGTATTGTTGTCTCCTAGTTGGCAAGGGTGGTTGGCGAGAAGTGACGCTTGGTTTTCTTGAGGAAACGCCCAGCATTAAGACTTCTGATTTTTTTTCTGGGTAGTGGTCCCGTTCAAGCCTCGAGTCATCTGCCCAGTAATGCACGCGCTCTAGGACCGGCGGTTCGTAGTCGTAGGTGGGGTCGTTACGCAGGGGGTCCCCACGGCCCGTCAGCGGCTTCCATTGCTCGAAGTCCATGCGAGGAGAAAACAACGACGCCAAGCCACTTGAGTGCGAATTGTCATTAGTGTCTGGAATAGATAAATTAAATTTTTAGGAATAGTACAGCTTTGAGTGTCTTGAGATATTTGATACAGAGATTAAAATAAGAGTTATTTTCTTTTTAAAATAATGGTAAATGCCACAAAGAGCTATATAACTACATTCCTTAAGGCTCTAATCGCGAACTGCGAAGCTAGTCTAACACTTAAGACTAGCTTCGCGTTGTCTAAAGGTTGTCTATTGCCATTTCGACTAGAAGAAAACGACAAGCGATACTAATGAGCCTCTTAAGTTATCTAAATACATTTTTGGGAAATTTACACACACATCTACAGAGTGACAAATTTCAAAATCTTCTTATGGCTCTCGCTCTTGTCTAATCATTCATAAACAACTAGGAATTTTTCTTGTATCATGGACTAATTTAAAAGCTAATGATGTAGGCAACCTCCCTAATGTCTGTCGAAGGGATTTTTGATTAAATTTGTCCGTCTACTAAGTAAATCAGTCCGAAGTGACACTTTACCAATCGGATATTTTTCATAGCTCAGTTTTGTCTAGAAGACGTTTTTTTTTTAAAACAAAGAGGAGAGGGAAGAAGATATGGCCCATTTGGCTCATGCCAAAATCCATCTGACAAATCTGACATCTGACAAATAGTTTCCGTGAAATTCGACAAGCGCGTGTGGAAAAGCGTCCCCGGAAGCTCTGAAGCTTCCGGGGATGCTTTAAACTGAACATTTTCCGTCTTATACGTAAATCATTACTCATTTAGTCACTATGGCTGAGACATTATGATCAACTTAATTTACGATGGAACTGCAACATAATATGGGTCAACTTACATGAAGAGTTGTATCGAGGCGCACTCTCCGGCGCAAGATGCAAACCAAGCGCTCTGCACTGCAGCACCAGAGAAGCCATCACCATCAACAAAACATTGTTCTGTATCTGAGGGCAGCGACAAAAAAATATGTAAGTTTAACCTTCTTACATACATGGTTATACCAACTAGTACAATACAATTAAACAAGATAGCTGAAAGTTTTTAATGAACACACAATTTTGATGTAGGTAAAAAAAACATTTGATACTTAACTCTAAACTTATTTCTACTCATGAAGTTGCATATTACTAACACAAAACAACAATAACAACTAACAGAAAATACTACCTTAAATTGATAAAACTTATTGCATTGTTTAAATTAAACAAAAAATGCCTGATCAATCGCTCTGGCATGTTTTTTACCCAATTAGGGTATATGTGAGCAATTAGGGTGTTCTCGGCAGTTTTTGGAGCAGTTTAAGGCACGAGAACTGCTCGTTAAAATGCCAGCCGGCCGGCCGGGAATAACATGAGACTTCTTAATTTTAATATTTTAAGCATCCTCATTATTTATAGGAAGTATGGAATTCAGAATAACTGAGTTTGCACGTGCATTGTATTGTTATGAGAGGCTTTCCCATTGAATCGCATCAATTACGTCGATTTAAAAGTTCATGGAATTGATTTCGCCTTTTTTAAATCCTTGTTCTAATTTTCAGGGTTCCGTACCCAAAGGGTAAAACGGGACCCTATCACTAAGGCTCCTCTGTCTGTTCGTCTGTCTGTCTGTTCGTCTGTCACTCAAGGCTGTATCTCATGAACCGTGATAGTTAGACAGTTGAAATTTTCACAGATGATGATTTCTGTTGCCCGAACAAAAAATACTAAAAACAGAATAAATATTTATGGGGCTCCCATTCAACACACATGATTTTTTTGCTGTTTTTATAGATAATGGTACGAAACACTTGCGCGCGCGCGCGCGCGGGTTCGACTAGCACTTGGCCGGTTTTTTCTTTTTAAAGTATTATATTAAGTAGGTACTTATTTCAAAATTAGGGATATTTTCAGCGCTTGGTTTTGTGGAGTATGTACTTTTAAAGCGTTAACACCTAGGCAAACAAATACCAGGATACGATGGATGCGCTGCAGTGAAAGCGGCGCGTGCGCCGAATCGCTAACTCGGATGCTACTTGACGGGAATCGTACTATGGCGTTTTGCATCTAATTTGCCCTGTTTCGATTGTCCTTTCACTGTTACATAGCACCTTGCAACTCTTCCTGCCAGTTACACGGTGTACATGATGTGATGACACTCGTGCAAAGTGATTAGACTCGACAACGGTAGAGAGTAGAGCCGTCTGCTCGTAAGTAATGTCAAATACGATGCGGTAATCACAAAACTTGCTATTGCGCTTTTTGTGCTCTATGCGCAATGCGATTGTCAGAATGATAGAGTTAGAACGAAATAAAATTTAGATGTGTCGAGGGAAACAATCCTACCTCGACGAATTTGATGCGACGTGTTAATTTCTAAATTATTTGTTAAAACGCATCGCACTTATTTTCACGGTTCCTGGTTCTTGGCGGTTTTTTTTTTTCAATGGTGGCCATCTTTTTTCACTTTTTTGAAAGATCCATAGTTTTTCTACATTTTAAAAGTAAAAATCGCCCCCCCTCTATTTCTTACTTTTCCGTTATACTTGAGGCTCATTTTGTCATCATCCGTCGTCATTATTTATCAGATTTGACTCGCCAGAAGTCATATTTCAAAGTGTTTGTAAGTACTGTTTTCATGAAAGTCTTAAAAAACTTGTATTTTGTGACACAAAGGAGAGGGAAACTGCGGGAAGCAATTAATTCTCGAAGTGTTTCTACTTCGGAAGTGAAGAACACATAAATATATGAAAGCTACATGCATGATGTACAAGCTTGATCCCCAGACTTCTTTGAGCCAGCGTTTGACCACAATTTCAGTTCTAAGCGCTAAAAAGCTGGTGTATTAGACTTTTAATGTACCTGCTATGGAATGTGTAAAATTACCTACGTTTAACGTAGGTTATTTTAAACTTACTTATACCATTTTTTTTTCAAACGCTACTCTGTTGCTTTGCTTCATCATTGCCTATAAATGTTAATTTATTTATTTTAGAATCAGCCTTAGTTTTAAAATAATAATTAACGGCGACTAGCTTAGCTTACTCAATTAAGGTAATATACCATTTTCATTGTAAAATCGGCACGTTCAGTAAACATTTGTCCAGAGTCCGGACGCGAAGCAACTTTCCATTTCTAGTTTTAAGTATTGTGGTTAACCACCGAGCTCTATGGACTTTAAGTGAATGATATAGCATGCGGCTCCCTGACCACGCGTTGATAAAGAAAATGCAGCTTGTATTACTTACTAGTATTGTCGTTATTAAAACCAGGTAGGTAAGTATATGTATTCGCTGCGTATTAAAACAAAAATAAACTCAAACTTCTTCTATGTCTGGGTGTTAATATCTATTTAAGAATGTATTTAAAAATATCTAAGTATGGATATCAGTCTCTGGCAGCCATAGTACAAGCTTTGCTTAATTTGGGGTCAGGCGACCGTGTGTGGAAGTGTCCCGAATTTATTTATTTATTTTACTTAGAACGGATAGAAAAGTGTGGGGATTAAAATTGTGACAAAAGGAATAAATTATAAAATCAAGGGCGGTTGCCAATTTGAGTCATTTATTTTTGATAGAGCAAAGCTTACAGTCTCACTGCCTAAGTACAACAACCAACTGACGATAAATTGCATGCATGCGGTTGATTCAATCTTCATAAAAGTTGGTTTATTGCTACCTTATTTCTGCCTATTGAATAAATTAGTCAAAAGTGACCCCTTAAAAATGCGGATATTTTACATAGCTCTATTTTCGCTTGGGAACGTTTAAAAAAAAAACCAAGAACATAGGGGCGAATATATTGTTTATTTAATATACATGCTGAATTTCATCATAATCTGACAAATGGTTTTCAAGAAATTCGAGTAGCGCGTTTGTATGGAAATTTCAGAGCGTCGCGGCCCTCTTCATGTAAATGTGATTTTTAAATTCGAATATGAGATAAATTAAATCCGCCAAGACAAGAAATTGTGAAGATAATAGATCACATAATGGGATCCAATTTTAAAAAGTAGGTACTTAGTTAGTTGCAAACAAAGCAACAAAATTATATACATACATATCGTCACGCCTTTCCCCCGAGGGGGCTGGCAGAGGTGTAATACAACACTCATATTTCGCCGGACGATATTCAGTCCCAAATATGACAGGCGCCCCCTGTTGCCATACACCGGGCTCCCTTAACAAATTTATAATATAATACTAAACAAATAAAACAGCTACAAAGTGTGTACAGGGTACATGTGTGTGTACTGACAAAACATGCATTCGAAATAGCTAGGTATAGTAGGTGCAAAAGTGTACTCAAGAATCTATATACAATAGATAAGTCATAAAACAGCTTCTGAACCTGTCTCCGCGCAGATTCCGTTAGACTTGAATGTAACGACTCGTCTTTAAAACATTTTATGGCCAAGTAAATGCACAAAGGTAGGTGGTACTTATTGTTGGGTGGACTACTTCGGATCCAGAGTACATGCATCCTATACACGTAAGACGAGCCTTTATAGTAATTTTCTAAAGAAATTACAATACATGGTCGTACATAACTCGCCATAAAAGCCATTTAAGGCTTCCTGCGCAACGTTTAGGTTTTTGATTGTACCTACAACTTATACGCGTAGGTAAGGTTGGTAGTTAATGTACCTCGATGAAACATTTTCAAAAAGAACACGTTGACTTGAGATTATATTTCGTTTGATATGAAAATCGTTAAAAATTAAATTATAAAAAAAATAGTAAGGCGTTAGACGAGACTGGCATAAGACCAAAAAAATGCATTATGAATTAGAACTACGAGAATACTAAACAGTGGGTGGAAAATGGTAAATGATTATAAATTGGATATCAAATGGTATATCAGTGGGCGCGCCGCCGATCTAATTGATTATATGTCTACGAGACAGCGTTTCAACCGGTTTTCACGTTAGATATAATTGTTCACGCACTTCCTAAAATCTCGTAACATTTGGAAGTGAAAGTGTTGAGGTAATTTTATTTATCAAACTTGACTTTGATTCACGAGAGGCGACGCGACGGGGTGCGGGCGGGTGCGTGGGAACGGCGCGGCGCGAGCGCAGACGGACTGACGCCACGGGCGGTTTTACGCCCACCGCGACCCCGCACTTGAAAATTCTCATATCAAGAAATAGTATCTCATTATTGAACAAACAGCGGCTATAGCTAAAAGCTCACGAAGTTTAAATTGTCGTCGCATGTTGCTTGTTAGCTCATCAATATCTGAGCGTATACACGCGATGCTTTACGTTTACGTCACTCAAAAGAGCCGCCCGCCACGCCATGAGTCTGGCAGTAACTACACTGTGACATGAAATTACAACATGTTCAAGGTATTTTTCCGAAGGCTCTCATAAAGGATGCTGTATTTAGGGTGTACAGGATGTCAAAATCCATAGCTGATTGAATCTGCTCTACTCTACAGAACATTAGTAGACTTCACCCGGATGCCAATGTAGCTTCTACTAATTTTTCCCAAATTAAGAACTGGCAATGCTTATTACTACCTATCTACCATGGTAAGATTACTAGATGGGTGGGTTTTGTACGTTTGTAGGTAAAACCATAATACTTAGGCTTCGTTTCGTAGGTTTTTTTTTTTATTACATAATAGTCTTGCGTTTGGCCGCCAACATGCCTGATGATAAGCAGTGATGCGGCCTACGATGGAGCACGCTTGCCTAGAAGAAACCGATTCACTCGAGACTTGAAGACACCCAGATTATAAGTGTCAGGGAACACACAGTCTGGCAGAGTATTCCACACTCTAGCGGTCCGTATGAGAAATGAGGAACCAAAGCGTTCCTCATTTCTCATACAAGATTCATTATTTTCTAAAGATAGTTAAGGTAAACTTACAAGTAAGTAATGTTATTTATCACTATTTCTTCAAGAAGGTATGACAAGCAAGTTGCACGCCTGATGGTAAGTGGTAATTACCATCTATGAACAATAAGCATTCCAGACAATGTTTCATCATCACCGGGTATAAAGGCTTTAAACTGTAAAATCTTTGTAAAAAAATATTCAAGCTCAAACCAAAAGCATTACCAAAAGCTACATGACAAAGATTCAACACGATCAGCTTATCGCCTGTCAAATTTCTCTGATTCTAGAAGGCTGTGACGATAAATCTGTGTATCCCTCCGACAGTGTGGGTGCAGGGAGCGATATAACACTTTCACACGTTTTGTGTCGTTGACCTGTAGGCGGCTGAAGATGTGCCCACGCAACGCAAGTGCGGCTGCCGACCGACCGACGGCTGACCGATGCTGGCCGACCGTGCCACTGATACTCATACATATACCTACTACTTATACCTACCCGACACAATTACTTTAAACCTATTAGTTACCTAAATTGTTAGTTTCGATAATTTAAACATTGCCAAGATAAAAATCCAAGGTAATAAAACGGCTAGCGCGTAGAACTCCTTACAGAAACTTGTTTCCCGAAAGTTACGTGAAATCAAATGTAGAGAAAATATGTAAGAAAGTAGGCGTGCTTCACCACATACATTAGGAACTGTTATTTATTTTCGAAAAAATAGAAGCCTAAGTAAGTGCTAACCTATATCTTAATCACAAGATCAACACAGACTAGGGTCTATTGTTTAATCCTCTACTCCAGCCTAAAATAAACCTCGGTGCCAAATTTCATCCAAATCTGTTCAGCCGTTATAAAATCGAGCTGAGACAACACACACGCACACACACACACACACACACACACACACACATAAACATTCACAAACTTTCGAATTTACAATTTAAATGTGATATTTAATGCAACAAAAGCTCATCTCAGAATGATAGCAATAAAAACTAAGACTTGTGAACTCGTTGAAGTCTTTTACACCAACGCTCGGAACATGCGCGCGCGTCGATGTCGTTTCCGTGCTTGTAACTTGTAACTTTACCCGTATTTTGCGTTAATAAATCGAACATTATTATTCTATCTATGGCTTTTTTATTTCTTCCGAACTCTATGCGGATAATATTCAGAGTTAATTCTGTTCAATCAGTTCTGTAGAGTAGAGCAAATTCGATCAGCTATAGATTTTGTTACTATCAGCAAAAAGCAGATAGACATGAGACAATGAAAAGTATGATAAGAATATGTAGTTAGAAAAACACGCTTTCCACTTCCACATCAGATCAGCTCAGAAAACAGCAAATTAACACAATTTTTAACTAATATTAGTTTTTTCAACCGAACTACAGATAAGTAAGTAGATAAATCACAATTACAATTAAATATAAAATTAATTATTACAATTAATTATTATTATTACGAGAATTACAATTAGGTTAAAATTAATATCTAAGATTTTATTAGATCGTGTTATTTACACTAATAATTATTTAGTAAAACTAATAAAAGCGTGTTAAAAATAAATAAACACTTGTAAAAGTCTTTTAAAAGCTTTTGGACAACAATTAGTTTGTTTGATTGTTGCAGATGAGATTCCTTTTAACATAAAAAAAACTTACACCCTCTTTCTCTCCACACATAGATACATTTCTATTACAAAGGCATATAGCAGATATAGCACACGCTATTTATACGATATCGAAGATACGATCGCGGAGGAGTGAATTCAATTGCCATTACCTACCTCAAGTTACATTGCTACAAGTATGTCCGTGCGAAGGTGCGTTGATGTCTTTTGTACTAGAATTTGGATTCTCCGTTGGTGATTCTGATATTGGTGTGTTTGTTGTAGAAAGTAGCCAGGTAATGTCTTTTTTCTCTTCTAGGTATTGCTTTTAGTTTACCCCTAGATTTTTAGCAATTAAAAACTTAGTAGAATTACATCAATTTTATGACTAGTTGTGTAATATCAATTTTAGGCTAGTGAAAAAAAAACGTTGAAAACTTTCGTACGATAAACGAGGGTGCTTTCTAGTATCTATTAGAGGCCAAGAGTTTGAGTTGCTGTGTGCACGAGTAAAGTTAGTTACTATTAGAAATTAACATAATTATTTATCTAAAAAAAATTGTTTCAGAAATTATTTACAAGTTTCATAATAACTCACCAAGAGCATTTTCTTTAATGTGACCCTCATGATTGAAGGATGGTGCGTCACTCGCGGTGGTGCGCACGCGCACTCGCGTCTGTACGATGCGGGCCGGTGGTGTCGAGGCGCGGACGCGTTGTCCGCACGGTGTCTGCGCGGTGTCTGATTCGGTGCCCATTCATAGGGCACGCACTCCACGCCCCGCCGACGGCAAAGACTACTATTTATCGACGACCACTTGCCTCGCTTGTTTGGGCCACGCGACATTATGCAGGAAGGTCACTGTAAACTCAAAGATTTAGCTTTGATCGGTCTATATGTCAGAAGCTACAGAGGATGAGCTAAATCTGATTAGGTATAATATTTATTTTAAACTAGCTGCACCCCGCGGTTAAAAAGTATCCTATGTGCTATTCTAGACTATAATTTATCTCAGTGCCAAATTTCATCAGGATCTGTTCAGCCGTTCTGGCGTGAAAGAGTAACAAACATCCATCCATCCATCCATCCATACAAACAAACTTTCGCGTTTATAATACTAGTAGGATAATAATAATCATTTATTTCAGGCACAGGTTATTATAAAATAACAACACAGGCCCATGTATAAATAGTAAGTACCTTACATACTAACTTACATAATTACAGAATTAAATTAATTTTTATTACTAAATTTTCTGGGAGTTTGCCTCCCTTCGGCTCCCAGTAGCGCGGAACACTAGGCCCTTTTCGCCAGAACTCAGGCGACAGTAGCGCTGCCTTGTACTCCGCAGGATCTCGGAGTAAATAAGATTGAAAGTACCTGGATGGCCGAGCTTTGCTCGGTATTTTTTTTTATTTTTTAATTGTGTTTTTTGGATAATAAACAATTCATTTTAGTCTAACCTCAAAGCAAACACTCATTGACTTCGTGTTACTTAACAACGCCATCTGCTGTTGTGTCGTTAAAGCAATTAGTTGCTCACAAAAAATAGTAGTATTATTATTCGCCAATAGATGTCAGGAAGAGTCATATTTTTCAGTTGAGATTGATTATCGATAAAACACGAATAAAATGATATTTTCTACAAATGATTCCTAGCTAGATCGATTTATCGCCCCCGAAACCCCCTATATACTAATTTGTATGAAAATCGTTGGAGCCGATTCCGAGATTCCAATTATATATATATATATATACAAGAATTGCTCATTTAAAGGTATAAGATAAGGCTTACGGGCAGTCGACTGCACTCCATTGCTACCATCAGCGCCTCCACTCCCAGGCGGTTCTGCACAAACTGGTGCACATCGGCTCCTGGTGCGAGAAGTCAGGTCCACCCGGTACAAGTACCTACATCAGAAATTTCGACTCCACGGCTTTCAGACCGGGTTTAGTCGAGGTATTTTGGAAGGTGAGTTGAAAAGTGTTTTATTTATGTTGAAATTGTAAACGTGCGAGTATACAAATTTCGCATCCTAATTGTAGGGGACCAAATTATTTATTATACGATCTGCTGTACCTACAGCTTAATTCTTATTACCTACAGAAGGCCGTCAGTTACTTCAACATTTAAAATCGTGTGTGCTGTATGTTTTTATCAGGGGTTAAATTCATATTAGATTAGGTGAATACCAAGAATGAGTTTTTGTTTGATACTCGTACCTATGTTCATAGGCAATACGACGGCCACCACTGTCGCCTGGTGCTTTCTAGCTTATGTAGCATCAACGTTGAGCGAATTTTAAAAATAACCTTATGAATATAAATGAATGCGCTCATTTGTGATTAACGAAGCCTATAAAAGTCAAATATCAACTTTCGGTGTCTCACGATACACCATTCGTCAACTTCATCTTCAACATTATTAATTTTGGTGCATTCAAGAAACAGTTAATGATATTATAAAAAAAGAAAGAGTCGTTAATTAAATTTACAGAAGGCGACCCCGATAAGCAAAATTTCCAATAAATCGCTTAATCTGCAGTTTGGGTTTTTGTTTGTAATTTGGCAGACCGCTACTCTGTCAGGCATTGTATGTTAATGCGGCTGTTTGGGTCGACATGAGAAGGCTCCTTATTAATTAGTCATTATTCTCTGACAACGAAGGAGAGTTGACCCCGCCCGCGTATAACTACCAGCAGCAGCGCGGGAGTCTGCCGCGCCGCGCCGACCGACTACATTGGCTGTTTTGGCTGCCCTACTAATTACATGACAAGACAGATGACAGGGTACGTTTGCTGCCACGCCGCCGCGCCGCGCCGCCCGCCGCCGCCGTCGCTTGTTGCACTCACCTTTTTTCAAGCCGTTTGAAATACATTATTTTGTGTTTTTTGAACTTCCGCAACTGCTGAAATACTATGCCTATAATTAATGTAGAACGTACTAAGTTAAAGCACATATTATCTACCATTGAGGTCGAGAATGTGCAATGTACATGCACGCATAGGCACTCCGAGGTCAGGAGCCCCCGGGGACCCAGGACCCGAGGCCGTCTTACTTAGTCTTGTGGTTAACCAAGCGAAGTTAGTCAGGCTCTACACCATGATAAGACGGGCGAAAAATTATCCACGAAAAAGGTAATTGCAATGAATATTTAGTAAAAGTAGGTAGGTAATAGTAGTTTTGCCTATTCACATCTGATTCACGTACCATATTCTAGTATGTACTAGCTAGGCGTGTGTTATGTGAAATTTGCGGCTCATACTTCTCGGAATGCATGCCACGCACCTACTACCTTAGAAAGAAGCATCCACAACAACACAGTAGCCACAAGTAGTGTCAGTGAAACGCTGACAGTATTCGAAACGATCAATTATCGATACTACGAATACCTACTTATCTATATCTATCAGATAGGCACAGAAAAGGCGACGATTGCATAGGACGAATGGTTGTGCAACATCACCATCTTTTTTATTAAATGGTGCGATTATGACATGATGTGCATTATGGAATGCTTCTGATTTGCATATGTTGTTAGGTCGGTTTAATGAGCTATGATATAAGAACGCTGTACCCGGAGGTAGTACCTATTTTTATCAAGTAAGTATTTACATAATTGACACTGTAAATATCGCACCATCGGGTTGGGTAGAGTAGTCTTATTTTGTTTCTCTATGGGTAAAGTAATAATACATAGCGTTTTACTCAAAGCACCCCACTAGCATTCCGTGTAGGGGACGCCATGGAACACACACAGACACATGGACAACTAACACCCAGACCAGATATTTAAATGTGTCAATCAAACATCTGCCCGCCCGGAACCTATTGCTTATAAGGCTGCTTATAAAACAGCCGAACTCCGAATAGGCTCGGGGGTCGTCAACTCCGACTAGGCTATTTAACCCACCAGCCACTACGAAACCATTTAGTCCATGTGTTGTTTATACTTTTCCGAGTATTAAAAGGGTGGACACCCATATGATACTCTTACTTCTACGAAAAATTTCAATCGCCTTAAGGAGCTTTTCGTCAATCATCTAATCGTCAACGGTCTTTGAGTAGTCGACTGAGCTAACGATTCTATAGTTTTTTCTATGTTATGAGTAAATAGTTCCTATACTGGTTATAACAGGCACTTTAGTCACAATTAAGTTGCAAAACATTAACGCCTGTACGAATTTGAATGTTTAGCATGGAGATCTGGGGAATTGATCCCATAAAGTCGAATGGGAGTCGACATTATGGGACCACACCGCTTCGCGCTTCGTGCGGTCCCGCCACTGCTCGACGAAATTGGTTATAACCTATACCAAGCCAGTATCTGTTTCTAAACTTTACATGGCTAAATGGCTGAACGGATCTTAATAAGGTGTTACATTATATCACAAGAATGGCCTTATGATACCTTTTTCTGAATCAATGCCATTTTTTATGAAACGACAAAGGGCAAATTGGTCCAAAAATTTTAAAAGTTTGCTCGCAGGCTTGGCATTATAGTGCATTCGGTAGGTTATTTTGTGCATTAAAAAAATGACACCGGTAACATGTAACCTACAGAAATCGATATATTTTATTTTATAAATAGTAAAATATGAATATATTATCAGAAATGTTTAGCAAAACTTCCATGGTAACGTCGCGAATCACGATAACGTGAAATGGATGGTGGGGGCAGTGGGTGAAAATTATGTAAATGGCTTCAATTTTTCTTTTAATTTTCCTTTCACATGGTTTTTTAAATCACATCTGCAATACAAAATATCTCCAAAACTGTGGGTTTGAATGCAGCGAGATTTATTTTGCAAAAACCTATAAACCTTACCTACAAATTGGCTATAGACACTATAGCCTGTGTCTATAACCCTGTAACACTATAACCCTGTGGGCGTTTGGACCAACATCCATTTATTTTTGTCCATTATCCTTTAGTTTTTCGAACAAATTCGCGGGCAACAGCTGTTGCCTAATAATAATTAATATATTACTGTCCCTGCTAACACCTTGAATTTAGTACCTGTACCACGCAGTTGTACCTTAAAGCCTCTACATACCAAACCCGCCGGCCCACCAGGTTAGGCCGTTAGGATTGTTTTGCGATAATCGTGTCGGCGGGTTGCGCCCGCACGCGCTCCCTGGCGGGCCATGCCAGCACTTGCATGTTCAGTCGCTCAGTTACCCGCCGGCTTTCATAACGTCAAGACGTAGGCTGCAGATGCCGCGGCCCAAGTGCTGTCGGCAAAGGTGTTTCTGCTGGCCGGGTACAGCCGGCGGGCCGGCGGATTTAGTAACTGTAGAAAAACTAAAATTCAGATGTAAATACCAATTAAATAGACATTGAGAGATGAGACCTAACAAATAAATGGTCTGATTAAAATACAAAGGTTAGGGTTAGGTTTTCAATTTATTGGATAAGTGATCCATAAAAACATCCAAGGGATCGTCACCCATAGAGTTATTGGAGTTTCTTCTCCCATATTCCTGTACAAGCTTCATGTGCTCTTCTAAATTGTCTACTTCATTGGTCTCAGAGTCGAAGTATTTGTCCTCCTCATCCTGTGACACTTGCTGTAAGTCATCATACTGTTCGTTGTTATCAACTGTTGTGTAATCAAAATCATCATGCCCTTCTATAAAACTGCTGTACATTTCTTGATAAAACTCCTCTTTTAGCAGTCTTCTTTCTGGAGCACTAACCATATTCTGCTTCCTTTTTTCTGGCTTGAAACTGGGCACTGTGTCAGGAGTGTCAAACTCACCCCACTGTTTCTTGCTTTCTATTTGCTGTCTTTCCTCTACAGAATTAATCTCCACAGCTTCAAGTCCCTCTTCGAGCAGCTGTTCATTCTTAGTTTGAGTCATATTATTTCTGTCAACTGTGTCTAGTATCATTGTAAGTAATGTTAGGTTATTGCTATCAATGCCATCTCGTTCTTTTATTTCTTCATCTGTCATGTACTGGCCCACCAACTGCTCATATAGCAAGGGGTTTCGCTGCATCATTTGCTTTTCACTAAAATAATCAGTTTCTTTTTGAAGTTGTTGAAGGGCTTTGTAGCGCCTGTTTCTAACCCTCTTATGTCTACTCGCATCAGAATGGTAACTTTTAAGAAATTGGATACATTGTTTGAAGCCATGTGCACCTGTTGGGTGTTGTGATATTTTCTCAAAATACTCAATGTGGTATGGAGTCAAGAACTTTCCAAACTGCATTAGAAAATCAGTTGGACAATTCTTGTATAAATCGGTAGCCATACGAATTTTGTCGCTGGTACGAATCTCGGCTTCGTGTACGTGTGCATTCTTGAAGGAAATGTTTGCAGCTCTTACCAGGTAATCGATTATGTCGTTGATGGGATCAATTTCCTCTTCTTCTTCCGTTACTGACCTTATCGCAGACGGATTATTCATCCTTATTTGGTTACGATTCGATCAGTAGTCTCAGAAAATTGGTTTTATGCAGAGAAAATAAAGTAGCTATAGGTTTTAGGGTTTATTTACTTCATTTGGAAAGTTGAGATTATTTATTGGATAAAATAAAATTAGAGACATTCTAAAACTAGAAACAAGAACTAATGTTGCTTGTGCTTGCTAAATGGATTTTTCTGCTATTTCCAAAGTTGTAGTAAAATTTAAATTTAAACTTAAATTTTTTTGTGATTTTGTCTGACAGGTGATTGTATTTTTTTTTTGCCCGTAAGGCAGGCTAATGCCAACATGGCCATACCGCCTTGTCATCCGTTTGATTTTTTTCCTATTTGAGTTATTAAATCTAAGATGAAGATGATAAAGGAGAGGGTGATGAAAAATGAGATGAATCCCTCCCCTTTTCCAATTTCAGTATACCGTGAATACTTTACTGAACCTTTAAGTAGAACACGAAAAGTAGTATTTCCTAGTAGAAAAATGGTGAGATTGAATCTCACCATTTTCATGGTGAATCTTTTAGCTGGCTAACTTTTGGCTGGCTTTGGCGGCAACCGAAAAGGCGTTGTCGTAATTTTGTATTATTTTCTAAATCTTGTGATTCTTCGAGTGCTAAAGTTTGGATTTTTAGAATGGTACCTCAACGTTTACGAGTGTGGGCAGAGATGCAAACATTGTGAAATGAAGTAAAACTTTTCGTATTCTCTATAAAACTCCACTTCTTTCCACTTCCAAGTTTCAGTATAATATCCATCACTTACTAAATCGGGGAAACGGGAGAGATTCATCATCGTCATCATCACTCCATTATCTGTAAAAACTATTTTAACTTGACACTGGCAAATGCACAAGACGTGCGACGCCAAATTCCCATGGTTGGCTGAGAAAAAAACAAGTTAACGTAAACAAAAAGAAGGTTGAAGTTGATCGAGAAATCTGTGCCAGGAAAATATTACTCTTAGATTTAATTATACCACATTTTAAAAGTGGCTAAAGTTTGTCTTATATTTTGTGCGAATTATCTAAGTGTGAATATTTTATTGTCATACATGATCAAGTTAGTGCCAAACCATGGCCGAAAATGTGAAAGAAGTCTCTTGTTCTGTTGCTTGATCTTACAAAATTCATGAAAAAATATCAGGCGTGAATAAAATAATATGGATCGCTTTAATATAAATTGGTTTGATATATGTGGCCCTCAGGGCTTGGAACCATGGGACGATGTGTCAAAGGATTTTGGCCAGTGTTTTCAAGAACTATTTCTGCAAATCCCGGTATACTTCTTAACTGCCATCATATCTGGTTACTACGTGGGATACAGAAGAGACTGGGTGATCCGTGAAAAGGCGCAGGAGCACGCGATAGTGCTACGAAGCTTTGTTGTGTTAGCACTTGCATTAATTCCTATAATTGAGCTCTATGTTTTCATAACAAAGGCTGGCTTTGTTCTGTATCCTGTTGACTACTTCGCTGCAGGGGCAGCATGTCTGGCGTGGTTAATGCACTTTGGCTATGTGTTGGCTCTTAAGCATCGGCTGGGTTCGAGTGCCCGAGGCCCCACGACTCAGCTTTTATTATGGTCATTGGCAATTTTGCTCAATTTGATAGCCCTCAGGACCAATATCATGAGTGGATCAGCGATTGGTTTTACTGTGGCTGTATTGTGTTGCCATGCACTATACTTCCTGACTCTGCTGCCATCCAGTGAATCCAGACCTACATTCTATTCGCCATGCCTTGTGGGCTCTCAGCACAGACATGTATGTATCATCTCTACTAGAAAAATAATGTTGCAATAATTCTCATGAAATTTATACTAGTGTTGTTTTACAGAGTGAATACACTCCCCTGCTGCCACATGTAGATGAAGGTATACTAGGCACTGCTATGCAAGGGAATGGTTGTTTCTCCAAGTTAACTTTTTTGTGGGTGAATCCCCTTCTACAAAAAGGTAATACTTTATTTGTACAGGCATAGACAGCATGAGTCAGACTGGTTAAAAAACCTAAGCTGATTATAATATCAATAAATATTATGTACCTTAATGGGGTTAAACATAAAAGATTACATTCTCAAATTATTTTCTACTAATTCTTTGTAGATTGTTTTCCTTATTTTATTAAAGATAATCTGATTGTGACGATTATTATTAATTTAAAAGGGCAAGCCAGTAACATAATGGAAAGTTTATTTTACACAAAGCATATGGCATAATGTTGGCTGAAATAATATAAATTATATTCAGTTTTCATTTTGGTTTCATCCTAAACTGAGCAAGGTTTTTCTTCTAGGCTTAGAAAATAAATTGAATGATCCTGAAGAGTTGTTTGACATTCCATCCAGCTATAGATGCTCATATGTTGGTGCGAGAATGGACCGATCTCTCATTGGCAACATCGATGAATATAGACAGTATGCTGACGTGCCACATGAGCCCTTTATTGCATCAGGTATCCAAATCCATGTTAATATTATAAATTCGAAAGTAAATCTGTCTGTCTACTTGTAGTCGTTTCACGGCTTAAGGGCTGAATGGATCTTGATGAAATTTAATAATTAGTTACAGTATTTCACACTAGGTTTTTTGATACTATTTTCTGAATAAATGCAAACAAAATCGCAGGTTTCTAAACAAAAGGTCACCTATTCAATCTCTGACTAAATACCAAATCTCTGAAACTACTTGATCTTTAAAGCAGTTTTTGGCAGGTAGGTAGTTTATATCTACCTAGGAGATGTTAGCTATGAAAGGATTTTGCGTCAAGGCTGAATTAGGGGGATCTGTGGTAGTAAACTAGACTCAGTTTGAAAAAAAATCAAACTGTCCAAATTGTTTCTAGATTTTACCATAAAGAAAAGAAACAATAATGCAACAAATAAGTAAGTACCTAATAGAAAGGTCAACTCAACAAGTTTCCCATTAATTAGTGAAATATCTATAAAGTCGTCAGACAGGTTCTGCTTATCAAAATAATCCTAGATGAGTGATAATGATAAGAACTGGTTTTTTGTTTCGCTATAATAGCTTATTTGTATGAAAAGGTATTTATAAATAAATTGAGTTTAAGTTATGCTTATAAAATGCTGTGAATACCTTCAGCTTTTAAAAACATGTACCCTATACCTTTATTTACCAAAAGAAGAAAAAAAAGTATTCATTTAAATATTATACATTAAAAAAAAATCAGAATAGGACCAAAAATAAAACCAACACTACATTATAAAGTATTGCTTTTTTGATACTTCATTATGTAATAAGGATATAAAACAAAATTTAAGGCCTGGTATTACACAAAATCAACAAAAACAAGTATTTTGTTTGCACCTAGTTTGATATGAAGCATTGTGACGATCAGGTGCAAAAAAATACGACTGGTAGAAAAAACAACCAAACCAGTTTAACCCAAGTTGAATTTTGAAAATCCTTTTCATTTTTGAAAAAGTAATCACAAAAAATATCTTCTTTAAAAAACTGTTTGAGCATAGTTCTCAAAATTTTCAGCAATGAAAACACATTTTTTTTCGATTATTTAATATCCAGAAGTTCTCTAAAATTTAACTGAGTAACTTATTCTTATGTGTGTTGTTATTACGATTAATACTAATAAAAACGACAAAAAAAAATATTCTAAGCGCCTATCTCATTTTGCCATCAAATATGACATACGATTTTCAACTCTAAAGGAAAAATTCTTAAGTGTGTGTGGGTAGATAATCGTGGTATGACCGACCCTTAATGGCCACTTGCACTAAATATAAGAATTGCCTAAGCCCTGGCCTATTTAGTTTAATCTACTCCAAGCTAACTTTTACCTACATTCTTTTACATGAACTCTAAGCCATTCCTTGGGAGAATCCTAACTTTATGTGCCCAAAAAGCGAATATTTCGCTAGTTTAAAACTAGTTAAGCAAGGACTTGGGCAGTTCTTATATTAAGTTCAAATGACCATAAGCTTCTGTTTAGATGGACTGACTAAATATGTTTTGTTTCAGGTTATGGTGCAACGGGCGAAACTGCCCCGCAGTCGTCCACCCCCGTGACGCCCAGTTCTCGTGTGCCCCTCCGGCCGCTGCGAAGACAAAACGTCACTTTACTAAGGGCTCTGCACAAATGCTTCGCCTTACAATTCTACAGCATTGGAATACTGAGGCTGGTGTCGGACATGGCAGGATTTGCAGGGCCCTTACTGTTAAACAAGCTTGTCTCTTTTGTTGAAGACGAAAGTATTGATCAACATTACGGGTAATGTTCTGATGCAAGCAAAGTTTTTTCAATTTTTTCTTTCACCAGCTGTTTGTTCATCCTGCATGCCTTTGAACGGGTGCATGTTATAGTATGCATGCACGTTACGACTTTTTTGAACGGATGCACGTTAACAGATAGCCCATTGAAATATTATATAGAGGAATCATGTGTCACTCGCATAGTAAATCCCACAGCAACCAGTATAAATATAAGGTAGTACTACTACTATACTTTTTTTTTTTTTTTACAACAGACTAGGCATGCGTTTGACCACTGACTCGCCTGATGGGAAGCGTCGACGTGATCGAAGGTGTAACACGCTTGCCTAGGAGATACCTATTCACTTTACTCTAAAACACCCCCATACTATAAATAGTATGGGATTAAAGATATCCTATGTCACTCGTTGCCCTATACACAACCATGCTGAAAATCATCTCAATCTGTTGCTATGTTACTGCGTGAAAGAAGGACGAACAACATTCATATTTTTTTTTTAAGTATGGTTTATGGTGGATATTCTAGTATTACCTTGATAAGGAAATTGATACAGAATTTTATTGTTCTAAGTAAGTATAGATTATGTCCAATAGGACAATAGGTAACAGAGATGATAAACAATTTGTGTTGTCATAATTCGCTATCTGCCATTCAGGAATTGACTTGTTCAGATGATTCATAATTTTAAAGCGTGCCATGTCTCATGCTTTCCAAACAATACCTACCGATAGTTGCTACTTATACCATGCTCAGAGAATGAATAAAGATAAAAACTTAAAATTATCAAATTGATTAATATTATTATTAGCTTCTTGCTTATTTTTTTTTTCACTATTTTGTAGATGAAACTTAGAAATTGTTATTGGAACTTGGCAAGAAGTATAGTAGCATATTATAAATAAATAAATAAATTCGGCACACTTCCACACACGGTCGCCTGACCCCAAACTAAGCAAAGCTTGTACTATGGCTGCCAGGGACTGAAATACATACTTAGATATTTCTTTAAATACATATTAACACCCAGACAGAACAAACACAAATGTTTATCACATAAATGTTTGCCCTAGGTGGGAATCGAACCCACGCCCCCAAGCTCAGAAGGCAGGTTCACTACCAAATGAGCCACCGAGGCAGTCAGTATTAGTTTTCTTGAAGTAACGAAAAATATGAACTCATTGTCTTTTGACAGATACATGTACGCCGGTGGTCTTCTCGCAGCAACGCTCGTATCAACGCTCTTCAACGTACATTTCAACTGGTTGATGTCGATCATCGGACTCAAGATGCGAGGCGCTCTGGTTTCGACGATCTTGAGGAAAACTCTGAGTGTCACCTCGACAGAACTTACGAAGAGGTTTTCTGTCGGAGAAATCACAAACTTCATGTCCACTGATACAGATAGAATTGTCAACTCGTGTCCCAGCTTTCATGCACTGTGGAGCATACCTTTGCAGGTAAGAGAAATAGCTAGTACAAAACTAATATAGTTTGTGTGGGTGAACCCAAAAAGTATTAAAACATAATGCAACATAAAGTTCTCTTTTCATAAATTGACTTAAAGTTATTGTTTCCAGTTAGTCATAACACTGTTCCTGCTGTACCAACAAGTGGGCGTTTCTTTCCTTGCTGGGGTTGCGTTCTCCGTGATACTGATGCCAATAAACAAGGTGGTTGCGAACCAGATCGGCCGTCTCAGCACCGAGATGATGAGCCACAAGGACTCGCGCGTCTCGCTCATCAGCGACCTGCTAAAAGGCATCAGGACTATCAAAATGCACGTATGGGAGGACTACTTTATTGATAAAGTTAATGGTAAGGCATGAAACTAAATCTAATTGTAAAAAACTTTAGATATTGTTATTGACATCAATAACAGTCAACAAGTCCAACAGTCATTTAACTTTGACGTTCTTAAGTGTATCTCTGATATCCAATTGAATAAAGACATTTTATTTATTTGCTTGTTCGGTTCCAGAGGCGAGGACCAAAGAGCTGAAGTACCTCCGTCAGCGCAAGTACTTGGACGCGATCTGCGTGGTGCTGTGGGCGACCACGCCCGTGCTGGTGGCCGCGCTCACCCTCGGCACGCACTCGCTCCGCGGCCAGCCGCTCACTGCGCCCACCGTACGTCAATTTATACTCTAATACGAGGGGTGCAAGTTTGATATTAGCACCGCAAGAACTTGGACGCGATCGACGTAATTCATGACTTTCGTGTGTTTAGACTTTCTGACTGTTCTCGTAATAATGCTCTTATATTTCTTTTGTGTTTTTAGCGACTCCGATCTCGTAACATTTTTGTGCTTTATCTATTGACGTTCAATAGTTATTGACACAATTTTGTATCATACTTACGGTTTCAGTTTTATTAAATAGTGTTTTTTGTGCAGGTGTTCACAACAATCGCACTGATCAACATGTTGATAGCGCCTCTCAACGCGTTCCCTTGGGTACTCAACGGACTTATGGAAGCTTGGGTATCCATCAAACGTGTACAAAAACTACTTGATGTAAGTATCAAAACGTGCACCCCGATGCTTTAAAAACCGAACCCGTTGAAGCACTACGTTTTACTATCCGCTACGGAATGTGAGCGTAAAACTTGGGTACTACGGAACATACCGTCACGCCTTTCCCCCGAAGGGGCTGGCAGAGGTGTATTACAACGGCTTCGCCGGACGATATTCAGTTGCAAAGTGTAACAAGGGCCGACCTTGTCGCAATACACCGGGCTCCAGATATGTAGCAGATGACATTAAATTTGCATATACATACATGTATAATATTCACATAATGAACAAATTGGTGTGTGCCCTCGGCTGGGCTCGAACCCGCTCTTCCTGGCTTGAGAGCCTTCTCCAACTAAGCTATCATCGCTTTTACTAAGGAACGGAACACTAAGAAATAAACGCAGTAATAATTAATGTTGTTGCACTAACAAAGTTTTTATTTAACAATCACAATCAAACTAATAATATCATTGCAGCTTCCAGATATGGACGCTGATTACTATTACGACAAAGTGAACACAAATCGCGATGAAGACAAAGTCATAATATTCAAGAACGCAACATTCTCGTGGGCGCAAGCGTCGAAACGCCAAATACCGCCTAAAAAGTCTAAGAAGAACAAAGGAAGGTCGAAAAAGAGGACATCAATAGCCAGCATCCAAAGGCAAGACTCGACGTCGTCCTCAGAAGCTTTGATCCGTCCAGACGAGCCCTTCAGTCTTAGGGATATATCGTTGGAGATCGGCAAGGAAGAATTTATTGGCATTACTGGTAATGTTGGCAGCGGGAAAACTTCTTTGCTTCTCGCCATCATAGGTGAAATGTTGAAGAAAAGTGGAGATTTGCAAGTGCCCGAAAATCTCAACAGTAAGTGTCAGTTTTCTTCATTTTCAAATACTCGATCTTTTCTTAATTAAAAAAAAAACTTGATCATCTCTCGTTGATGGAGTACTTTCCACTCTTCTCTATTTTTAGTCAGCAATCGTTTTGATATGAATTAAATACCTAGGTAAAAAATTCAATGTTATTTGGCTATAATATGTACATCGATATGTCGTCATCAGCTTTAATAAAGCCCGCACGAAGCACTTTCAAAACTCCTTCCTAATCAGAACTGCCAAGGAGTGGAACGCACTTCCTGCCTCGGTGTGCCCAGCAATAGATACAACCTGGGTCTCTTCAAGAAAAGAGTGAGACGGCACCTCATGGGCAAGCGTGCTCCATCTTAGACCGCATCGTCACTTTCCATCAGGTGTGTTTTGGTCAAACGAGGGACCATTCACTCATAAAAAAAAAACTTGGTTCAACTGGATTCTTAATTGTAGTTCCTTTTGCTTCTTCATTCCATTGATTAAAAACGTGAATATTAATGTCGTATTTGTTTACTCAAGGTTTTGGCTACGTACCACAGAAGCCGTGGTTAGTGCGAGGCACTATTCGCGACAATATTCTGTTCGGGAAGCCATACGACGAGGCCAAGTTCCGGGCAGTTGTCGATGCATGCGCTCTTACCGGTTAGTGTTTTATTGCTAAGTACACGAAACTATCGCGAATACTAAAAGAACGCGTCAAATATTAGATACTACATATTATATAGATATGTGTTTTGCTTAATAAAATCTTTGACTAATTTCAGCAGGTGTAATACTAATCGCAACACAGAACATAAATGAAAGCAAACACCAATAATAATAACAACCGTTAGCTGTTAGCAATTCAATTGAAAAACCCCAAGTCTCATCGATCTATACAAGGTTATAGGTACCTAACCAAAAACCTCTTAAGGGTTCATTGTACTTATCAATATGAACAACTTTTACTATGAAGCCAATCCTGTAATCGCAAAAAAAACAGCTGTTCCATACAAAAAGTTCAATCACCTGAGACAAAATGTATGGACAGCTTGATTTTTTTTTCGAGATTTCGGTGTTCACCCCATAGTAAAAGTTATTCATATTGATGAGTACAATGAACCCTTAAGAGGTTTTTGGTTAGGTACCTATAACCCTGTATATTATCTATCTATCTATCATATTTGTTAACGTAACTCATTCATGATTTACCATACTAGTTCAAGTTTTGATGAAGTAGAAATTGTTGTCTTCTTGTAAATCTTTTGTTTGTACTTTATACGTGTGTAAATGAATAATAAATAAATAAATTAATTAATTAATCTGTTGACGGCATCTTGATTCTTATTTCACCTGGGGTGCTATAACGGATTTAAACTGATGTTTCAATTCGACTATTTCGACTAATTTGTATGGAAATTACCGGTTTTGTCGATTTGAAACGTCAGTTTAAATGTCCGTGCTCGCACCCCTAGTTGGAGTATCCGCTCAAATGTTGTTCGATGACGGGTTGTTCGTTCGTTGCAGAGGATCTAAACATAATCGGGTGGAACGCGTACGTGGGAGAGGGCGGCTGCACGCTCAGCGGAGGCCAGCGCGCGCGTATCGCACTGGCGCGAGCCGTGTATCAGGACAAACAAGGTATACAACATGCTACTTTTTATCTATTTTTACTAGCTGCGCCCCGCGGTTTCACCCGCGGTTAAAAAATATCCTATGTGCTATTCTAGACTATAATCTATATCTGTGCCAAATTTCATTCAAATCTGTTCAGCCGTTCTGGCGTGAAAGAGTAACAAACATCCATCCATTCTTACAAACTTTCGCATTTATAATATTACTAGCTGCACCCCGCGGTTTCACCCGCGGTCCCACAGGAACTGTTTATTTTTTCGGGATCAAAAGTACCCTATGTTACTTCTAGTACCTCCCAGAATATGTGTACAAAGTTTCATGATGATTCGTCAAGTAGTTTTTACGTGAAAGCGTAACAAACATCCACGCTTTCACATTTATAATATTAGTAAGGATGATTGAATGGGCTTACGTTTGACCACAACACACCTGATGGAAAGTGACGATGCGGTCTAAGACGGAGCACGGGTGAGACGGAGACGGAGAGTGAGACGGCACCTCATGGGCAAGCGCCCATGAGGTGCCGTCTCACTCTTGTCTTGTCTTGTCTGAGACCCAGGTTGTATCTGCAGGGGAACACCGAGGCAGGAAGTGCCCTCCATTCCTTGGTATAATAATGTACTCCGGCAGGTATAGCATTCTGAAACACGTAGTGACGTCAATCGATGCTTAAGCAGACCCAAAGAAGACATTTGGAACAAGTTGGAAAAAGACTGATGATGATGACGTCGTGTGTTTGCTGAATGCTAGACGTTGTTTTTTTTAATCATGGTAGCTCTAAATAGTAATAATAATAGGTAGCTTTAATCCACCCATATGCGTCGAAAGCGGAAACTCACGTTACTGTAAAGACATTTTATCTTTGTACAGTACATGCCTGTAGAAGGGAGAACAGACAAAAAAAAATTTGTTCAATTTTATGTGTAATAATTGTCTATGAAAACTGTCTTAGCGGCACGAGCTAGATGGTTAAAGGTACCATACTAGCAATGATGGACGAGTAAACGTAAAAAGCTTTCACGGCAAGCATTTGGACAATTTTTTAGCAAACATCTTAGCGATGAGTCTTTTCCGACCGAGTTAAAAAAAAGCGGGAGGATCTCAATTCGGATGCATTTTTTTCGCGCAACTGCGTCATTGATTGGAAATTAATTAACTAATTACCATTACATTAATTGGAAATTAATGACGCTTGGAAATGAATGACGTCGATTTGGAAATTCCGTTTTTTATTTGAGTTAAGTATCAACAAAAGAATCGATTTTTTCAAATTCCACTTGTGATAACATTAAGTCGGTTTTTTTTAAAGTTTTTTCAACTTTACTCGTATATTTGTTTGTTTTTATTGTTCTCATTTTATTTTAAAAGTTTATCTAGCGTTTTTATTTGAATTTTTTAGATTCACTTGAACATCTGCTGTTAAATGTCGTTGCCGAAGTATATTTATGTAATTCGTAACAAACTGTCCTCTACTCTACTCACAGTTGAAAGAAGACCGAAGAGTAAGCTATCACTTTTGGAGATGTCCAATACAACTGAAGATTTCTAGGTGGGACTTTGATGTCAATGCAACGATATTTATGTACTATACGTAGGTACTAAATTTCATCATCCGAACCCTTGTTTTCTTAGACTGCACTGTACTCCACACCTGACATTAGTGTGGTTTCGACACGCATGCAGTGTGGTTGTGTACGGAGGGAGAAAACCTATATTTTTTAAGTGATCTAGAGCTGCATGTTTTAATAGTTTGGCTAGAAGACAAAACGAAAGTTTTAGCGCTGCATCAAATCTGGGGCCCTAGACAAGTTGCACTCACATTGGAGCGTTAGCGATTGCAACTTGTCGAGGGCCCCAGCGGTCAGTCCTCTAGTACGTAGTGGTTACATGTGAAGGAGTAAACGTGAGTTGTTGATGTCCCGTGGCGCAGTGTACCTGCTGGACGACGTGCTGGCGGGCGTGGACGGCGCCGTGGGCGCGCACATCATGCAGCGCTGCGTGCTGGGCCTCCTGCGCCGCACCACGCGCGTGCTCGTGTCGCACGAGCCGCGCCACCTGGCGCGCGCCTCCGCCACGCTGCTGCTGCGCCACGGACAAGTCTACAAATACGGTACACAATACTATAATTTTCGTTTCTCGCGCTCGGAAAGTGGTAGAAATCATCGCAAAGAATTCGAATGAAAATTACACTTTTGTGTTCAAACCGCAACAAGAGGAACGATGATAAGAGGTTAGGTGTAATACCATATCTAAGTAATTTGGATAGAGAACAGTGAATCATGAAGCAAATGGTACTGATCAAAGAGGTAAGTGCATGGAATTTTAAAATAGAGTAGAGAAATTCTCGGAGAGTATACTCGGGAGAAATAATCAGAACTCTTGAAATTTGGCGCCCTCGCTTCGTGTGCAATAGCTGGCTTTCATTCCATGCTAAACAACCTATAATGCAACGTATGTGTCTGGATTTTATAACTCCCAGGCGGACGGTTGGTCCCTCCGCCTGGTTGAATTAGATTTTTTTTATCTAAAACGTGGTTTTATCGAGAGTGCTCTTTGTTATAAAATGTACTAGCATAGTGTGACTGGTGTAATTAGCCGTTGTCCACGTCAGGTCCTCCGGAGTTAGTGTTGAACGACATCGAAGAGTTCCTGCCGAGTGAGGCCGAGTCTATAGGCGAGGAGCCCCCGCGGCCGGAGCCGCGACCAGCTGACGACCAGGACAACGTCAGCCGGAACAGCTTGGAAGATGAGGTCAGTTTTGTATTTTCTTTCAATGTGATCCTACTTCCTACTTATAATATTAAGGCTAAAGTTTGTTTGTACATATGTGTGTTGATTCTTCACGCTCGAACAGGTGCATGGATTTTGATGAAATTTGATATGGGCTCATAGAGGTAGCTTATACCCTAGATTAACACCGATGATCCAGGGTAACACCTCGGGGGGCAGCTAGTATAATACATCAATAGGTACTAAAATCTATTTCACTAATAAGATGTATTTACTAAAATCAATTAGACGTACTGTCAAAAGAGAATTAACGTGTTAATTGTGTAGCTCGAAGGACCAAATCCGGTTTTTATCTACACCTTAAAAGTTGTAGTTTGATGTTTTTTTTTACTTATAAAGCCAATTTAGACCATTATTAAAAAGTTCTCCGTGCCACTAACCTTAGCTAATATTTATGTGATGATGATAAAGATTAAATGATTCCAAAGAATAATTTTGACTGATAATATTGTATTGTTTAACAGGAGGCGATGACTCAAGGCACAGTCGGGTGGTGGGTGATCGGGCTATACCTCCGCTCCGTAGGAGTATTCCTCTCCATCATAATCGTCATGTCGCTCGTCCTGATGCAAGTCTCACAGAACTTCACCTTCTTATGGCTCACATACTGGGTCAAAAGTCTCAACCAGAACCTAACCGCACATGCAAGCATAGACGACTTTGTAACAGAGAAGACTTCAATATTAGACCACGGTGTCAACGCAATCGATGGCCTAGTTCACAATGTTATAAATCAGACGATGTCTATTATACATAAGCTTGATGGAGACAATATCACTGTGAATAAGCCTAGTGTATTGAATATGCCCCAAGAATCGGTATACTTAGTAAAGCTGTCGAATGACACGCCGGGTCACGATGAGAGTTTTTATTTGGAAGTGTATTTTGGACTGGCCGGGTTGAATTTGGTCTTCACTGTGATGAGAGCGTTTCTCTTCGCTTACGGCGGTGTCCAAGCCGCTACAAGGATACATAAAGTTCTGCTGAAAATTATTGTAAAGGTATGTATTTTGACCTTCCACTTTACACAAGCCTTAAACCTGCTGGCTAACTAACATTGTGCGTTCTATATCGATTAACATACTAACATTTCAAGAAACTCTTTTTTTTTTTTTTTTTTTTTCTCCCCCATTCAGGGGAATTTGGCGTCGCACGTCATGTGCATTTGCCAGTGTCAAGTACTAATCATTCGTTTTCACATATGAAGGGATGATTATGATGACGTGATGATGAAGATGATGAATCCCTCCCCTTTCCCCATTCCAGTAAAGTTATGGTTACTTTACTGAAACTTTAAGTGAAGTTTTGCAGAGAACACAAAAAGTCGCGTTTCGAAATGTTTGTATCATTTGCCCACACTCGTGCACGTTGACGAACCGATAAACGTTAATTATCCACAATTATTACACTTTAACACTCGAAGAATCACAAGTTTTAGAAAATAATACAAAATCACGACACCATCTTTTCGGTTCCCGCCAAAACTCCAAGAAACTCATATAAAATGTACGACACGTCAGCAACATGTTGGCTACGCTTCGTTTGCCACTTGAAATATTATTGTATATCATACGAAACAAAGCTTAAAATGCATTCCTTTGCCTTTTTAAGACAGGTTTCGAACGACCTACGTTCCGAAGATACGATACACTGCTTTTTATGGAGCTTTTAACTATTTGTCTGATTCCAGGCCAATGTGAAGTTTTTCGACGTGACACCGGCGGGACGGATAGTAAATAGATTTTCCTCGGACACTTACACAGTGGACGATTCACTGCCGTTTATCATCAACATCCTTTTGGCACAGTTCTTCTCGTTAGTCGGTAAGAGTCTCCTGGCCCCGTACCGTGACATCCTATTGCGATGATTTTTAGGTTCAGCCGCCAACGCTGCATGACTATGAACCTTATTGCGCGGCAATACGATTCGCGGTCGCTCAGCGTCAGCGGCTTAACACTCTCTGAGTACTTTTATTAACATTAAATTTTTTATCGCTAAATTTGCATCATAACAACAAAGAAGAGAATACAATGTTGTCAATAATCTGGTTACCTGATTGCGCAAGGAGGTTATGTTTTTCAAGTGTATGTATGTTTCTCTGACACGCCCTACAGTCTAAACGAGTTGACCGAGGTTAAATAGCAAGGTGTCATTAGATGTCTCTTAGTATTCGTTAATTCGTTGTCAATTAGGCTACATTTTGCCTCCTCGGTGGTACAGAAGTTAGTGGGCCTGCCTTCTGAGCTTGGGGGCTTGGGTTCGATTGCCACCTAAGGCAAACATTCATGTGATGAACATTTGTGTTTGTTCCATGTCTAGGTGTTAAAATATATTTAGGTATGTATTTAAAATATGTAATGAATGTATGTCACTCTCTGGCAGTCATAGTACAAGCTTTGCTTAGTTTGGGGTCAGTCGACCGTATGTGCATAAATATTCAGAATATTAATTTTTTACTCCGTTTTCTTGCCAGTTTTCCTGTCTTTCTGTATTCTTTTATTGCAAACTAGCTGTTATCCACGACTTCGTTCGCGTTCATTCAGAAAATAAGATCCAAAAACCTTTCTCGTGAAAAAACTGTAGCTAGTTATCAAAATCCATTCAGTCGTTTAGCCGTGAAAAGCCTGTAAACAGACACACAGACAGACAGATAGGACGAGTTACTTTCAATTTAAAAAATGAGTATGGAAGTATGGATTTGTATTAGAACACCCCTGACACTTGACTACATCTCCATACAAAAGCCGCGTTCTAACAGTGTGCCAGTTCTATAAGTACTATTATCATATGTTCAACACGCACATAATGTTCAAACATATATTCAAACTTATGTCGTCTGCTACTTGACTGGAGCCCGGGGTATGGCGACAAGCTCGCCCCCTGTCACATTTGGGACTGAATATCGTCCCGCGAAGTGCGAGTTTGTTGTTACACCTCTGCCAGCCCCCTGGGGGGAAAGGTGTGACGATATAATATATAATAATAATAATATAATATATTTATTTCCATAGAATATATCATTATATCTATAATATTACAAAGCCAGTGAACCCCAAAGTAGACCAAAGGCCTGTGTCTTGTGTGTTGTGTTCTGAGCACAAGCTAAGCTAATGTATAATCTATAGTTATCTTATAGCTAGGTTACATAAACATTAATAATCTGATCAAAGTTGCCTTACAAAAAAACAGTAGATAAATATTATATAATTTTAGAAAGAAAGAATGAATGAATGAATGAGAAGGATACGATATGTCGATGTGTTCTGTGGTATTAGTATGGGCGGTTGTTGCTAGGCGCGGTGGCGGTGACCGTGTACGGGCTGCCGTGGCTGCTGGCGGGCGCGGCGCCGCTGGGCTTCGTGTACTACCGGCTGCAGCGGCGGTACCGCGCCGCCTCGCGACAGCTCAAGCGGCTGCAGAGCGTCACGCTGTCGCCTGTCTACACGCACTTCAATGACACGCTCGAAGGTAGTCACTCTAATTACACTCGTGACACACTTGAACAATATAGGAACAATCCGATCATTATCCGATAATTATTTTAACCTTTGCAGAAGGTTTCATCTTTTACCTCTTTCAAAACGACGTGAAATTGCAGACCTCGTATATCTTCTTAACATTACGAATAACATTGTTGATTGTCCGGACCTCATTAATAAAATCAATTTGAAGGTTCCTTTTAGGGCAACCAGATTTAATGCGTCGTTGTTCACTCCTATAGTGTCAACGAAGTATAGACAGAACTCTTACTTGTGGCGAGCAAGCAACAACTTTAATAAACTGAGCAAGCGACTTGACCTTGACCTGTTTTGTACTAGAGCTTCCTCGGCGAGGCAGCAGCTGAGCAGTGAATTTTTCCTACCTACCTAAGAACCAGCTGCCATAGGTCGTGGAGCGTATTTCCATATATACATATATTTTTTTAATATTTATTTTACTATACTACTAATTTGTTATTCTTCTTAGTGTTTGCGTGTTCTTCTTATCTAAAGTGTATCTATTCGTGAGAACCTATTATTGGCTATCCATAGTTTATTTTATTGTATATTTTTAATGTAAGTAGCTGTTGGTTCTCCCATAAATAAATAATAAAATAAATAAATATAGCCAAATGTAATACTGTGTAATCCAGGCTGAATCCTCGTGCTTTGCCGCTTAATTGCCCTTTGCTATTCAAACGGCACTCGGTGACATTTGACGCATCGATCCGTACGTACCATTGTAACAGTAAACGTATGAGTAGGACGGTTGGATGTACAGTACAGTTGGTATATAAAGTATCGTCCCACACCTCAAATGGAGACTATTGTTTTCAGGATTAAAAGTGATCTATGTGTTAATCCATGTACTTACCCCCATAACAAATTTCATTCAAATCCGTTCGGTCGTTTTTGCGTGATTGAATGTCATTCATCCGAACATCCGAACTTTCACATTTATAATATAATAATATGTATATTTGCAAATTTTTGCAAATAAATAAAAAAATATCAGTAGAACCAAAGAAGCTGAAAAGTTATCGAGTGTTTACCACGAACCGAAAGATGTAGCGTGGGAACGTATCGACGATCTGGTGAGGGTAGCGGGAAGCCGTTTGATGCGAGCAGCGCAAAAGCGGTCATAATGGAGATCATTAGGGGAGGTCTTCGTCCAGCAGTGGTCGTCTTCCGGCTGAGATGACGATGATGACGTATATCAGTAGGAATGAATAGATTGTGTCGTGTGATCAGGTCTGAGCGTGATCCGCGCGATGGGCGCGGGGTCGCGGTGGGGCGCGCGCGGCGACGAGCTGGTGGAGGCGTGGCAGCGCGCGGCGCTGTGCGGCGCCGCCTGCGCGCAGTGGCTGGCGCTGCGCCTGCAGGCCGCCGCCGCCGCCGCCGTCTGCGCCGCCGCGCTGCTCGCCGTGCTGCAGCGCGCCGTGCACGCCGCCGACCCGGGTATGACCAGCTCGTACTTCACTCACAGGACAGCAGGTGCGCCGCCGCGCTGCTCGCCGTGCTGCAGCGCGCCGTGCACGCCGCCGACCCGGGTATGACCAGCTCGTACTTCACTCACAGGACAGCAGGTGCGCCGCCGCGCTGCTCGCCGTGCTGCAGCGCGCCGTGCACGCCGCCGACCCGGGTATGACCAGCTCGTACTTCACTCACAGGACAGCAGGTGCGCCGCCGCGCTGCTCGCCGTGCTGCAGCGCGCCGTGCACGCCGCCGACCCGGGTATGACCAGCTCGTACTTCACTCACAGGACAGCAGGTGCGCCGCCGCGCTGCTCGCCGTGCTGCAGCGCGCCGTGCACGCCGCCGACCCGGGTATGACCAGCTCGTACTTCACTCACAGGACAGCAGGTGCGCCGCCGCGCTGCTCGCCGTGCTGCAGCGCGCCGTGCACGCCGCCGACCCGGGTATGACCAGCTCGTACTTCACTCACAGGACAGCAGGTGCGCCGCCGCGCTGCTCGCCGTGCTGCAGCGCGCCGTGCACGCCGCCGACCCGGGTATGACCAGCTCGTACTTCACTCACAGGACAGCAGGTGCGCCGCCGCGCTGCTCGCCGTGCTGCAGCGCGCCGTGCACGCCGCCGACCCGGGTATGACCAGCTCGTACTTCACTCACAGGACAGCAGGTGCGCCGCCGCGCTGCTCGCCGTGCTGCAGCGCGCCGTGCACGCCGCCGACCCGGGTATGACCAGCTCGTACTTCACTCACAGGACAGCAGGTGCGCCGCCGCGCTGCTCGCCGTGCTGCAGCGCGCCGTGCACGCCGCCGACCCGGGTATGACCAGCTCGTACTTCACTCACAGGACAGCAGGTGCGCCGCCGCGCTGCTCGCCGTGCTGCAGCGCGCCGTGCACGCCGCCGACCCGGGTATGACCAGCTCGTACTTCACTCACAGGACAGCAGGTGCGCCGCCGCGCTGCTCGCCGTGCTGCAGCGCGCCGTGCACGCCGCCGACCCGGGTATGACCAGCTCGTACTTCACTCACAGGACAGCAGGTGCGCCGCCGCGCTGCTCGCCGTGCTGCAGCGCGCCGTGCACGCCGCCGACCCGGGTATGACCAGCTCGTACTTCACTCACAGGACAGCAGGTGCGCCGCCGCGCTGCTCGCCGTGCTGCAGCGCGCCGTGCACGCCGCCGACCCGGGTATGACCAGCTCGTACTTCACTCATAGGACAGCAGGTGCGCCGCCGCGCTGCTCGCCGTGCTGCAGCGCGCCGTGCACGCCGCCGACCCGGGTATGACCAGCTCGTACTTCACTCACAGGACAGCAGGTGCGCCGCCGCGCTGCTCGCCGTGCTGCAGCGCGCCGTGCACGCCGCCGACCCGGGTATGACCAGCTCGTACTTCACTCACAGGACAGCAGGTGCGCCGCCGCGCTGCTCGCCGTGCTGCAGCGCGCCGTGCACGCCGCCGACCCGGGTATGACCAGCTCGTACTTCACTCACAGGACAGCAGGTGCGCCGCCGCGCTGCTCGCCGTGCTGCAGCGCGCCGTGCACGCCGCCGACCCGGGTATGACCAGCTCGTACTTCACTCACAGGACAGCAGGTGCGCCGCCGCGCTGCTCGCCGTGCTGCAGCGCGCCGTGCACGCCGCCGACCCGGGTATGACCAGCTCGTACTTCACTCACAGGACAGCAGGTGCGCCGCCGCGCTGCTCGCCGTGCTGCAGCGCGCCGTGCACGCCGCCGACCCGGGTATGACCAGCTCGTACTTCACTCACAGGACAGCAGGTGCGCCGCCGCGCTGCTCGCCGTGCTGCAGCGCGCCGTGCACGCCGCCGACCCGGGTATGACCAGCTCGTACTTCACTCACAGGACAGCAGGTGCGCCGCCGCGCTGCTCGCCGTGCTGCAGCGCGCCGTGCACGCCGCCGACCCGGGTATGACCAGCTCGTACTTCACTCACAGGACAGCAGGTGCGCCGCCGCGCTGCTCGCCGTGCTGCAGCGCGCCGTGCACGCCGCCGACCCGGGTATGACCAGCTCGTACTTCACTCACAGGACAGCAGGTGCGCCGCCGCGCTGCTCGCCGTGCTGCAGCGCGCCGTGCACGCCGCCGACCCGGGTATGACCAGCTCGTACTTCACTCACAGGACAGCAGGTGCGCCGCCGCGCTGCTCGCCGTGCTGCAGCGCGCCGTGCACGCCGCCGACCCGGGTATGACCAGCTCGTACTTCACTCACAGGACAGCAGGTGCGCCGCCGCGCTGCTCGCCGTGCTGCAGCGCGCCGTGCACGCCGCCGACCCGGGTATGACCAGCTCGTACTTCACTCACAGGACAGCAGGTGCGCCGCCGCGCTGCTCGCCGTGCTGCAGCGCGCCGTGCACGCCGCCGACCCGGGTATGACCAGCTCGTACTTCACTCACAGGACAGCAGGTGCGCCGCCGCGCTGCTCGCCGTGCTGCAGCGCGCCGTGCACGCCGCCGACCCGGGTATGACCAGCTCGTACTTTACAGGGTAGCAAAAGATTACTGACACCGCGCGGTTGGGCCGCCGTGCTGCTGGCCTTGTTTCAACGCGCCAAAAAAAATAAAATTGTTATCTGTGCGGGGCTCTAATGGCAGTATAGCTATTTAAAAATGTATTTAATGTTTGTATTTGTTCCCAGGTCTCGTGGGTCTGGCCATATCGTACGCTCTGTCGATGACGTCGATGTTGAGCAACGTACTTAACGCGTTCACGGAAACGGAGCGGGAGATGATTGCTGTCGAGCGAGTTGGCGAATATATCAAAGAGGTAATTAAATCAATAAGGTTTTAGGTTCATACTTTCCCGCGAGACTTCCGGTATAAAGTCTAATATATCCTATGTCAAATGTGTCCTATGTGCTATTCTAGACTATAATCTATCTCTGTGCCAAATTTCATCCAGATCTGTTCAGCCGTTCTGGCGTGAAAGAGTAACAGGGTGTTTGTTACTCTCCATCCATCCATTCTTACAAACTTTCGCGTTATTTTTTTATAATATAAGTAGGAAGTAGTATGTTCTACCTCATACACAATTTCGCTGATAAAAGACCCCCCTTTCCCAGGCGCTACTTAGATGAAAATTTTACTTTACTAAATTATCTATCTACTACGTTTCTGTGAGCTTTTACGGTTTAAGGTTTGTATAAAATAAGACATTTTTTGCAAATAAAAAGGTAGCAAAAATTTGATCCATGTTCAGATTTGAAAGACATGGAGGTTTGAGTTTCCCACGAGTTTCTATCTCTCCCTAAAGTTATTATTTAATTATTTTTTTACAAATTGCCATATTGTACGTTGACAAGGGAGTATTTTAGGATCTTTCATGATAATTTTTTAGAATAATCATTTTCATTCCACAATTTTTATGGTGTTAGTTGTGCCCGGTTCCACAGCATTATACAGAAAAGTAAAAACGGCTCCATGCAGGGTGAGTTTTTCATGGTTCCACAGCATCATACAGAAAAGTAAAAACGGCTCCATGCAGGGTGAGTTTTTCATGGTTCCACAGCATCATACAGAAAAGTAAAAACGGCTCCATGCAGGGTGAGTTTTTCATGGTTCCACAGCATCATACAGAAAAGTAAAAACGGCTCCATGCAGGGTGAGTTTTTCATGGTTCCACAGCATCATACAGAAAAGTAAAAACGGCTCCATGCAGGGTGAGTTTTTCATGGTTCCACAGCATCATACAGAAAAGTAAAAACGGCTCCATGCAGGGTGAGTTTTTCATGGTTCCACAGCATCATACAGAAAAGTATAAAACCTTCGACGCAGGGTTGGTTTTACATCTACTTACCTCCAAAAATGTACTAATTTGGAGTATTACATGGCAAGATTAAATTTACGTCATTTAGCTCCCGAGTTTTTGGCGGGAACCGAAAAGGTAATAGCGTCATGATTTTGATTTTTTTTTTTATACTTGTTATTCTTAAAATAGTGTTACAGTGTAATAATAGTCATTATACTTTACCAGTGGCCCTATTCGGAGATTTGAGATTTACATCTCACCTTTTTGTCCTTGTTGCTCTCGTTTGAAACGTCTTAAATGTGAAAGTGACCAAGATAAAATCTCATCTCATCTCACGCGCAGGGGGGCTATTCCTGCGCGTGAGATGAGATGAGATTTTATCTTGGTCACTCTCACACCTATGACGTTTTAAATGAGAGCAACAAGGACGAAAGAAGGTGAGATGAGAATTTCAAATCTCCGAATAGGGTCCCTGGAATAGCCCTCCAGTGTGGGCAAATGATACAAACACTAGGAAAGGCGACTTGTCGTGTTCTCTACAAACTTGAGTTAACTTGAGTTCTTGTATAGTATCCACGGCTTTACTGAAAGGGAGAAAGGACAGGGATTCATCTCATTTATCATCATCCTCCCTCATCATCAGCATCATGAATAAGATATTTATACATTTTAATGTTTCCGAATAAATACTGACTTGATATGGTCATGAAATCAAAGTCATTCCACCAATACAAACACAAAGACCAACGGTACAATGATAATTTTACTCAAACGGTAGAATGAAAAATGGCTCGAAATCCCTAGGGGGCATCCCAATGTTTTTATAATTTAGTAATAATAATAACAATGGCGGCTGCTACATGCTCGTTAGATATCGCGATCATCTCGGCGCACAATGTCACGTTCTCGTCTGTAAAACGATGTCTCAAAATGTCACGTTTTTAATATATATGTCGGGGTAATGTAGGAAATAGGAGCCGAGCCGTGACATCTCACTTCTGATGACGGAGTAATGTAGGGAAGGAGCAGCCACGCCGTCGCATCTGATGTCGGAGAAACATAGGATAGGCCGCCGCGCTGTGACATCTCACTTCTGATGACGGGGAAAATCTAGTAGGCCGCGGTGTCGTGTCTAATTTCTGATCCATGAACTCGTCATCACGGGTATCTATGGTGGGCGTCAAACTTCAGGAACGTTGAAATAAGGGGACAGCAATGTAGGCTTCTCACTATTTTAATTATACAGTCACTTAGACTACTTAGTTAATGAATGATCACAAAGATAATTGGAGATTTAGAGTAATGGGTTTACGAATGACCATTGCGTGCGACCGCTTTCAGCCCAGTCCTGTCAACCACTGACTGACAGACATGACGTTCGCCCGAAATCCCAAACGCAACTCCATTCGGTGTTAACCGCTCTAAATTACCATAAACAAATCGATTCATCGTCAAAAATAACAGAACAATAATACTATCGATTAACAACTCTCAAAATAAACTGATTTTCTTTATCCAATGATATCACGCGCCGTCACGGCCATCCTGCATTTTCACACGTCCTCGGGTGAATAGTTCATCTCATCATCTGTGGACAATCATAAAAGTGCTCAAGTAACCACTTAACGCTCGGTCATTCTGACCGTCTCAAATCTACCTCCACAATTTCACAGAAAGCGAACACAGTTATGGGATAACACAAAACAGTTAAACCCAATTCTACAAACCATAAACATCGTACCAGAGTATAATCGACTCTTCTAACAGTAACTTCATATTCGTTACCTATCCCCATAAATTGTCATGATAATTGAAATAAGCAACTTGACTTTTAGTGAAATAAATTGTATTGAGACCAATCGAATAATCAAGGCTAAAACTAAATTATTAATCATACTTCCAATGTTCCAAGAATTTAATCAAGCCACATTGAAAATCCAATGGCGGCGGTACACATACGCGGTTTGGACTTATGTAAACTGCTGTGTCCAATTTCAAACGAATAACATGGCATTAAAGTTGTCACTTAGACTTGCCACATAGGCTAGGTCGTAACTCGTACTATGATGTTACACCGGGAGGAATTTACTACATAGGCTCACCACACAGGCTAGGTCGTCACTCAGACTATAATTCAACAAAAGTAGGGTTGCAACAAAGACTTGCCACACAGGATTGCCACACAGGCTTGTCACACAGGCTTGCCACACAGGCTGGCCACACAGGCTTGCCACACACGCTTGCCACACAGGCTGGCCACACAGACTTGCCACACAGGCTTGCTACACCGGCTTGCCACACAGGCTAGAGCCACATAGGATAGTACCTTGCAGATTAGTGCCACACAGGCTAGTGCCACACAGGCTATTGCCACACAGGCTATTACTACACAGGCTACTGTCCTACCGGCTACTGCCCTTCAGGCTTAGTTTTACCAAAAGCATTGACACTTAGTAAGTTATCTATTAACTGCATGACTCACATGTGCCGCAAGCGGCAGTATGACTAAACTGTTTGTGGGTATTTTCAAACTCTAAGCAACTCCAATAGAAAATAGCACTCTGAAATACACCGTGTACGAATATCAAACAAAATGAAAACTTCTCACCAGATTCAATTGCTACTCGTAGGTGATCAAGCTGCTTCATAGTGCAGGGGCCCAATTCGGAGATTGGAGATTTTCATCTCATCTCGATCTCGATTCCTTTGGCCCTATTCGGAGATTTGAGATTTTCATCTCACCTTTTTTTCCGTCTTTATTGCTATCGTTTAAAACGTCATAGGTGTGAAAGTGACCGAGGTAAAATCTCATCTCATCTCACGCGTAGGAATAGCCTCACTGGAAGTCTCGACTGCCTCCGACTACTCGAGACATCTCGCACCCCAGCCATCGAGATTATCTCGATCTCGAGCGAATTGAATAAGGCATCTCGAATTCATCCATTTTTTTCGAGGTTTGATGGAATCTCGAGTTGTAAGAATAGCCCTCCAGGCATTGACCGGATCTCGCACGTTGCTGCTGCTAATTTTGGTGCCCTTTTTCGATCAATGAGTGGCGATGTAACCTCGTTGCAGTAGTAACACGTAGGCGTCGACGTTTTGTTCGGTACACTGCTATCCTTCGTCTCTCGTTGTTTGTTAGTTGCGTCACATAGCATAGACTAGGTGTAATCAAACGCCGTCGAGATAATGCAGACGTCTACTCGATGCTCACTCTTTCATTGCCGCCCTGCTGCCCTTCATGCACCACGAAGAAACAGTCCGCACACTCCACAATAATAGCACGTACACAGTTTTCTCAGTGTAGGGACGACCCTATCAGCCATCTGTTGCTATGCCACTTCGCTTCCAGATCATTGCAAAATTGTAGCCAAAGACGGAGCCATATCTTGTTGCTGTGGACGTTATTCTTATCCCAATTCTGATGTCGGGGTAATGTAGGAAATAGGAGCCGAGCCGTGACATCTCACTTCTGATGACGGAGTAATGTAGGGAAGGAGCAGCCACGCCGTCGCATCTGATGTCGGAGAAACATAGGATAGGCCGCCGCGCTGTGACATCTCACTTCTGATGACGGGGAAAATCTAGTAGGCCGCGGTGTCGTGTCTAATTTCTGATCCATGAACTCGTCATCACGGGTATCTATGGTGGGCGTCAAACTTCAGGAACGTTGAAATAAGGGGACAGCAATGTAGGCTTCTCACTATTTTAATTATACAGTCACTTAGACTACTTAGTTAATGAATGATCACAAAGATAATTGGAGATTTAGAGTAATGGGTTTACGAATGACCATTGCGTGCGACCGCTTTCAGCCCAGTCCTGTCAACCACTGACTGACAGACATGACGTTCGCCCGAAATCCCAAACGCAACTCCATTCGGTGTTAACCGCTCTAAATTACCATAAACAAATCGATTCATCGTCAAAAATAACAGAACAATAATACTATCGATTAACAACTCTCAAAAAACTGATTTTCTTTATCCAATGATATCACGCGCCGTCATATACATAACACATATACGCATAACTATCTATAACTTTATCGTCACCTAACTATTTCAACTTGTACAGGGGCCCTATTCGGAGATAGGACTTTTTCATCTCGATCTCGATTCCTAGAACTCGAGGGAGAATCTCATAAAAACAAACCATGTGGTATTCTCAAACAAGCATGAGATGAGATGGGCTTTTCTCACTCAAATTACGTTCCATTTTACTCGACTGTGCTTGCTAAAAACCGGTAAAATCGATAAAACGTATTTCGGGACCATTCTGCTCATTAAATGCATACAATAATTAAATATCGATATGTTTAATCAAATGAACTAATATTATGATAATTATTACAAGTTATAAAAGTGAGAAGAATAAAATATAACATTTTCATTCCATAAAGGATTTGTGGGGAACGAAACGCACTTAGCCAAATAAGTCATTGTTTTGTTTACAAATAGAGGTTATTAAAATCTAAAAATCTTTCCGTCATCACGCCCACAAAAACTATCACGATTAACAACATTAAACACTTAATAGGAACTACTAAGGCTTTCGTTTGTCGTTAAACCCAATGGAATGGAAGATCGGTTTGGAAGTTTTTTCCGAATCAATCGCCCCTATGTACTAATAACATATGACCTTCAAAATAATCTAACAGGGTTAATAAAGTGACGCCAGGATACTTGTGGAGATAATTGTAAGTATTAAGTACTTTCTTATCACTATATATGACCACATAATTTGTAAATAACCAAGGTTAACTTAACCTAAAAGTCACAAACTTTTTCTTGTTTATAAATTGAAAAATGTTTCAGGTACCTACTGCGTAATTTATGCCGTTCGAGCCTAACACCTACCAACAAACAAGTCACCCAAGGACTCGTACGTGACTAATGGTTTCCAAGTTGGCTTTAGAAACCTGACTGTGGATGAGCTAAACAGCAATCACAACCACTATCAACAACAAATCTGTGGACTTAGTTACATATTTGTATGAACAAAAAAATTGAATTTTCTTAGACCCAGTAAGTAAGTATCTGAGAAATCACACTTTACACTAATTTTAAAAAGGCAAAAGTTTGAATGGAAGTACAAATGTATATATTAGATAGATGATGGTTGTTCTGAATTAAATTTGGCACAGAGATAAAGATAGATACTATAGGAATAATCTGGATAAGCACATTTATACATATATATCAAGTAGCTGCGCCCTGCAGTTTCACCTGCGGTCCTGCAGAACCATTATCTCTATCATCCTCTTCATTGTCTTATCATTGTCCTTTTCTGTACCTCTGACATTGTGTATGCAAAATTTCATGATGATAGATTGAGTAGTTCAGGTGTGACAGCAGAACAAACAAACAAATTCATTTTTAAATTATTAGTTAGGATATCTATATTGCCAATCTACCTACCTTACACTCTGCATTAGGTAATATACTTACTAGCTGATCTCTGTACCTATAGCTATACTTCATACCCAGTGCGGTGAAGCTCAGCTCTCAGCTTCTTACATTTAGTGCTTTGCAATGAGGTTCGGCTAACGGACTATACAAACTAATATTACATAGAGAGTTTTAGGCAAGACAATCTAGCCATTCCCTAGTGATGTGCTTGCCAACAAAGGACAAATTGACTTTTATCTAAGTAGTATACCGTTCACTTTGGGAAAAATTATAATCATTTCCTATATTTTCCCATAAATCTGTCCAGTATGTCCTAAACAAGATAATTTAAATCAGTCATGTAATGCAGAGCAAAAGTAAAATATAATGTTTGATACATTAAGTAACATTGTGATTTTTTGTTTGCAGATTGAATTGTGATGGAAACCTACACTGCTACTTAAATTCAAGATGCTTTACTTAATATTTTGGAAGTAATCTGTTATTGTTTTAAGGACATTCTAATGAGTACAAACAGATTTTGAAAAAGCATGCAGCGAAAAAGATAAATAAATCAGTTTTTTTTATTGTATTATGTCTTGTTATTTAACATACTAGTGATGATAGCCTAGTCGCAGAAGATACGCCTCTCAAGCCAGAGGGAGAGGGTTTGGACCCAGCCAAAGGCATGCACCAACTTATTCATTGTGTGAGCATATGTACATATCTAATGTCATCTGCTAAGTAACTGGAGCCCGGTATATGGCGACAAGCTCACCGCCTGTCACATTTAGGACTGAATATCGTCCGCTAAAGTGTGGGTGTTGTACACCTCTGCCAGTCCATTCAGGGGAAAGGCGTGGTGATATGATATGTTATGTTCAACATGCAATGCCGAAAAATATTTGTATTGTATACTCCACTTTGGTAAATATACTAACCCCCTTAGCAATAAACAGTGTATAGCCTTGGGATAATTATACAGTGTTTTGTCTTTATCTTTCTTTGTTGTTTTTGAACTCGATCGAAAATGGCAAAAGACTGTAACTATTCTGAGGCTATACAACATTTATTGCTAGCTTCAATAGAGTTCAAGAATTAAAAAAAAGACAAAACTATATAACTATTCCAAAGCTATACAACGTTTATTGCTAAGGGGGATAATATTTACAGCTTAATATTATTTTTACAGACAAATTTACAAACAATATTATATAGCTTGGGGTGGGAGGAACATGATTGTAAATATTTGAAGGAAGTAGGATGGACTATGTCCGGGAGAGGATATCTTATAAGGAGGAAACTTAGATTGGGACAACTGAAGCAGATGTGATCTGTGTTATCTTCATCCAACCCACATTCACAGATTGAGTGCTCCCTGAGCCTGAGTTTGGCTAAATAAACCAGAGTGCACGGGTGACTTAATTGGAGACAACATAAGATCATGCTCATATGTTTCTCGGTTGAGCGGAATTTGAAGAACTAGGGAATTGTAGGGATACCTATTGGGTTGGATATCAGCATATCTACCCTTGATGTTTTGGGACGTCTCCCAGTATTTTGACCATTGATTTAGGAGGAAAAATTTAGGAAGAAAAAGGCCATGCGAGTATAATTGATGTATTCAAGATTCCAAAAGCTGCTTACAATCTATCTTGTCAAACCCTTTTCACTCCTCATTTCGTTTCCCTGTAATTTGTTAAATTAAGGAATCCCTCATAAATTGTTGTAAAATAGGTTGCACTCTTGTGCAAAATTGGCCACCTTTACAGGATCTCTTAGTGTACTCAGTAAAGATGATAGAGTAGTTGAGATTATGCGACTTGACATAGAGGATAGCTTCTAGAAGGGCAATCGCTTCTCCAGTGAATACTGAGAAGTAAGATGGGCATTTATAACTAAGACTTATTCTAGCAGATAGTATGCAAACAGCTGCTCCCACGGCACTGACTGTCGATAACTTCGACGCATCAGTGAATATGTTTACGCCAACCAGCGTAATGCGATGCGATCCTTTGGTAAAATAGGATAGTCCTTGTCAGATCGAAATGAAGTGGACTATTGGGTTGAAAAGTGAGAGGCAATAATTTTAAGTTTAAATTAACAAACAAATATAAACATTGACGTATAGAATTTTTTTTTACCCGTAGGGCAGGCTAAAGCCAACATAGCCATACCGTCTTGTCATCCGTTTGATTTTTGTACATGGGTTATTAAATTTAAGATGATAGCGGAGAGGGTGATGAAAAATTAGATGAATCCCTCCCCTTTTCCCATTTCAGTCGTGGATACTTTACTGAAACGTTAAGTCGAGTTCTGTAGAGAACACGAAAAGTTGCATTTCCTAATGTTTGTATAATTTGCTTACACTCGTGCACGTTAACGAACACGGCAAAGGTTACACAATTATTACACTTTAACACTCGAAGCATCACAAGTTTTAGAAAATAATACAAAATCGCGACACCATTTTTTTGGTTCCCGCCAAAGACCCTCCTTGACGTATAGAAACGTATGACGTAGGTATTCAAATACTGAGTTGCCAGTTTTGTAGAAAAAATATATTTACGGGACCGAAGTGGCAACAAATGAGTCGCGACCCACTATCTCACTTACGTCTCGACTGCCTCCGACCACTCGAGACATCTCGGGCCCCAGCCATCGAGATAATCTCGATCTCTAGCGAAGAGAATAAGGCATCTCGATTTTAGGCATTTTTTTCGAGATGAGATGGTATCTCGAGTTGTAGGAATAGCCCTCCAGCTTTTTGCTCAACCATAAAAAAAAAAGGATTGCGCCGTTGAAATGGAAATAAAAGACGAACGAAATTGAAAAACCAAAGACAATAAAAAAAATTTACTCGATTTATTATCACAATACTTATCGAGCGTGTAGCACATTCCATCCTTTAATTATTTGTTTCAACTGTCACTGTCTCACAATTACTGTCAATTGGATTTGACAGTAAAATCAGCTGAGTAGCCTGAGTAGCACAGCAAGTAGCAACGTAGCCAGCTTATGATGTTGTTCTTGAATTTCTTGAAAGCACCGTGCTAAAAAGCATTTCATAAAAAAGGTCAATTAAACTCATAACAACGCTCAACGATGATTAATTCAAGCCAATCGGAAACCGAAAACAAGACACTATTTCTCAGGAAAGTGTTCAGCGCACTGTTCTATGCCGTATCGTCGTTTATGATAACAGTGGTAAATAAAACAGTGTTGACCACGTATGCATTCCCGTCGTATCAAGTGCTGGGGCTCGGGCAGATGGTAGCGACGTTGGTCATGCTGTGGGTCGGGCGGCGTGCACAGCTTGTGCAGTTCCCGCCGCTGGACGGCGGCGTGGCGCGCCGGATCTGGCCGCTGCCGGTCATCTACCTCGGCAACATGGCAACCGGCCTCGGCGGCACCAAGGAGCTCAGCCTCCCCATGTTTACTGCTCTAAGACGCTTCAGCATTTTAATGACTATGATCCTAGAAAAAGTCATCCTCGGTGTCCAAGCATCTTGCTCAGTTCAAGCCACTGTGTTCGCGATGGTCGGAGGATCCATCATCGCCGCGGCGGACGACGTCACATTCTCCATGACTGGCTACATCCTAGTTCTACTTAATGACGTTTTTACTGCTGCTAATGGAGTCTATATGAAGAAGAAATTGGATTCAAAAGAGCTCGGCAAGTACGGATTGATGTTTTACAATTCTTTATTTATGATTGGACCGGCTTTGATCATAGCCTGGGCTACAGGTGATTTAGATAAATCGGCTGCCTATGAGCATTGGAATGATGTATTGTTTTTGGGACAGTTCTTAATGTCATGTGTGATGGGCTTCGTGCTCTCTTATAGTGTAATGCTGTGTACACAGTATAACAGCGCACTGACCACCACTATAATAGGATGTTTGAAGAACATTCTTGTTACTTACCTGGGAATGGTCATTGGAGGTGATTATATTTTTTCATGGCTGAACTTTGTGGGGTTAAACATCAGTGTGTTAGGAAGTTTAGTGTACACATATGTCACATTCAAGCGTAAACCTACACCCGCATATGTGCTGATAAACGATGCTAAAGTAGAAACTGTATGACAGTTGGTTGAATTCTATAGTAGCCACAAAAGACGTATTATTGCCATTGTGTATCAATGACATCGTTCAAATTGTATTGATTATTGCCAAAGATTAGATGGTGTCTGTGAAGAATAAGTGAGTTTATAAATGCCATAGAACAAGTGTTGAATAAAGGTAACTTTAGTAACTAATATCAATTGAACTATAAACAATGAGTTTGCCTAAAAAAAGTGGTTTAATAAATGCAAAAAAATTAACATACTATGTACTAGAGGAGCTGATCCAAACATAAGATCCAAACATACGCAACTTAATTAAGTGTGGCCTGCCCACCGTGGTCTAACTGCAGGTTTGCTGCAGCATTTACTACTAAATTGCTTATTAACACCTCTCCAGGTTCACACTTTGATTCCAGTAAATAAACACCGCTCCATCACAAAAGCACTGCACATATGTTGGGACAACACTAATCCAAGTTGCAAAGAATTCAGTGCACTGGAGTTAATGAAAGTTTGTGTTTAGATGATGAAATCTAGTACATAGTACATAATTATATTGATAAGGGTTTAATCAACAAAATGCTTAATATGTAGTAATGTGTATAAATATGTCTTTAAAAGAATTAACCAAGAATCTAATCTAACATGTCTATACCAATTGGTTTCATAAAATAACCATAAATTGTTGATGAGCTCTAATTAGCACAAATACATTAATAGGTAAATTGATGTTGTGAATTCTGTTGTACCATTCTTCTGAACTAAATTATATTTGCAATCTACATATATTTATTGGTGAGTTTTAAAGTTTTAAACCACACTCATTTACGACGTTTGTATAAATCTGGTTTTAAATCGAAATTCGTTTTAAAATGTGGTCCTAAAGCTTTCTACGAATCAGGACAATTTACAGTGCTACAAAGTTTTAGGGACACATTGCCTTAATCGGAACTAATGATAATTGTAATTAGGAATTTGGGTGTATCCTGTCAAGTTAGGATGTGGACCAAGTCAAACAGAAGATCTTTAATTAGCTAAGTCTGTTGAAATATTTGCTGACTTATGCAGTTCTAAAAGGCATATGAAAATTATATGTTCGTTTTTAAAACTTATGTAAAATGAGTTACAATTAATAGACGCTTAACTCAGCAAATGATTTATTAATCGATTAAAAATAGAGATAACAACTATTAATTAATATTGACTAAAGTTTTTAGGTAAATTAACCAGTGAAGCGAATATGCTTTGGCCTCTATCTTCAACATAGATAAATCTACTATGGTTTATTATAAAACCATTAGGATCCCGTCAACTTTAGTTCAGTGTATGGACAAACATATTATTATGTCATATTGTTGCAGAAGATGTTTTATTGTAACCTTGTATTTTATAAGTAGAGTTGTATTGCAGAGGCTTGCAACATAGGCTTTCATTGATGAATTGGATAATGTTATCACATCAGGATATTTGACTCCAAAAAAGCCCAGTTGTCGCCAAGACTTGAAATAGTTTTCTGAAACATTGTGAGAGTTTTAAAGTAAACAAAATTCATCTATAGATCTAAGTTAATTATAGTGAGGTATATGAATACTAGTAAAACTCCAAGTGATATCAAAAGATATGCCACTTGACTTAGTTCGGTCCTATGGACTACCAATATGTACTTGTTCGGCATGTGCTTCTGAACGAAAACTGCAGTAGCCACCCCTTAAACGTGTGGAGGGGGGACATAAATGACGTCACAAAGATGGGGGACGGCCGTTTCCAAATGTATATTTCTTGATTACTACTGGACCGATTTACTTGATTGAGATATCATACATTCGTTCATGTACAGTTGTACACCATAAATCTATTGAAATATTTGTAATAAACCAATGCTTTGCGATTTTTTTAAATTTAGAAAATGGAACCATTAGGATTATGGAATTTGAGTGTAACACAAAACCATTGCCACATTAACATTACACAGAATTTATGGAACTGTTAACTATAGTGTTTGAGTCATAAACAACGGAGCTATAGTCGCTGAAGTGAGCACCGGCAGGGCAATCTCACTGTGAATGTGAAGCGAATGTGGTGGCCATGCCTATTCTATTTAATGATATTTCTATATAACTATTAAAGCAATTTACTTAATTAAGATGTCAAATGATAGGTAATATAATGTACTTTATTTGATCTCAAACATTGGCTTATGTAATTCTAATACCTTACTGGAATATTTATAATAAACCAATTTTTTGACAAGTTTTTTTTTTCAATAGCTTGACGACTAATGTGAAACTATTGCTACATTAATGAAGATTTTAATAAACTTTAAATCATAGCAATTGTAGGCGGTCATTACATGATCCAATTTGTAGTATGCTAGGTGAGCTAGTAAAAAATTTGATAGTGTAATGGCAGAGTTATCAATCCAATTTTTTTTCTATTACACGGGCATTGCCACGCTAAGTTTGCATACTGCCAATTGGATAGGGTAATGGCCGTTTTAAAGTGGTCGCCGTCACTGTGAGCGTGACGTGTTTAGTTCTAAAACGCTTAGAGAGCGCCATTTTAACGTTTCACCTAACAAGCGCAAATGTGACAGAACGATCACTCTCACCTACTCGCACGCGTTGCGCACCTCTAGGTATTTATTGCTGGCAGATATACTTTGATAGGCGTGGTAAAACGGCTTCTACTGAGACATTACAAGTCTATATCGTTTTGGGGGCTGAGCTACCCACGTCCGTAGGAGTGTACTCTATTCTGATTCCCTACACGTGGTCCCCGGGTAGTGCTAACCGGGTAGCAAACTCTGGTGGGAGGCTTCTGCCGTGGCTAGTTACCACCCACCGGACCAAGCCATGCCGTGAAATGACGTGTTTCGGGATGTAGTCCGGTGTAACCGTTCCGAAGACGGGTCTGAGCAGTAGCGCACTTGTAGCGCCTCACTCAACTACCGTCTTTGTACTTATTCACTCTACTAAACAAGGCTTCTAGGCTAGAGTGAATAAGTACCTTATAGGTCGTCGTGCTCCATCTTAGACCACAACGTCGCTTAACATTAGGCGAGTTGGTGGTCAAATGCCGAACTATTCAACATAAAAATATATATATTATTACAAGCTGCGCTTCACAGTTTCACCCGCGCTGCTACAGCAACTTTTTTTGGGTGTAAGGTACCCTTAAGGATCCGGCGACCACTTTAAACTAAACTTCGCATTGGCTAAAGGGCTTCTTTTGCCATTTCGCCTAGAAGAAGACGATGAGCAAAGAGAGCAAGTAAAGATAGTGACGAGGTTCTAAAGTTATCTATAGAATGACAAAGTGCAATTTCAATCATTTTTATGACATTTGCACTTCTCTAACCATTCATAAATAACTAAAAATTTCCCGTTGTATTATAGATAAATTTAAAACCTAATAGTGTAGACAACCTCCATACTGAAACACCAGAAGTTACCCAACAGAAAACGATGTAAAGGGATTTTTGATTTGATTTGTCTATCTATTAAATTAATCAGTCAAAAGTAAGCCCTTACAAATGCGGATATTTTTCATATTCATATATTTTTCTGTTTTCTCTTGAGGCCGTTTAAAAACCAAGAACATAAGAGCGGAGAAATAGTTAATTTAATTGTACATGCCAAATTTCATCATAGTCTAACAAATAGTTTCCAAGAAATTTGACAAGCGCGTTTGTATGGAAAATTTAGAGCGTCGCGGAACCCTTAACAAAGTAAATTCAAAATTTTACGATAATCGGTTAAGTAGTAACAACGCGAAAGCGTAACAAACGAACGAACAATACACCTTCGTTATTTTTATAATATTAGATAAGATTTATAATATTAGAGAGACATACATTTATAATATTAGATAAGTTTGTTATCTTAAGTGATTATTTTATACGTGTACGTACTATTATTTATTGTAGTGCCGAGCTAACTAACTGTACCTAGGTATCTAGCTTTTAGGTACTTGGCTATGTACGATTAATCTCGGAATTATGTATTTGGCTGTTTTTTTTTTATGAATACTGATAAAATTCTGAATAAAAAGTCTCAACGGCATACTTACCCTTTTAGCTTCTGTAATATTAATAAGTAATAATAATTTTTAAGATACATAATTATACTAAAATTCTAGGTAGGTTTAACAAATAAATTCTATTTTTTGTACCTACGATCAGTTTAATAGACATTGAACTTATCCAATCTCTTTTATTTACATGTGACAAAGCATATGTCAACATGAGACCAGTCATATAAATTACTGACTCTCAAGGAGAAATGAAGAAACAACACGCCCCAATTTGATACCTGATTGAGTTACAAACATCCATATACTCAATTACTCATCCATCCATACTTTCGCATTTATAGTACACTAGCTGCGCCCCGCGGTTTCACCCGCGGTTAAAAAATATCCTATGTGCTATTTTAGACTATAATCTATCTCTGTGCCAAATTTCATCCAGATCTGTTAAGTTCTGGCGTTCTGGCGTGAAAGAGTAACAAACATCCATCTATCCATCCATTCTTACTAACTTTCGCATTTATAGTATTAGTAGGAAGGACACTAGCTGCGCCCCGTGGTCTCACCCTCGGTTAAAAAGTGCTCATCCCATGTGCTATTTCAGACTATATTCTATCTCTGTGCCAAATTCACACAACATTTGTTTCACATTTTTTACAACATTTTTTATACGCCTACTTTGATATGTAACTTGACTGTCTAGTTACACACTAGCACGCCACACTTGCAACGCCCTATGGTATACGGTACATTACATAATGTAACTTACTTGTTTAAGTGAAGAATATGTAATATCAGCAATGAAAAAAATAATAAATTTTATTATGTAATTTGTTTATTGAGTAACAAAGTTTAAGCCATCCAAACTTTCGCATATAATATAAGTGAGAATGGTGCAATTGTATGGTACTTCAATGATGAGAGCTGAGAAAGGGGCGGCTAGTACTAATACACAGACTAAGGCGGTCAACACCGCAAATCTGCAACTGCATATGTAACACATTTAGAACTGATACGTTATGTTCTTTATTTACAGGTGGAATGTGAAAAAGTAAACGGCGAGCCACCGCCGTATGGCTGGCCATCGCAAGGTGTCATAGAATTCGAAGATGTTTACCTAAAATACAGGTGAATTGCAAAGGCTTAACCAGATGGTTATCATTGTTGTTATTTGCTACCAGACATTGTTGCTATTACCATGATAATAAATCTAATACTTGAAAGTTCTAAGATCCACATTTTTATGCTGGTCGAAGGGCTAATCGTCGTTCGTATAGAATCTAGAACAACAGCTGAAACACGACGAGTAAACACTGCCAGTCTCTTTGAAGTCAAAAGTTCTTTGGTTGTTCCTACAAAAAGCAAAGCAATGGAAGAAAAAAAAATAGTGCGTGGAGTCCCTCCGCGCAGAACAAGTGAAACTTCTGTGTGTCTTTCTTACTACGTGTATGCGGTCGAGCGCCGCACATTTACTCTCGCTCTGTCTCTTTCTATTCCCCTTCCCCAGGAACGTTTAACGTTTAACGCAACCTTGTTGAAAGTCGCATTAGAAGTTTCACTTCAAAAACGTACCTCCTAAGTAATAAATGTTGTATAGTATAGTGTTTTGTCTTTTTCGATCGAGTTCTAAAATTTGATAAAAAGAAAAATACAAAACCCTATTACTATTACGAGGCTATGCAACATTTATTGCTAAGGGGTGTAGTTTTTAGACTATGTCCACATTTGTGCGTAATGTTGTCAGTGATCGCGACAACAGCAGTATGGCGCTGAGCGGCGTCTCGTTCTCGAGTTGGCCGGGCGAGAAGTTGGCCGTGGTCGGGCGCACGGGCGCGGGCAAGAGCTCGCTGGTGCAGGCCATACTGAGGCTCGTGCCGCTGGCGAGCGGCACTGTCCGGATCGACGGCGTCGACGTTACTAAACTACACTTACACGCTTTGAGGTAGGTGTTATTAGTCAACTCTCCTCATATCAAATGTCTCTATTCAATTGGGTATAGAATATACACTTAAGAACGTCAAAGTATGACACTACCACCTTGTTCGTCAAAAGAGCCACTCAGAAGAACAGGCAAGAAACTTAAGGGGCAAAGTTTTTTCAAAAAAATGTTTTCCATTTCTATTTTTTGCTTAGATGGAGCAATAAATAGAAATGCTTTAGAAATTTTTTCTCAGCGGATAGTTAATTTTAATTTATGGTTCTTCTACTCGTATAGTTTGCCCTTGACTTTCTAGATAGATAGGTATTTCTAGTTTTAGAACTTCTTTCCAGTGCAAATACACTCTTGGAAAATGATAACTCTTGGATAATATTTCTTACGATGTATTGCGAGGGTACGTTCTGTTTCCGACGCTGGGCGATCATAAACCTTATTGCGCGGCGATACGATTCGCGGTAGCACAGCATCGGAAACAAAACGGAATAATCGTGGAAATAAGATGTCAGAGTACGGGCCCTGCTTCCCAAATCAAGCAATTCTTTTTAAATTGTTAATGAATTAGCTCGTAATTTTTTGTATGCTAGAAGTGTAAGAAATGGACAATTCACAAACAATTTCACTTATATTGACGTGGTTTTCACATATTATGATTTTATGATACGCCAGTGTTAAACGAGACGCAGCCGCGCGCACTCATTCGCTTTGATAAAGCCGCCGAATGCGGTTGAAACTATATTTGGAATAACCGACTCAATCGTACGTGAGTGATTTCCGTATCATAAAATCATAACATAAAAGTCATCTTTAAACAGTCGCTCAGTAGAATCGAGGCCCGAAACTGTCGTGTAACGTTCGCAGGTCGCGCATCGGCGTGATCCCGCAGGAGCCGTTCATCTTCTCGGGCAGCCTCCGCGAGAACGTGGACCCGCTGCGGCAGTACTCCGACACCGAGCTGTGGCGCGCGCTGGAGGCGTGCGGCGCGCGCGGCGCGGCGGAGCGGCGCGGGGGGCTCGCGGCCGCCGCGCCCGGCCTGTCGCGCGGCGCCGCGCAGCTGCTGTGCCTCGCGCGGGCCGTGCTGCAGCGACCCAAGGTCAGTACTGCGCGTGCAGCCGCTGCGGCAGTACTCCGACACCGAGCTGTGGCGCGCGCTGGAGGCGTGCGGCGCGCGCGGCGCGGCGGAGCGGCGCGGGGGGCTCGCGGCCGCCGCGCCCGGCCTGTCGCGCGGCGCCGCGCAGCTGCTGTGCCTCGCGCGGGCCGTGCTGCAGCGACCCAAGGTCAGTACTGCGCGTGCAGCCGCTGCGGCAGTACTCCGACACCGAGCTGTGGCGCGCGCTGGAGGCGTGCGGCGCGCGCGGCGCGGCGGAGCGGCGCGGGGGGCTCGCGGCCGCCGCGCCCGGCCTGTCGCGCGGCGCCGCGCAGCTGCTGTGCCTCGCGCGGGCCGTGCTGCAGCGACCCAAGGTCAGTACTGCGCGTGCAGCCGCTGCGCCAGTACTCGGAGACGGAGCGTGTGGCCGCCGCCATGTACCCATGTCACAGGCGATTACAGTACCCGGCGATAAATATCGCACATCGACTTTGGAAAGAGACTCGGTTTCGGAGAGCGTTATCTCTTTCGTACGACGGTTTCGTTTAGCGTGCGACAGAGATAACGCTCCACGAAGGTGAAGTCTCTTTCCAAAGGTCGATGTGCAATATAAATCGCCGAGTACTGTACTTCGTGTTTCATCCCTATCTCACCCTGAGAGGTCCACTCTCTCATGTCGAAGAGTTTGATCAACATCATATCTGCACCCCCAGATCGTGCTGATAGACGAGGCGACGGCGAACCTGGACGCGGAGGCGGAGCGCGAGATCCTGTCGACCCTGCGCTCCGCGTTCGGCGGCTCCACCGTGCTGTTCATCGCGCACCGCTCGGCCGGCGTGCTGGAGTGCGGGCGCGCGCTCGTGCTGCGCCGCGGCCGCGCCGTCGAGCTGCTGCCGCCCGACGACGCGCTCGCGGACCACGGCTCGCAGCTCTACAGCCTCATCTGCGGCTCCTAGGCCGCGGGAACCACCGCGTCGCAGCGACGGCTCTAGTGTCCCTCATCTGCGGCTCCTAGGCCGCGGGAACCACCGCGTCGCAGCGACGGCTCTAGTGTCCCTCATCTGCGGCTCCTAGGCCGCGGGAACCACCGCGTCGCAGCGACGGCTCTAGTGTCCCTCATCTGCGGCTCCTAGGCCGCGGGAACCACCGCGTCGCAGCGACGGCTCTAGTGTCCCTCATCTGCGGCTCCTAGGCCGCGGGAACCACCGCGTCGCAGCGACGGCTCTAGTGTCCCTCATCTGCGGCTCCTAGGCCGCGGGAACCACCGCGTCGCAGCGACGGCTCTAGTGTCCCTCATCTGCGGCTCCTAGGCCGCGGGAACCACCGCGTCGCAGCGACGGCTCTAGTGTCCCTCATCTGCGGCTCCTAGGCCGCGGGAACCACCGCGTCGCAGCGACGGCTCTAGTGTCCCTCATCTGCGGCTCCTAGGCCGCGGGAACCACCGCGTCGCAGCGACGGCTCTAGTGTCCCTCATCTGCGGCTCCTAGGCCGCGGGAACCACCGCGTCGCAGCGACGGCTCTAGTGTCCCTCATCTGCGGCTCCTAGGCCGCGGGAACCACCGCGTCGCAGCGACGGCTCTAGTGTCCCTCATCTGCGGCTCCTAGGCCGCGGGAACCACCGCGTCGCAGCGACGGCTCTAGTGTCCCTCATCTGCGGCTCCTAGGCCGCGGGAACCACCGCGTCGCAGCGACGGCTCTAGTGTCCCTCATCTGCGGCTCCTAGGCCGCGGGAACCACCGCGTCGCAGCGACGGCTCTAGTGTCCCTCATCTGCGGCTCCTAGGCCGCGGGAACCACCGCGTCGCAGCGACGGCTCTAGTGTCCCTCATCTGCGGCTCCTAGGCCGCGGGAACCACCGCGTCGCAGCGACGGCTCTAGTGTCCCTCATCTGCGGCTCCTAGGCCGCGGGAACCACCGCGTCGCAGCGACGGCTCTAGTGTCCCTCATCTGCGGCTCCTAGGCCGCGGGAACCACCGCGTCGCAGCGACGGCTCTAGTGTCCCTCATCTGCGGCTCCTAGGCCGCGGGAACCACCGCGTCGCAGCGACGGCTCTAGTGTCCCTCATCTGCGGCTCCTAGGCCGCGGGAACCACCGCGTCGCAGCGACGGCTCTAGTGTCCCTCATCTGCGGCTCCTAGGCCGCGGGAACCACCGCGTCGCAGCGACGGCTCTAGTGTGCCGACGCTGCTGCTGCCGCCCGACGACGCGCTCGCAGACAACTCTCATCTGTATAACCAGCAGGGCTATTCACAACCATTCGGAAACGTTTCCGTTCGGATTTCAAAAATTTTAAACCTAAATTATTCAGTTACCTAATTTTTTTTTTTTTATTTGTTTGCAAACTGGCTACAACAGCCCATTTCAATAAAAATACTGACACATACAAATATAACCAATAATAATAATAATAATCTGTCTATATTCAAAAGTTTTTAAACTTGATTAATTCTTCCGATCGGATTTATACTTGATTATCTATTCCAAAATGTATAAAAGTAGACTGAGATTCAAACAATTCGAGTTTGAAATTTCTGGGATCCGATCGGAATCGTTTCCGAATGATTGTGAATAGGACCGCTGATCTGCGGATCGTAGAATGAGAGCCACAGCTTCACGTCTGCAACGAAGGCTCTAGTCTGTATATTGTTAGTCTACATCGCTACTTTACAACCCTATCTGCGGACCGTAAGCTATTTAACATTACCGTGCAGTTCACGATTTCTGCAGCGAAGGCTGTAGTTTTTATAGCGCTGGTAGCTGGTCCCGTGTGGGCACCACTTTGGCTCAGCGGGAAGCGTTGCGGCAAGCAGCGTGGTTTCGACAGGCGAAGCGTTGCCGAGTGCTGCGCTTTGTGACGTGCTTCCAATATTTTTGTACATTTGTTCTCACCGCTTGCCGCATCGCCAAGCTTCCGCGGATGCCAGTAGGGTCGTGCCCGAGCAGTGCTGATCGCCTGACTAAGATATTGACTTATGGTGCGGCTACATTAGCGCGCGATAATTCGTGTCGCGTTGTCGCGCTAAAATCATCGTTGTTGGTAATCGGCGATGTTCTTGTCTACATTAGCGGTCAACTCGTCGTCTGTCTGCGGAATTGATGTGGGCGATAATTTTGCCCGATACATCGCCGAGTAGGTACCTACTAATCGTGCAATGAAATTATTGTAGCTAGAAGTTATAATTAGGAGTCAGTTTTACTAGTAGTTTTACCGTAGTAATCTTGCCTTATCACCACGGATAATAGGAAAATTATTCACAAACAGTAATTTATAACCAATTGGGTACCTGTGCTTAGATTTCGTAATTTATCCAATAACGTCATCGTCTCTTATGTTTTTTTTTTCTACTGCTCACTCTTATGATTTTCTTTTTACTATAATCTCTAATCATTGCTTCTTCATTTGCAGTGCGACCTTAACTAGTAGGTAAAGTTTGAATAGGGAAGGGGGGGGGGGGGGGGGGGAGCCACCATAGTATTTTCAAAACCATTGAACATTATATTGACTGATACCTACCGATAGTATGAAATATCTAAGCAAACCTGTCTAGTTTTTCAAGAACACTTTGAAGCGTGCGCTGCGTCTTGAGTCAAGGTACTCGGGCGAGCGCCGTATCGTCGTTGCGTACCAACGCTCGCCGCGACTGCCGAACTGTTACGCATACACGAACATGATACTCTACGACGAATTGTAATCCGTCGCCGCCTTTAAAGTCTTATTAAAAGTCACGCTATGTTAATAGTTACCATAATCATCGAAACCAAACCTTTCTACGATAAGCAACATGATTGAGTGATATTGTACTATTTGATGCCTTTTGAGTTGATTACATATACTTACTACATGCATATGAGAGCTAGACTATATAAATGTATGTATATATGCTAGATATGTGTTAGACTGAAAAGAAACTAGTCGAGTCAGTTACCCTTTATTGTGCGTAACAACTTCAAGTTTCTTAGCTAAGAAAGAAAACATATTTTTGTATTAATTAAAAAAAATGTTTTATATCGTTGTTCTTATAATATTATGTACGTTTATGGATTTGTGGACTGAATTAATTTTTTGCTGCATTAAATAGGATTTTATTTTGTGTTAATCTAAAGCTAGGAAAAGGTTGTATGAAGGGTCGTCCTCGCGGACAAAAAAAGTTTTAAAGACTCGTCATACGCATTTACTTCATTAGAATTATGATGTTTAAATAACTTTAGTCAGTTACCACCATTCCATCAACATTGTACAGCATAATTATTTTTAAAAGAGATTTGAAGATGTATGTTGTCAAGGTAATAAAGTATCTGTAATATAAACTTGTGATATGAAATCAAATTAAGCATTAGTAATTATTATCGTGATAATCTAACGTCATTACATGGTTACTTTTTTAAAAATAAAAGCAAGTTTAATAAAAACGTTGTTTTGAGTTTGATCCCAGTTAAGACTAAACATGCTATGTAATGTGATATTCTAAGATGTATCATTGAGATTCAAAAACTAGATGTGTTTGTTTGCATCACATATTTCGCTCCTCCGGCGTTTTGTAGGGGTAATCTATGTAGTCGAAGATGTCTTCTTCGGATAATAAAGGGACTGCCTCTCCTGGTACACCTAAAAAAAGGATTTTTTTTTTATTTTATTTATTTAAACATAAAACAGAGTACAGTCATTTACAAAATAGTAAATAGGAAAGAAAAAAGCCAGAGCTGGACCATACTCTAAAACATGTGCAAATGCATAATTAGTGGCAGACAAAAATTATATAAAATAAACTATAAAAGCTAATAAAAACATATTTTAAAACTAAAATATAAAACATATGAGAAAAATGAAATAATATGTTTTAAATTTAATTGAAAGTAAATTCAAATTAAATTTAAACAAATTCATACCCAAAGTAATTTCAATTTAAAACAATTTAAATTTGAGACTTAAAATTAAGCGAATAAGAAATTTGATTATAAATAATAATAAAAAATACTAAGCGTCTGGTTGGACGTATTTTGTATAAAAAATGTCTTTTACTGACTTACTGAAGACCGACAAATTAGAGGAAAAAATATCAATTTCTACTCTACTCTATTTAGATCTACTACTACTACTACTCTATTTAGATTATTCTATTTAGATACTGTACATATACTACTCGCTCGAATGTGTAAACGCGGTATAAGATCAATCTCGGTCGTTGGCGGCAGTGAAGTGCGCCGCAAGCGAGACTTCCGTCTTGCCTCTCTGACTCGCATACCTTCGTTTTTGCTACTGCGCGGGCGTTTCGCGCCTAACTTCACAGTCGCCAATAAGTTTGAATCGGCCTGTACCAGCCAACTGTAGCGGATGGCAGCAGACGGACTTGCATCTGCCGGCGCCGCGTGTTTGGCAACGGTAGCCTAAATTCGACGCGGTGCCGATCTGCGGCTTTGCCGTTATAATCAGTCAAGACCTTTACAAAACTAAATACCAGTTACTCCAACCGGCCTCAGCGTATATTCGTTCAGCGTGAATCCTTTCTCGAGTGCGTGCGCGCGCATCGTCTTGTTAAATACGTCGCTGCCGGTGAAGTAAAGCACGGCGCAGTGGTAGTGGTCGCACGGGATCAGACGGATGTCGAGTCGCCGCGCCGGCAGCTCGCTGGACAGCCGGCAAACGCCCTGGGGACAGACGGGCTAGCTTTTTTACTCAGGATGCACCTACCTCTAAGAGTACTTATATGTCCAGAGAGAGTTCCGTAACTGTTTAAGAAACGAAAAGTGACAAGCCAACTTTTAAACTAGTGTGCGTTACAGTTACGTCCTTTAATAGGGTTGTTTCATCAATTTTGTTTTAGAACCTGACAGTTGGCTGTTATTTTTTTTATGTATGTGGCTAGTGGCTCTGTGGCCTGAAGACCTCGCGGCCGACGTCTGTTTTCCTATACAGATCGCATTTCTCAACCGATTCTCGTGGAATTTTGTGAGTTGAATTATGTACCTAGAGGAAGACAGAATTTGGACATTCAAAAGCATTTTTGTCGAAGCTTTGGCATAGACGCTTCGCACGCTGACGCTAACTCAGTCAGTTAGCTAGTGGTGGATACTGATGTTCTTTTAATACAGGTACACAGAAATAAATAACCCAGAATATAAAGTATTAAGTAGGTACCTATTAAATTAGTGGAAATTCCGTGGTGCTCGCGACAAGCAAAATATCAAGTCCTATTTTATCACCCTAAGGCTTCTTGACATAACTAACTGAGCGGCAGACTATTTGCCTGACATTTTTTGTAATAGAGCGTCCGAACTTCGCGTAGGTACTGTACGCACTCCCCCGAGGGTTCCCGCCCTCCCCCGAGGGTTCCTGCCTTGTCGTGGCGGGGGGGCTCAGTAGCCGTGGCTTCGGCAACCACGGTGAAGCCAAGAGGAATCCGAGGTGGGGCCGCTTCTTGGGGCTTTTAGCTCCAAAGCCCACATGGAAGCGGCCTAAGTAGGGTGTGGGTCTGTATGGGCAGACCCACAACTGAGGCGGGGTGCAGTGTCGCATGTGCAATACTGCAACCGAAGGCTGGGGGCCGCGGCGGGAGAGGACTGTTGGTGTGTCGTTGCCACTTTCCCTACCTTCCGCGGCCCAAACGGGGTCGCTACCGTTTGATGGCGGACGCGGTGGGGCCGCAGAGGAAGAGGCGTGTCGGTGTATCGTTGCCGCTCTCCCTATCCTCTGCGGCCGAAGTGGCAGGCGGCGGGGCCACTCATCTGACCCGTCGCATAGGGACCATGGGCGCCTAGACACGGGTGCTGTCTGGCGCCCACGGGCAAATTGGTCCCCGAGGAGGTGGATGATGACGATGTGTTTGGTGTTCGATACATCGAGGGGAAGAGAGCGTAAGCTCGAGGAGGTGCCCGAAATGGCTAGCGCTGTCGGGGCCGCGGAAGAGTACGATAGTCCCCTTAGCCCCGACATTATGCGCCGAGGTGGAACACCCTTGGGTTTTTAGTGGGTAGGCCGTCAGTGGCGGGATTCCCACATAACCACTCTGTGCCCGCACCCGGGCTGTTGGTGGTATCCATAAAAGATTTTCCCAAGGTAAAAAAAAAAAAAAAAAAAAAAGGTACTGTACGCAGTTTAAAACGTGTCACTTGTAACTCATTCAGTAAGCGATTCGCATTTTGTCCGCTACAATTCGGCGCTTCTTCAACATTGAGATCGCCAGATTCGCAACTCAGAGTCGGTAAGCGGACAGTCAGCAGCTCACAATTTGCAATTAGGACGAAATCTAACATTCGAAATCTGTTGCCAAGCGCCCAATGATTATAACGGCAACCTCCCTCGAGTCACTATTCGTATGGGGATGGTTGGGTAGTCCTGAATGATTGTGTCGCAGCGTTGCCAGAATGTTACTTTTGTAACATATTAGGTTACTTTTGACCACCCCATGTTACGTCCATGCTACACGACTCATAATGCTACTTTTAGGATTTCATCAAAATATATTCCTTTTTGCTCTCGTTCGAAACGTCATAGGTGTGAAAGTAACCAAGATAAAATCTCATCTCATCTCACGCGTAGGAATAGCCCCACTGGTCCTTTAGTGGTATACTCTACCATAAATTTGGTATCACCGATAGAAATAACTTCGGTGACAAGTCCGGATAATGCGTCGACTACTTTTTTCAGCAATAATTTGTGGTCATGTTTTTTCTTCTCGGCAGACAGCTTCAAGGACGGATGAGTTACCAAAGCATCGATATCACCACTCTGGAGCTTACCGCGTCTGTCAACAAATTATACGTTCTATACACTTCAGTTCAAATTGACTAAAGGTAAATTATATTTAACTACCTAGGTAGAGACTGTAGTTTCAACAGCGGACATCCTTTTCGCCTTAGCGGACATACTATTAGGGTAGGTCGAAGTCAGGAAGCCAGAATTAAAAAAAATATATGAGCCGCACGTTAACATTATTACATTTTCTTATTTTGATCATCTGTACAAATAAGTTGGTTGCTGTCTTAACACATTGCAAGTACGAGTAAGTGCTGCAAAATATCCTTTAATAGGTAGATAAGGGTGCTGCTAGACGGGCCATATTTTTACAGAAACAGTGCCGCCTAGCAATATTGTGATAATATAATACTTTTTATGGTGGAACGGCCGGTAAAGTCATACATTTCTAGCATGGCTGATGATGTTCGGGCTAGTCATATTTCCGGCTCAGTATTGCACTAAAAATATGGCCCGTCTACAATATTTTCTAAATAACTGTTAATTTTACAGTACCTACAGTATACAGACCTGTAACTGCCACAAATAGTCAAAGTAAATTGGGGATCTAATTCGTGGATAATGCTCTTTAGCTTTTCCTCAACTTGCTGAATTTCTTCTCTGGGGATCTTTTTCTCGAAATCTTCAAAATACCTGAAGCAATGGGTAGGTACAATTACGCAGGTAAATAATTATTTAGAAGGCACAGCGTACCTGTAACCTGTAATACCTACTGAGCATAAATTATAACATGTTAGCTAATAGGAGTAACAATATTGTAGGTAGTACTAACTTCAATCCGATCTTTTGGTGATGGTTGAGCTTATTGACGTTGTCTTTAAGATCAGCTATGGTTTTAATTCCACTCCTCACGAAGTCTGCAGCTTTTACAGGACCAATACCGGAAACTCTGGTGAGCAGGCTAATAGCTTGCGCCTCTTCATCTTGCTGAATATTCTCAAGTTTTCGAAGTTTACCAGTTTGAAGAAATTCATCGATTTTCTTGGAAATTTTATCGCCGATACCGTTTAATTTCTTTGCTTCATCGCCTGATTGGATTTTTTTAGGGTGAGCAGCTAAAACACTGGCTGCTTTACGATAGGCATTGTATTTATGAATATTTCGGCTAACATTTTTCTCATATTCCGCTAACTCCATTAAAAAGTCGCAGAAATCTCTATTAAGATTTTCATCGCTTGCAGGATTTTTGCGCTTACTCATATTTCAGGTGATGTAATTAGGTATTTTAGATCTGTAAGGAAAATCATGAATGATCTTCATTCAATCAGGCAGCCTAACATGACACCTTATTACCATGATTGTTACCGTTTTGTTGTCGACGCTGAGCGACCGCGAATCGTATCGCTGCGTTTTAAGGTTCATGGTCGCGCAGCGTCGAAAACAAAACGTAGCCATGATGACAATAAGATGCCATAGTAAGCCCCCTGTGCTTACGATCCGAAAAGGACCCATTATTGGACTGTTATACCTGTTATTCTCTGCTTTAGAGTATTCTTAGACTTAGTATCTAGAGTCTATAAATTCAAATAACCCGCCTTTCGCTTACCAATCTTCCAAATCTGAAAAAAAAAACAATAGAAAAAGAATTCCTTTGATTGACCGAATCGCCAAAACATGTTCTCTTGGTATGATTGAAATCGATCATCGAATGTACAAAATCTACGTCCGTGGAATCGATTTGGTTATTTGTCATCAATTTTCACTACCTACTGATTATTGTAAGTAATGAGCTAAGTACATGTCATTGGTCCTTGCTAAATCCACAGACTTTCAATACAGTAAAGTCTGTGATTAAAAGAAGAAAAGTGTACTGCGTGCGTGCTGTCAGTTTATCGTTGTCAACAAACTGTCGTGTCTAATCGATTGGACTTCTGACAACACAAACTATGTCAAGCCAAGCCAAACTTTACCACATCACTAAACGTCAAAAATTGTGCAGCTGCGGAAATAATACCAATTTACTGTAAATTCTCGCATTTTGGTTAAATTTGTAGGCTAATACAATAGTTTTTGTGCAAAATTATATGTGAAAGTGCTGTGATAATAATTTAAATTGACAAACCTGCAATGATCCTGCGACGCAATAGCCCGTGATGGATAACGTAACGGAGAAATTACTGCAATGTTTTGGACATCGAAAGTTCAAAAGTGAACTTCAAGAGCGAGCCGTAAGAGCTATCACTAGAGGTATTTTGACTTGTATTGTTTCTGTTTGCAAACCGAGTAAAACTTAGTATCTGCACAAATTATATGGTGCATGGAAAGACGCCGTTCGTAGTAAATAAATGTGTAAAATATTACCAAGACTGAAGCCAACCAAAGTTAGTTTTTGGAGCTTTTATTTTTATGACAACATAACGTGGTCGTGTTGCCTTTGTATAAAAAAAGAGACAACCAGATTTTTGCGTGATAGCAATATTTTAGTGGCAGTTTGTCTGTTTATTGATGAAAAGGGTAATGAGGTTTTAGAAATTTCATTGGTAGGTTCAAACTATTTGTATAGATAGAGGCTTGTAAATGTTAAAAATCTTAGGTAGGCAGACTCGTCGTAATTTTATAAATACACTAGGTGTTACCTGCTACTTCATTCACTTTTATTCAGTAAATTGATCCAAAAACCTTCCTTGTGATGTACTGTAACTAATTATCAAATTTTATCAAGATATATTGAGGCGTGAAAAGCCAAACAACAGACTGACAAACAGAGTTACTTTCTATTTTATAGTTTTGTAAGGTCCCTCTATTCTATATAGTTTATTGATTTATTGAACTAATAAATAAATAAAAAAATAGACATTATAGAATAGAGGAACCAAACAAAGTTAATAATAACGCTGATCCCACACTAAAGCAGTAAACCATGCAATAGCAATACCATGTTGAATCTTGCTCTGTCTGTGATTTCCTTATAACTGCATCTCTGTTTGTTTAATATTACTATGTTACTGCTGTTCACCACATCAGTGTAGAATCAGAATGAATATGAAGAAATCTTAGCCCAATGCAAAACTGTCTGTATAAACTGCTTTTTAGTTATTTAATTATAGGAATTTGAAAAATGTTTTTTACAGGTGTCCATGATGTTTTCGTTTCAATGCCTACGGGCTCAGGCAAATCCCTCTGTTTTCAATTGCCAGCGATGTTGCAAGACAACAAAGTGGCTATTGTTTTCTCACCACTACTGGCACTCATCAAAGATCAAATCGACCATTTGGCCAAGTTAAAAATTCCAGCTGAATCAATAAACTCCAAAATTACAGCTAAAGACAGAGAGCGAGTTATTAATGATCTACAGAGCATGAAACCAAGTACAAAGTTTTTGTACATAACTCCTGAACAAGCTGCTACAGCTACATTTAAGTCTTTAATGGAACATCTAGTCAAGTTTAAGAAGGTGTCTTATGTAGTAGTCGATGAAGCACACTGTGTAAGCGAGTGGGGACATGATTTCCGCCCAGATTACTTAAAACTTGGAGATTTGAGAGAGAAACATAAAGAAGTTCCCTGGGTCGCACTCACAGCAACGGCAAGCTCAGAAGTAGTTAAGGATATACTGTCAAATCTCAAGCTGTTTACACCTGTTGCACAATTCAAAACTCCAAGCTTCAGAAGAAATTTGTTCTATGATGTAATTTATCAGAATTGTATAGAAGATGAAATAGGACACCTGACAGAGTTCCTAAAGAAAAGTTTGTTAGAAGATGAGAACATTAAACCTGTAAGTAGATTTCACTACATCATTTGGTTATAAAACATCAACACCACCTTAAGCACATTTGTAACTGATCCTGGGAACTACATAATTTATTTACTCCTGTTGCAGAAAGATAAGAATGCTGTTATCGTTTATTGTCGCACTCGAGAGCAAACAGAAGACTTGGCAAACATGTTAACTAAAAGAGGATTGAAATCAATGGCGTATCATGGAGGTATAAATCAAGCAGGAACCACGGAAGTACTCCATGACAGGGGCCAAATTTCTTTAATCCACCCCTCCCCTTAATCTCTGGCCCCGGCTTACTAGGTACCAAGTATTTAGTAAAATTGGGGGGGCATGGCCTCCCCTGTTCCAATTTAGGGGTTATTTAGGGAGGCCTCCTCTGCCCCCTACTTCCGCGGGCCCTGAAAACAAGGAATATTAATGTTTATTTAATTTAGTAAAATAAGCAGTAACTAACTTCTTGTTTTGTTAATGTTAGAAAACACCCTATTACAACAGCTACATAACAAAATACTTTAATTAATGGATAATATAATGAGTTAGATACTGCCTCATAACTGTTAATGAAACCATACTATTTATTATTTAAAAGAAGTATTTCAATTTATAGGTACCTATTTACAAAAACGCATTTAAAAAGCAAACAGGGCAAATAAGAGACATTTGAGCTGCCTAAAAAGGCATTTGTCTAATGTAGATTGTTGGTTCAGCCGGTTCTATAATTTTTTTTCACACTACCTGCTCAACAAGAACCAATTACTTATCACATAGTCTTAATGTAAACCAAGTCATTGCCTACCTAGGGAGAGAAACTTGTATGAAAATCCCAAGGGAGCTGCACGAAATTTAAAACAAAAGATGATGTTTGGTGTATCATATTCCAGTTCCTTTTATTGATTCGCAGAAGGTGTGAAAGTAAAGTATTCACCTCTAGGATAAAGCAGTGTCTTTGTCTTGGGTGGCTTGACCCCTCTCTTCACTTAGGACTACTAACTCCCTCGCTGCGCTCGTGAGTTAACTCTAGAGGCCCTCGTTATGCCCAGGGTTCAATAAGCCGCACGTGACGTATGACACTGCTTTGTCCCCTCGGTGCATAATCTACTATTTCACCCTATATATCCAAGCATGAAGTGATAAAGCTAGATGGTGTCTGTCTTGTTTTCCCGGGTAAAATTGGCCAGACACCACAGCTCCACAGGTAGACCTAGTCAATTGGTGTAAACAATTAAAAGTCTGTATTTAAATTTGGCGCAGGTTTGAAATCGTCTGATAGAATATCGGTGCAAGAGCAGTGGCAGCGTGGTGACTGTCCTTGCGTGTGCGCCACTGTGTCGTTTGGGATGGGTGTCGACAAGGCGAGCGTGCGCGCTGTTGCCCACTGGGGACTCGCGCAGAACGTTGCTGCATATTACCAGGTATTTCATCATAGGAAGTTCAATTTATTTACTTCAGAGTGTATGCTCCCTCTCTCTTTCATCAATCATCCCTGTTTTGTACCAATCTTGTTAAGACCCTACTGAAATTTACCTATCTAAGAATTTTCTTTTTATTATTTCAGGAATCAGGTAGAGCCGGCAGGGACGGCAAGTCTGCATTTTGTCGCATTTATTACTGTCGTAGCGAGCGGAACACCGTCGATTTCCTATTAAAATCGGAGATAGCTCGGTCGAAAAACCCCGAACAGAAACAGCGAGGCAAAAACGCATACAAAAGCTTCGAAATCATGGTCAAATACTGTGAAGAAGTCAGGTAAGATCGGGAAAATAAAAGTCTGGATACCTACATTAGTATTTGATTTGAAGTGGTACATTTCTGGTAAGTTTACTCTCGAGATCGCTCATATTTTTTGCCGACTTACCATTCAAAACATCGAGGACAAATTTTAAGGATTAGACCTGCCGGTACCAACGGAAGACCAGCGCCGGTTGTCTACAGTAGCCGGCATCATGCTAAGTTGGGACCGGTTTGTGGCAAAAACTATGTTTTTTAACTATGTCATTTTTATTTTATTTTAGTTTCTACCTTTTTGTTTTGGTTACAAATAAATATTTATCTATTGTCTATTGTCAATATTTTCTTTCCTCAAAATTGTTAACAAATGTTGGTTGGTATTTCATTGCATTTGAAATTGTACCTCAATGTTTGTAGATGTCGCCACAAGACGTTCGCAGACTTCTTCGGCGAGGAGGTGCCGCGGTGCGTAGGACGATGCGACGTCTGCACCGACGAGCGAGCCGTGCGCCGCGCGCTCGAGCAACACTCGCGCCGCGCCATGAGCGCGTGCCTGACCGGCGGCGGGCTCGTCGTCACCGAGGACCCCTCCGAGCTCTACGGCGAGGGACGCTACGGACAGAGGAGGTGAGTGTCGCTCGAGCAACACTCGCGCCGCGCCATGAGCGCGTGCCTGACCGGCGGCGGGCTCGTCGTCACCGAGGACCCCTCCGAGCTCTACGGCGAGGGACGCTACGGACAGAGGAGGTGAGTGTCGCTCGAGCAACACTCGCGCCGCGCCATGAGCGCGTGCCTGACCGGCGGCGGGCTCGTCGTCACCGAGGACCCCTCCGAGCTCTACGGCGAGGGACGCTACGGACAGAGGAGGTGAGTGTCGCTCGAGCAACACTCGCGCCGCGCCATGAGCGCGTGCCTGACCGGCGGCGGGCTCGTCGTCACCGAGGACCCCTCCGAGCTCTACGGCGAGGGACGCTACGGACAGAGGAGGTGAGTGTCGCTCGAGCAACACTCGCGCCGCGCCATGAGCGCGTGCCTGACCGGCGGCGGGCTCGTCGTCACCGAGGACCCCTCCGAGCTCTACGGCGAGGGACGCTACGGACAGAGGAGGTGAGTGTCGCTCGAGCAACACTCGCGCCGCGCCATGAGCGCGTGCCTGACCGGCGGCGGGCTCGTCGTCACCGAGGACCCCTCCGAGCTCTACGGCGAGGGACGCTACGGACAGAGGAGGTGAGTGTCGCTCGAGCAACACTCGCGCCGCGCCATGAGCGCGTGCCTGACCGGCGGCGGGCTCGTCGTCACCGAGGACCCCTCCGAGCTCTACGGCGAGGGACGCTACGGACAGAGGAGGTGAGTGTCGCTCGAGCAACACTCGCGCCGCGCCATGAGCGCGTGCCTGACCGGCGGCGGGCTCGTCGTCACCGAGGACCCCTCCGAGCTCTACGGCGAGGGACGCTACGGACAGAGGAGGTGAGTGTCGCTCGAGCAACCCGAAAGCCAAACCCAACCCAAGAAGCAGAGTTTGCGACCTCTTTTCGAAAATTTCTCTCGCGCAAAGAGGTCTGTCAGAAATTTGAAATGTCAATGTCGGCTTACTCCAGCTTTGTAACGTGTAACGAAGCATTATTAGAGTATTCTGTGCATTGTATGAACAGAAAATTGAGTTTATTTAAGGAGATATTTTTCGTTAATTTTCGCCTTTCATTCGACATTTTTACTGAACTCAAAACGAAACTAAAGTACGGAATAAATTCAGTAAAGAAAAACATCCAACGATTTTGGATTTCGGCATTCGCATCTCTCTGGCGCTATAGATTAGATAATAGTTACTACGTTCGCACTCTGAATGATCGAAAAATGAAACCCCTGAGCACAGAGAGATCGTTCAAATGAACATGGTGGAACAACACAGGATTCGCGCACATTTTCGATTGACGGCATGTTGAAAGAATATAACAAGTGTGAATATTTGTGAACCGTCTGACATATCCGTCATATTATCAAACCCAATATTCCTGAGACATAATTTCCATCTTACTCAAAGTCTGCCTCACTGTCAATTTTAACATTTGGCCACGACGATAGGCGTTTACTAGCTGTTATTCTGACAGACTCAGTGGGGCAGTGGGCTATCACGTGAGAGAAACCGGAAGGTTTTACTACACACTAATATTTAACTATAAAATCTAGATACTAATTCAGCATTTGCATTTCCTCAGAGAAGCAGAATCGTACGGAAGAGACGAGAGCGACGGCTCAGACGGCGAAGATTCTCGTAGCCGCATTGCTGCGGAAACCAAATCTCTCATCATGCAAGAATTCGCCAACAGAAAAAAACGCGTTGACGACGGGAAGAAGGGAAATGATGCCGAATCCGCTCAATTCTCCAGGTGCAAAGCCGCTGAAAGCACGGCGAATAAGGTAAGTAACATATAGGCAACTGGGGCAATTGCGTCTTTCGCGAATCATTGACAAACCCTTGAAAAATTAGGCAACTAATGCTTATACAGATTATTGCAACTAAAGATAAGAAAAAAAGGATGTAGGTGGCGCCTAATTGGTGAAGGCTTTGTCAGTAATTCTCGAAAGACGCAATTGCCTAACACACGCATTTGCCTTAGTTGACCCTACATAAAACAAGCGCTGCTTGTTCTAATAATCTCAAGTTTTTGTAAACGGTTTTCATGCAACGTCCTTGTCACACTAAATATTTCCAGGTGAACGGGTTGACGATTGTTTGTCGCGAACAGTACCTTTCTTTACTCAACGACGCTCTGAATAACAATCTGGCCAGCACTAAAGACGTGGACGATGATTACGACAGAAACCTGACGAGAAGCGACGTCGAACAATGCGCTATAGAAATGGAGTACGAAGCCTTCCGCAGCAGTACTGTTATTAGTTTGTACAGGAGAGGAATGTCTAAATTGGTAAATATTTAAACAGTTACTACTTCCCAGTCTATTAAAACTGAGTTAATTTCTACAGCCAGACTCCATGATCAATTCATTCTTATTGCAATTATTTTCAATTATTTCTAAGTCTATTGGCATTAACAATGCCATGATATCAAATGTAACTTTATACTCACGTGTAAAATTAGTAGATTTTTTTATAAGTGATTTCCTATTGTTAAGTTTTTCAAAAATGTATGACTAGATAGGCTAATGGTGACCACAATCCCTGTGGGGAGGGCGCTGTACGCCGAAACACAGGCGTAAAGCCTATGTCGGCAACAGTAAACTTAAACCTAAACTCATTAAGCTAGCCTTAATATTATACAAAATTAATTAATTGTACAATTTTTATGAAATAAATATTATTATTATGTTATTATCTGTTTTTCAGGTAGCTGCGGTGAAGGCGTGCACAGACCAAGTGTACCCAGAACTGAAAACTTTCGAGCCAAGGAAACGGAGCACTCTTGGGGAGTTCGTCAAAGAATATGAATCTCAAAAGCAAGAAAAGTTGCAGAAGTTGGGCGGTTTTATTACAGCATCACAGTTGGAAATTGGTAAGTTATTTATAAGCCTCAAATTGTTACGCTACCCAAATATTATTACTATTATACAAATTTATAGTTGTTGAAATTACATTTTAGAACAAAACAATGGAAAACCCGAACAGAAAACTCTTTCTAAAGCAGACAAAGAAACTAAAAGAAAGGCCAACTCATTCAAACGAGACCCACTCACGCAAACTCGCCTTCAGAGCTTTTTCAAAAAGGCATCAGATGCATCTCCTCATACTGCCACCCCCACGGATGAAAGCGAAGACGACGGACTCACCATAGATGAAAACATCGATCATATTCGAGATAACAGTAACGATACAACACTCAAGCTGAAAGACACCGACTTTGAAGATGTAAACGATGGAAACAATCACAATGACACAACTCTAAAACTCGATCAAAGCTCTTCAAACTGTGAAGATACTTCACCTGAAAAGGACGATAAGTGTAAAACTTTTGTTATTAATATCACTTTACAAGGAGTGCCCAGTAAAAATAAGGAAAAACAAAATTTGAGAGAAGGCAATAAAACAAAACAAAAATCCGATAAACATAAAATCGACACAGACAAAGAATCTAAATCAGAGCACAAATCGAGTAAACATAGAGGTGAGACAGACAAGAATTTTAAATCGGAGAAAAAATACAGTAAGAATAGAGGAGAAACAGACAAACAATCTAAATCAGGCTACAAATACAGTAAAAACAAAGACCATACAGACAAGGAATCCAAATCAGATAACAAATCCAATAAAATGAAAAACGACACAGATCAGGAGTCAATATCAGATAATGCTAAGCCAATAGCAAAAAGAAAAATCAAAGCTTTGTTTGGGGAGTCATCTGAAAGTGAAGCAGAGCCGAAAGAACCTAAAAAAGCTAAATTAACAGAAGATCCGAAACATAAACACAAGAAAAAACATTTGAGGCATAAAAAAGATGATAAAAAGCCTGAAACAGCGGATCCAAAGATCAAAGAAAGCGCAGTAAAGCAACCATCATTGTTTGAAAACAGTTCGGATAGTGAGTCTGAGAAAGAATTAGTCATCGATGATGACAGCGTATCTCCTGCTAAAGCTAAAGATACCGAGAAGACCTTGGTGCTCAATACCAGTGAAAATCATCATGACTTAAATACCTCAAATGATTCTAAAATGTCCGCTGATGACATTGAAGAAAGTGGTGATGTAGAGCCACAAAACGCGGAAGAAAGTAAATCTTCGCAAGAACCGCACGAAAATAATCAAAACAAATTGAATGTAAGGAATTCGTCTGTTGTAATAGAAGTAGACGATAAAAAACTAACCAAGGCTTATAGATTGAGTTTAGAGGCAGATAAAGTGTTAGAAAATCTCAAAAAGTTTACAGAAATGCCACAAGAAGAGCCTGTGATACCTGTAGACAAACCTACGGACGAGAAAAAGATAGTATTAGATGAAATACCACAGGTGCCGCAGAATAAGCCAGATAAACACAAAGATCGCTCTAAACACAGACGATTGAGTTTCAGCAAGAATCCAAAAGAACATAAAGAATCAAAAGAAGGCAAACATGAAAAACACGACAGAGCACATCATAAAGAAAAGAAAAAAGAAAAACATGACAGGAGAAAAGAAGGAAATTTGACTAAGAAAACCGAGAAGGTGGATGTCGCAAGTCTAGTGGTCAAACTCTTGATGCCCTACTACAAAAATAAGAAGATAACCAACCGAGACTTGTTCAAAATAACCGCAAGACATATTGTACATCAGTTGTTAGCAATACAAGTAACAGGTAAGCAGTTTTTATGGATAAATTAATAAAACGTCAAACATTGGTCATAAAATTAAATTTATTTTTTTATTTTTTTTACAGAAGAAGCGGCTATCGATATATTACTAAAGAAAACATTCAGCAATAAAGAATTAATTATTGAAAAAGAAAGTGACTTAGATTTAAAACTAAATTTAAGCACTGTTTTATAAATGTTGTTTAATTAATGTTATGTATTTATTGTTTCATATTGATTGTAATTATTCTTATAAACGGTTTAAAGATAAAATACATTTCCTATTCTAGTGTTTCTATTACAAATAGCATGCTTCCATAATAAATATCTTTTATAACTGATCATAGATTACTACATTTCTAATCATAGGTTACTACATTTTTATTTTCCTGTAGTCAAGTAATAGTTTAAGAGCTTTCTCACAAAATCGAGTCGTTCAAGATTAGGTATTAGAGAACGGCGGGCTAGCGGTGATACGCTGGCGTGTTATTTAAGAGCAAAGTGCACCCGTTTCGAGACATACAGATAAGATAGAGGCGCGTAACTTATCTACTGTCTACGGACTTAATTAAATTGATTGAATACATAATTAAAACAAGGCAGATATACAGTCGGAACCAATTAGTATTGTAAAGTGGAAATATATTACTGATGAGTCTCGAATTGTAGTTTCTATTTCTTTTAACAATAGTTGAGTTTAATGCCCATCGATCTGTCGCGTCATCCGCCATCTTGAATTTAAGAGAATTGTTTAGTAAACTCATGGTACAACGCCAGGCATAGCATTCAGCAACACGCAGTGACGTCATTAAGCGAGACCGAAATAAGTCATTTACAGCAAGTTCGAAAGAGGCGGATGACGATGACGTCACTACGTGTTTGCTGTCTCAACGTTTTGCTATCTCAACGTTCTCCGCTGCCGTGTCACAGAATACGGTAGTTATAATTTGCCCTGAGCTTCGATGAATGCGTCTCTGCGCGCACACATCTAAACTCGCTATCCCCAACAAAAATTGAATTGACGCGTGAATCTACAAACAACCACCACCACCGCTGCTGTGCTGTCAGTTCGAAATATTGTGATTTGAGTTTTATTAAGTAGGACACAAGGCCAGTAACTGGGGCAAATGCGTCTGTAGGGCAACTGCGTCTTTCGAGAATTACTAACAAAGGATAATAGTAATATTTAAGAGTGTTGCAACCGTCAAAATGAATAATATGTAAAACATAAGATTGCAAAATTCCGAAGAAAAATAATCAACAAAATTGATCACGTGACTAGTAATTTTGTATGGAGACTCGATTGTTTTTTTCCGAATTTTGCAAACTAATGTTCTAAAAGTTGATGGTTTTGGTAAGGGTAGAACAACAGCGTCGTGTTTCTGCACCCACCACGTTGTATGAAATTACAGGAGTCCGTCTTTATGGACTATTTTCAAATAATTTTAAAAACTGACAAAATAATAGGTTAGGGTAAGGTTAAGGTCTGTACTTATAATTTGGAACCTGTTTACCAAACTTCAAAAGAATAGATTAAGTAATGTGACTTGCAGAGGAAGACGAAAATCCGGACAAACGGACGAAAAGCATTTTTGTCGACGCTGAAGCATAGAACTAACGCTCAATCTCATTTTGAAATAAAAACTTTATGTATAATAATATGGGTACATACAAATTATTAATAATTTTTTCATCCTTTTGATCATAATTAAATAACCATCGTACATAAAGTAAATAATATTTTAATATAATAAAGGCGACTTCTCATCTTCAAAACTTTATATTTTTGGAAAAAAATGGGTCCAACATGTAAGAGTAGGTAGGTTTTTATGGTTAAAAAAAAAAGGATTTTTGAAGTCTTGTTTTTTTAAACATTTTATACATGACGGGAGTTATTCGGTAACAAACATTTAAAATGCAACTGAATAGAAAACTTATTTTTTTGAAGACGGTTAAAAATGACGACAATTCAGCTAACTTAGCCCTATTTCCAAAGTCTCTAATATTTAAATTAACCTATACATGTAAATATAACTACGTACGTAGGTAAAATGCCAAATTACAATATTTAGAACTCATTTCGAACTGTCAGTACAGCAGCGGTGGTGGTGGTGGTTGTAGACTCACGCGTCAATTCAATTTTTGTTGAGGATAGCGAGTTTATATACCTATGTGTGCGCGCACCGAGCAGAGACGCTCAGCGCTAACATCAAAGCTAACGACAAAACACCTTATTCTGAGATCCGGCAACGGGGAACGTTGAGATAGATACGTTTGCTTAATACCTACAACGTGAAAACAGTGTTGACTACACATTCCTCTTAACCCCCCCATTTAGGCTAAGTGCGAGTCGTACTCGCGCTCAAAGGGTTCCATTATTATCTATAAAAACTTAGGCGAAGTCGCCTACGACCATCTATCGCGCAAGTCAGCCCATGTGAAGTAAATGCAAGCTGCGGTGTCGTAACTGAACTCTTGGACCAAACTGCACGCGCAAATTGAACGTAGTGAGGGTGGTCGTAGGCAGTGTCTCTCATCTACACGCAAGTTAGCGTCCGTGAAGTAAACACAAGCTACGGTGTCGTATCTACCTGAGCTCTGATCAAATTATACGCGTAAACTAACTATAACTTACATTCTACACACGTGTAATGTATACTTTTTAGCCGCGGGTAGCACCGCGGGGCGCAGCTAGTTTACTAATAAAAATGTATCAATATAGGTAGCGTATCACACGATAAAAAAAAACTTAACACTACTAAAATCACTACTTACGAGGGTGCGTTTTTAAGTTCGCGGAATGGTGGGGTTGGAGTTGGGGAGGTTGCCGGCTCATTTAGGGCGTAACGTGTTCAATGATTCTTATATATTTAGTACAAACATAAACTTTTGTTACAATTGCATCATGCGTTTTCGAACTATCGACGACTAAGCAACGAAATCCGACAGAAAATTTAGAAAACACAGATATTAAGTTCCTTATTACGGAAAGGAAATCTGTGCAAACCATACTGAAACAGATGTCTTAGTTTACGAGGACTCTTGCCCTTAGAAAACAATGGTTTAAAAGTGGCACAGCCTTTTTAAGCAAGACAGGGAATCGAAGACGACTCGCGGCCAGGACTGTCTATTGAGATTACTCCGGAACTTAATGAAAAAAAATTATGAGTCGGCATTGAACATTTTTATCAATCTTTCATTACCAGATATTTTTAACTTAAAAATAACGTACTTGTGGTAAAATACGCCTTACCATGCAAATCCATTTAATTCAAAAAACTAGCTTACATAATTAAGTGGTTCAATTTGGTTTGTGTAAACTGTAAATATATAATATTACAACCATGATTTCTCATAGATTAAATCATATAATAATATTATCATCCCAACAGGTATTAAAAGTTGTGGCCGATATGATTTTTCTATTCAAGTAAACGGTTTAGGCTTTTATTCTCTCTTCCTGTTCTGTTCCGATTTTAATCACAAGCCCAACTCGGGCCTGGCAATTCTAAAGCATAAGGAGGTCGGGGCTTACTGTAGTCCCACCTAATGTTCGTCTCTCGGAGGTCCCCCAGCCTCGGTAATATGGCATCTTCTTTGGCGTCGCTGTCATCAGAGTCGCAGTCCACCGGAGTTACGATTCGAATACTGTTACGAATGGATGAAGTCCTCAGTGCGAGCGGGGACGGAGAAGGCGCGTCCAAGTCCATGAAGTCAAGCGGAGCGTCATCGAATGACGTCGGAGCAAATTCAGGTCCCGAGTCAAAGGGAACGAGCGGAGACGAGGGTGTCGCCGCGACGGCTCGATGAGGAACATCGATCGAATTCGGTGGAGACGATTTTCGCGAGGACGATTTTCGTGGAGGCGACTTTCGCGGAGGCGGGTTTTGCGGATCTGAAATTTGCGCAAGAGAAGAATCGTACTGAGAAGCGAGCTGGAGCAGAGTAGCCGTGGAGGGGTCGGACCTGCGAGGCGGCGGGGGAATCGGCGGGTCGCTTGTCATCGGTACCCAGTCCAAATGTCAAAAACCCAGCGCGAGGTTGCGCGGCGGCTCGCGCGCGGCGCGTGCGGGGCGCGCGGGGGGCGCGGCGCGGCCGCGGCGGCGCGGCGCGCGCGGCGTGTCGGGCTCGGCCGGCGCCGACGACGTCACCAGGTTGCGCGCGTTCACGTCCGCCGGCTCCTGCCCGATCGTCTCCTGGAACTGCCGCACCTGCTCCACCAGCTCCTCCTCCGTGTCTATCAGATTCTCGATCTGTCGACAGTAACAAGCATACGTTGCAAGATAGAAATGACGCTTTCTATAATCTATAATCTAATCTATCTCTGTGCCAAATTTCATCCAGATCTATTCAGCCGTTCTGGCGTGAAAGAATAACAAAAATCCATCCATTCATCCTTACAAACTTTCGCGTTTATAATATTGTAGTATGATGTTACAAAAACCCGGATGTATAATTGAAGGGCATGCACACACACATAGAAGCATTAATCCAAAAATATCAAAAAAAATACATGTTATAAATAGCAAGTGTTATGACCGGTTTAAGAACGCAAGAAAAAAAGGAAATTTTACATAAACGTTAACAAATCTGCATCATATGTCGGCGGCTTTCAGTTCACAACACAACAGTTCACAAATAAAAACAACACGATTAGTGGCTGCGTTCAAGCTTTTACGAGGGCGGAGCGCGATGTGTGTTTATTTTTTTTTTGTAGCTAATAGTTAATTTAAAGTAGCATAATTGCATCCTCCAGTCGCTACAGGTGCGCACTTTGCGGATACAACAGGGTTTTTGTAACACCCTGTATATGCGCAGTCGCCGCCATCTCAGTTCTGGAGGGCTATTCTTAGGGAGTGAGATTCGATTTCACCAGTTTACGTCGTTGTTGCTCTAGTTTGAATAATAATAATAATAAGTTTATTATGGAACAAACAACATAAGATATTACAAATTTACCGATCGATGACACCTGCAGAAGTGTAAAACTGAGTCACAGATGTCAACGCCCTCGTCCGAAGATTTTTACAATAGTTCCGTAAAAAATTCCGTGAATAGTCAAAGATATTAGGTCCTTACGTATGAAATTAGCGTTTTGTCGTACTGATCAATTTGATCTGAAATATCTCCTCTTTGGTTAAGAATTCGAAATTCAAATTAATAAATTCATTTAGCTGGTTTTTTTTTCTTTGGAATACAGTCATTCATTTGTTATTTTCCTCATTATTTTTTCTTTGGCGTCGCTTATTACCGCGCAATGGAAAACTTGAAATATCGGTATATTTACGAGTACGAGTTCTACCGTGGCACCAGTGCTGCAGAAACAGCTCGAAGAATTAATGATGTGTACGGCGCTGGTGTCGCTAAAGACAGCATGGTACGTTTTTGGTTTCAACGTTTTCGTTCTGGAAATTTCGACCTTAAGAACCAACCCCGTGGACGGCCGGAGATCAAAGTGAAAAACGAAGAATTAAAGGCTATTGTGGAAGCGGATCCATCACAAAGCACTTCAGAGATAGCAGCAGGCTTCGGGGTAAGTGACAAAACTGTATTAATCCACTTGAAGCAAATCGGGAAAGTAAAAAACTCGAACGATGGGTACCTCATGAATTGAGTGAATCGAACTTGCAAACACGGGTCGCCTGCTGTGTTACTTTGCTTAACCGACACAATAATGAAGGGATTTTAAATCGAATCATTACTTGTGATGAAAAGTGGATATTGTACGATAATCGAAAGCGCTCATCGCAATGGCTGAACCCTGGACACCCAGCCAAATCCTGCCCTAAACGAAAATTGACTCAGAAAAAGTTACTTGTAAGTGTTTGGTGGACTAGCGCCGGTGTCGTTCACTACAGCTTTCTTAAATCTGGCCAAACGATTACGGCAGATATCTATTGTCAGCAACTGCAAACCATGAAGGAAGAACTAGCTGTTAAACAACCGAGATTGGTCAATCGCTCTAGGCCACTGCTGCTTCACGACAACGCAAGACCACACACTGCACAACAAACAACCACTAAGTTAGCTGAGCTACAATTGGAATGTCTGCGACATCCACCGCACTCCCCGGACCTTGCTCCAACAGATTACCATTTCTTCCGGAATTTGGACAACTTCTTACAAGGAAAAAAATTCCACTCCGATGCAGCAGTCCAAACCGCCTTCAAAGAGTTTATTGATTCTCGCCCCCATGGTTTTTATAGTAAAGGGATCAATGAACTACCCATAAGATGGCAAAAGTGCATAGATAACAACGGTGCATACTTTGATTAATTAAATATATTTTACAAAAAAAAAACGACTTTTTATTCCTCCCGTACAAAACGCCAATTTCATACGTAAGGACCTAATATAAGAGCGACCAAGATAAAATCTCATCTGAATGCATAAGAATAGCCCCCCTAGTCGTGTGCTGTACCTCCAGCCGGTAGCATGCATAGGAATAGCCCCCCTAGTCGTGTGCTGTAAGAATAGCCCCCCTAGTCGTGTGCTGTACCTCCAGCCGGTAGCATGCATAGGAATAGCCCCCCTAGTCGTGTGCTGTACCTCCAGCCGGTAGCATGCATAAGAATAGCCCCCTAGTCGTGTGCTGTACCTCCAGCCGGTAGCATGCATAGGAATAGCCCCCCTAGTCGTGTGGTGTAGTGGTGTACCTCCAGCCGGTAGTCGAGCAGCAGGTCGGTGGCGAGGCGCACGAGGTAGGCGAGCAGCTGGCCGCCGCCCGCGCGCAGCCGCGCGTGCAGCCGCAGCACCGCCGGGACCAGCACCTCCGCCACCGTGCGCCGCATTATCTGCGCCCAGACCACGTGAGCGAGCACAGGGAGCCACTGGACCAAAGCCCCTCCTCACCGCGGAACAGGATATTTTAAGTTGAGAGCGTTTAACCGGCGTTACTGCTCGCACAATTCAACGTTTTTGAAAATAAATAATGGCCGAGTTGGCAATTGAAAAATGTTGCCTGATAACTATTTAGTCTATAATATAACGGTTATTTTAAACTAATTTTAGTTTTCATACCTTTTTCTTAGACGGAGAAAAAGATCATCAATTTTTATTTTTTTTAATGTTCGATCTCTCCGTCCAATTGATAGGTATAGAAACTAAAATTAGTTTAAAATAACCGTTAAATTATAAGCTAAATAGTTATCAGACAACATTTTTCAATTGCCAACTCAGCCATTATTTATTTTTAAAAACGTTGAATTGTGCGAGCGAGACAGCAATAACGCCGGTTAAACGCTCTTAACAATCGTTATTAAACAACTGCGTTCGTTTGCATAGTAAAATAGCGAAACATGTAACAGGGCTCTCTGAAGGATTATTCTAATCACATGTTAAAACTACTTCAATGAAAAGAGGGTTAAAAAGGTTAACAATTATTTAGAAGACACAGATGTCTTGAGCCTTCCCCTTCCGCCAAGTAGCCCTTAGTAGAATAGATATTACCTAGTTGTAAGCAAAAAAATTGCGAAACTGTAATTTTTTATTTATTTTTAAATAATGCCTCTCAGTTTCTTGCCTGTTCTTTTGAGTAGTGGCTCTTTTTCCGAACAAGGCGGTCGAGTCTATTATAAAACTTTGATGGTCATAAGTGTATCTTTGATCCCCAAATTGAATAAAAACATTTTGACTTTGACTTCGAGAAGCTGCAGACGAAACTCCACATACATTTTGTACAGTATCGACGTAAACGGGACCAAGACATCTTATTGATGTTTTAAAACACGGGAAATTACTCACGTACGATTCAGTCGATTATTCCGACTATAGTTTCAACCGCATTCGGCGGTCTTCATCAGGGCGAGTGCGCGCGCGCGGCTGCGTCTCGCATAGCACTCATATAGCACACTCATATAGCATACTCATATACTTGTACTCATATAGCATATAGAGTGCTATGCGAGACGCAGCCGCGCGCGCGCACTCGCCCTGATGAAGACCGCCGAATGCGGTTGAAACTATAGTCGGAATAATCGACTGAATCGTACGTGAGTAATTTCCCGTGTTTTAAATCATAATGTGTGAAAACCACGTCAGTTTCCATAATAAAATCTTATTGATGGTTACGTTTTGTTTTCGACGCTGCGCGACCGTGGACCTTATTCCCCGGAGATACGATGCCTGAGCATTTTAACGCCGGCTTCCTAGATACAGGCTGTGGGAGTGGTCACTGGTCAGCGCTTAATGTGTGGGCGGCCTCAACCCCTCGTGTTCGCATTTAGTGGCCCAAATTTGTAATAGCTCTATAGGCTATATAGGTCATTGCCCATTAGACCCACTCGACATCAAGCCAGACACTGCCTCCTACATACAACTAGAATACACAACATTTTCGACGCAAAGTTTGACTCGTGTATCTTAACTATCTATACTACGAGTATCTTTGATAAAATTATTTAGCACACTGAATAATGTTATCTTACACCCGAAACGACGTTTGTGAGAACACAATCATGGAGTTCATCTGTTCTGGGCACGTTTTCGGTCCCGGGAGATTTTTTCGCTGAAAATAAAAAAAAATTATGTAACAAAGTGTGATACAAAATAACACATCATACATAGAAAGAGCCGAATGTAAAATGCGTATAGTATCCGTTGCGAGCCTGACACTCTGGATTTAAAAACGAATCTAACGATAATTTGCAATCCACAATCAGTGAATCTTTAGGCGATAAGAACAGCAACTAATAATCGTACACTAACAAACTAAAAAAAATCCCTCTCTGTAATTTTGTCAATACGCGTTTACAATTAAGCCTGTATTAAAGAAAAACACTCCGGTATAGGTCGCGTCAGGTACAAAGAACACTGGCAGTCATGCAGAGCATTAGGCGAGTTATCGGTCTATTTGGTGGTATGAGGTACCTCACACCTAATACCGCCCACGATCGAAAAGCTGGCTCTAAAATAAAAGAATAGGTCTAATACTTTTGTGCGTGAGTGTATCCATGCGCAAACACACCCCGACCACTTTCTTCCAGCGTTTTTTTGCAAAAGCATTAACGGTTGCTGTAGGGAGTGAACCACTTCCCCAAACACAACCACAAAGTTCTCACCCTGAAGCCGGGTTTTAGAATACGGCTTCGGTATCCCCTGCCCGTCGTAAGAGCCGACTAAAGGGGGACCTTCGGCTTCGTAGGTGGGCAGATTTGGGGATCTGACCACCCTACCAAACGAGCGAGCCCGGGGGAGGCCTACGGTGTGGCGTGGCCTGCATCGTTGTGGTGAGAGACAAGAGATCAATCTCTGGGAAAGGTGCTGTTACAGGCAACGTGCTAGGGGGGCACCGGTGCGGTCCTATGGAGATCCCGGTGCCCTCTTGCCATGCACAGAGGATGGCCACCGAGGGTGTTTTAGTGGGTCAATTCCCACATAACCCGCTACCCCAATACATCCGGGCATCTTTTTGAAGATATCCCCCCGTCAACAAAAAAAAAGGGAGTGAAACCGCGGGGCGCAGTTAGTATAGACAAGCTCGTTAATGTTATTTGATGGTGTTTGGGGCAGTAGCGGCGCGCAGCCAGTCTTCATTGCACCCGATTTATTCTCACGTCATGTCATATCAGTCGAATACGTTGGAACGTGCAATAAGCCGTGAAACGTCGGTCGCGTTTATTTGCAGTGTGCTTAGGCACTTACTAGGCAGCTTCATCCTCGTCCCGCACAGCACGTGGATAGTATCCAGCAGCGCGCCGTTCATCGCCTGGCTCAGGTCTTGGCCCTCGTCCACTATGTCCGCCGCGTGCTCCAGTATCTCTTTCCCCAGGCGACATTGCGTATTCAGCCTCTGGACTAGAGATAGCCGTTGGAGCATTATGTCGTAGATTAGCTGCCGGTCGTCAAAGGATAGATTAACTGTAAAGAAAGATGTCTGTCAATAAAAAGAAATTATTGTCTACACAGATTCGCGGTAACCGCGCGCTGTTCTTATTTACTTGGGCATCTTCTAATCGGTTAGACATAACCGAGTAGACCGCAGGAAAATCCGCACTAATAATAATTAAAATTAACCTGTCTGTTTGTAGGCTTTGTTTTGTTTTCACGGCTAAACGGATAATGATAAAATTAGATAATTAGTTACAGCAAGTATACCACGAAGAAGGTTTTTGGATACTTTCTGAATAAACGCGAACGAACTCGCGGGTAACAGCAAGTATTGTAATCGAAAGTAACTGCAAGTGACGATCCTTGTCCTCCTCATCCAAATAATCAAATAAGTACGTACAGCTTCATTTGAATCTAAGCCGCAATATTATCATTCCGCAATAACGGTTATGACATTTACTGTGACTTATGACAGGTCTTTGACGTCCAAGTGTATCTTTGATACCCAAATTGAATAACAACATTTTGACTTTGACTTTGTGTTTTTAAGCGTCGAGATGATGCTATCACAGAGCGACTAAAAGCGAAACAAGGCCTAAGGCTGAAACACAACAAAGCTGTCCCTAATTATTAATTATAATTTATGTATTATCTAATCGAAGGTCGGGCCCCAGTCGGGGGTTAGAAATTGCATGTCCGGATGACCTAGAATTTTAAAAAAATCAAGGAGAATCTATCTTATAGGTGCAGCATAGAGTTGCTTTTAGCATGTAGTTCCTGTAAACTACATCTGAAGGGACGGCATTCAAAACCACCCTAATGCAAATGTAAACAACTAATACCTCCAATAATCCAAACCATGTACAATTTGTAGGCAGTTTCAGTATGAATCGAATGGACACCAATGAAAAACAACGAGATCCGTCCTCTTCCGTGGCCTAGCCAAAAGTGCCGGTTGGACGGGGCGGGCGACTCAGGCGCTACTCCTTCATTCCTTACGCTACATTCACTCATTCGTTCATTCATACGCTACATTCCTTTGACAGTTCGCTCGCAAAACGTCACACAGCAGACCATAGACTGTATTCTTTTGTATGTGTTGCTAACATTCCTTAAACGCATCCGCCGTGCGTACGTCACTCGGCGGGTTAGTCGCGGTTTATATTGTTAACAAATATGTATCGGTTAACGAATTTCTCAACGACAATTTGTTGAAAATTGTATTCAAAATCTAATTTTTGACTTGTAGTTTTAGAAGTGTAATTTAATACGTAGTTGTATGACGAAGGGCGGATTATGGCGCTCATATGTATAATTTTTGACATCTGTATTTTATACACCCGTAAACGCAATGAATGAATGAATATATTTTTTTGATAACTTAACAGGCTTGCGTTTGGCCGCCAACATGCCTGATGATAAGCAGTGATGCGGCCTACGATGGAGCACGCTTGCCTAGAAGAAACCGATTCACTCGAGACTTGAAGACACCCAGATTATAAGTGTCAGGGAACACACACTCTGGCAGAGCATTCCACACTCTAGCGGTCCGTATGAGAAACGAGGAACCAAAGTGTTTCGTGCGTGTTGTAGGTTTGTCGACCATAAAACGATGCCGCTTTTTTACCCTTGGTTGTTTTATAGAAGATCGGTCTAGGGAGAATAAGGTCATTCAAACCAGATGCATACTCCCGGATATATATCCGATAAAAAACCGATTGTGAATGAATTGAATTGACATTTCAAAATTTACACGACTTTAAAACAAAAATACCGTTCCTTTATTTTAGTATCTTGAGTTGAAATATATTAATTTTTTTTTATTTTATTTCTCCATTTCTGAGAAAAAAATAATCCAAAAACATGTGATGACGTCACATATATGATGGAATGAGTAGTTTTCTTTTGCCATTTCAATGTTTTAGATAAAATTATCAATGTCACTGTCACTTACTGTCACATAAAAATATTGTTGTCATGGTGACTTAGTAAAAACAGAAAGGATAATCACACTTGAAAACAAGTTTTTTTTTTCAATTTTATTGAAAACAAACAAGTTTATACGCAAATGAGCACGACATTCGACAAGACAGAAATGATAAATGACAGTGACATTTAACTTTTTTTTTTTGATAAGCAAAGGCTATAACGCTTTTCCACCGTATGTATGACGTCATTTGGCGCTCATGTCTTTTTAGAATACACTGAATTTAAAAGTTGAAATTATGAATGAAAAGTACAAAATTTCGAAAAACGGAAAAATATAGGTGCCTTAGTTTTGGATTTACTTTTATATAACGTCATAATACATGCAGGTTAAAAATATGAAATGTTGTCAATTGTATGTGTAGCTCGCCTCCATTGTCCGAGTTGTAGTAGCGCACGCAGTCCACGAAGTTGTGGTAGATGTCGTTGGTGGTGAGGGAGCCTGTCACGTAGTACTCCACCGGCTCGCGCACCTCGTGCTCGTCGTCCGCCAGGAGCGCGCAGTACCTGCACACATGTAGCTTTTTGAACTTAAACTTCTAACGCGGCTTCCAACAAGGTTGCGTTAAACGTTTAACGCTCCCGGGAAGGGGGAATAGAAAGAGACAGAGTGAGAGTGAATACGTGACACTTGAACGCATGCGCGCGTTATATACCTGTTGCAGGCCAGCGCGAGCGTTAGCAACGGGTAGGGTCGAATATTCCAACGCAAGAGGACGAGAGAAAGAAATATAATAAAAAAATGCGCATTTTTTTTTCTTTCTTCCTTGGCCATCACACAAATGTGTATTGTGCCAGACACATGCAGCTGAAGAGCTCGATTTAGCTAGATTATGTATCGAGTTAAAGTCTGCTGTCTAACAGCTGTAAGGTCCATGATCCTTAGTCATTGGACAGCAGATTTTAACACTGCATATCGGTAAACGGTTGCGGGTCAGGTACAGAATGTGCATGAGCTTCAAAGTTAGTCTTAGGAAACAAAGTATTTACAATGTTTTTTTTGTAAAATAAATTTTGAAAAGAGCACATTTTGATAAAGCCTCATTTTGGACCTAGCCCGCTTGCACAGATGGCTTACGCGTTTACGCAAGTGTAAGTTACTTAAAGCAGGTAGCTGCATCTCTGGCCTAGTGGTGCGTCGGTACGTATGTGTAATGTAGTTACTTGTAGTAGAGCGGCTTGCGCAGGCGCAGGAAGCCGGCCAGCAGCAGGCGGGTGAGCGCGCGCACCGCGTGGCGCCGCAGCTCCGGCGGCGACCCCACGTCCAGGCAGCGGCACACCTGCTCCATCAGCGGCTCCACTATGTTCGAATACCTGCCGACAAACACGAGTCGGTCAATCGCCTATCAGTGCATCCGCTCGCGTGTCTACATTGAAAAGTAGTAGGAGAGGCGAGGGCGAGCGACGGATCAACGCACGCCCGACGACAGAGGCACGATATTGGCGCGAGTCTTACCGGACGCCCGCAGGCGGCTACAAGAAACACACGAGAAGGAGAGTGTTAGTGCACGAGAGAAGGAAAAGCCGCGGCGGCGCGCGAGCGGCTACAAGACACGTGTGAGGAGACATGTAGTGGTCACCTGGTGCAGATGTCGGCGAGTACCAGCACTGCGTTGATCCGCGCCTGCAGCGGCACGTCAGCGTGCAGCAGCTGGGCCAGCGTGCCCGCCGCCTCGGCCGCGGCGGCGCGCGAGCGCACGCACACGCGGCCCACGCCCGCTACGCACTCGCCCGCGTTACGGCCGGACCAAGCTGACATAATCGGACAATAAAGAAACAAATCTTATTTTTGGTTTTGGTGTACAACAAGACGCATTATATTGAAAATGAAAAGATTTATATAGCCGGAGTTACGCACTCGCGGGAGTGACGAGGCGAATGATGACAGCCCGTTAAGATATTCGATCTTAACGGGCGTTCGTTATTCGCCTCGTGTTTCGCCTCGCCGTTTGTGGCGCTCGCATCGGAAGCGGTCGTTTGGACACGAGTCAAAGGGATGAGATAAAGATAGAGCGAGGCGAGTTGTGTTTACACAAATTAAAATGCGCGAATATGTAAACGGACTCTCGAGCATGCGTAAGCCCCAACGAATGTCTCGCCAAGCAATTTGACGACTACAAGCCGAAAGTAAGTTTTATATATAGGCAGGTAAACACAAAAGAGACATTTTAGAATATCGTAAAATATTAAATTAGATTCTTTTGGTGGGCTTGCAGGTGAGGTGGTTTAAGCCCCTTTGCTCTCCCTTAAAATCTGCTACTGTAGACCGTTGCTGACGTCTCGGTCTGCATTTAGGAACCCTTAGTTGCCATCAAAATTGCACCTTAACTCCGAGGGTTGACTGGCATTTACCAAACTGCAGTACCTTTGTACTAATAAGTGTTATCTACAGAGTTTCATACTATTTCCGAGGAAAAGTAACAAGTAAAGTTTTTTATACTAGTGTGCGTGACAGGTACGTTTTGGTAAACAAAAAGTATGACGCAACGCTATTGTAAGATGTACCCCCAAAGCTCTCAGGGCTAACAATTCACTAGTACGTTTTTCGACGCGTGCAATGTTTTTTCAGTCCATCTAGACATATCATTTATTCAAGTTACCTGGTGGCGGGTTCCTGATAGTCTCTAGAAACCATTGCAGCAGTTGTTGTGGAGGTGGCGAGGGAGAAACTAGCGATAAGTCGACAGCCCGCAGGCACTCCTCGACGCCACCGCCGCTGAAGGCAGCGCGCTGCGCTGTATCACACATAAATATAATTCGAATGACATACGTTTTACATTAGTAATCGGATATTCGGATACATATCTACCAAAACTACACTTTTTCCTGCCAAAAGCTAAGAAAGTATAGTAGCGGGTTCCAATTTTCGCAGGTTTTTAAAAAAATTAACTTCTGGTAAATAAACTAATACTAAATAACAAATCGTCCCGGAAACGCGGAATTTTTCAATGAAAGAAGTGCTCTCCATACTAACCAAACCATGTTGTTTAGGTAAATATATTATGTATCCGAATATCCGATCACTAATTATCATAATCAGATGATATACCTTTCTAACTCAAGTACCAATACATCATGAAATTGACATGAGTCGAGTGAGTCTGGTAGAAATCTGATAAAAATAAAATTATAGTAGATTATGCACCGAGGGGACAAAGCATTGTCTTACGTCGCGGGCGGCTTATTGAACCCTGAGCGTAAGGAGGGACTCTAAAAGGAGTTATGTAGAGTCCTAAGTGAAGCGAGGGGTTCAAGCCGCCCAAGACAAAGACACTGCTTTATCCCAGGGGTGAATACTTTTTGAACTTTTCACATTATCTGCGAGGCAATAAAAAGGAACTGTGAAGATATGTAACACCAAACACCGTCTTTTGGTTTAAATTTCGTGAAGCTCATGGTCCAGCTGCTTTCCTTTTTTTTTCTCTTGGTGGCCAGTTCAATTTACGAATAAACTCTTCTTATGCTGCGTACGCACCGGCCGGGCCCAACGAACGCCAACGATTTGGTTTCACTGGCTTTCGCTGGTCCTGTCTGGATGCATAGGCAGACGCTGACGATCGTTCGTTGGCGTGTGCTGGCGATCCGGAGCGTTACGGTAACGTCAAAGGAATTGAGCCATTAGATCCGTATCGACGGTGTGGACGGTGGCCAAAGGCCAACGAACGAACGCTCAGTTGAAGCGAGAGCGTAGCGTGCAGAGGTCTTAACCTATAATTATTTCTCGCTAATTATAAAGGAAATCAGTGGAGTGGAGTAATGATGAGTATTTTTGTAGATCGATATATACAAAGAAAAACCAGCGCTCGTATGCTGAGTTTTCATTTAATTTTAAACCTCTTTGCTCGAAAACTCCCTTGGAATTTTCATGCAGCTTTATCTCCCTATGGATGCAATGCTTTGCTTTACGTTGAGACTACGTGGTATGGTCCTTGTTGAGCAGGTGGTGTGAAAAATATAGTACTTACCTAGTTGCATCAGTTCCGTGGCCCAGATGACATTTGACGAGTCCAATTGATACGCCAAAAATGCGGCCGGGATGCGATAGCCTAAGTAATTAACATGTTGTTTAATGTTCACAAGCATTTTTTTGTGTGAAGAATTATTTAAATTTAATGTGATGGGAATGGGAACAGGGTCGTTAAATGATCCATAATAAATATTCCCTGATCCTTGGGTGATGTTGAAAATCGCTAACACTATATAACGCGCCCGTTTTACTGACGGGCGGCTGAAGACGGCACATTACATCTCCTGTTCATAATTTTACCTATTATCGCTAAGTAAATGTACCTTGTGTGATAAAGGTTTGCAACCCCTGATCAGAGGATGGGAGTAAGGCGTTAAAGAGGATTTAGGTAGGAGCACCTACATTGCTCGCCTTTGACGATTTACTCCCGCATCCCTTTACCGCGGGCGTGTTTCCCCGTCTAGCGCCTTGCGAACGACATTTTTTTTTAAATAATTTATTTCGTAAAAAATATACATTTTAAAACACAAAGTATTGAAAAACTTATCAGTTTAAATCAATACCCTTATCGCTATACGCCACAATTCTTTGTGCAAACTAAACTACCTTAATAACTTCCTAACCTTACAACTACTAACATCTATAAATTATTGAAATGCGAAAAGCAGGTCTATACTGAATATGTAAGGTCCTTTTTTTTAAATTCAAGGTCACTTTGTTGGGACATGCGATTGCTTACCGTCATCACTCGGCGCTGCGAGCCGGCGCACGATATGGTCACGCAGCTTGGCGCAATCTTCTGTCTGCGCGAACGGCGACCAAGCACTGAGAAGCTCTATGATAAGCGGCATCAGCCGCGGGTCGCTTTCCGCACACTGTACATCCCAATGACTTCTTTACGTACTATTTCATAAGGACTCGGGTTCAGACCGAACGGAAAATGCTCGAGCAATTTTGGACGTCATTGCGAAATGAACCATATCCTTGCAACCTAAATTACAAAATCGTATACAGAGAAGTCAGCGTCGCCAGCTGCCTCGGTGGCTTAGTCGGTAGAGAACCTGTCTTTTGAACTTGGGGGCGTGGGTTTGATTCCCACCTAGGGCAAACATTCCTGTGATGAGCATTTGTGTTTGATCTATGTCTGGGTAGATGTTAACATATCCATTTAGGTATGTATTTAAAAATATATATGTATGTATTTCAGTCTCTGGCAGCCATAGTACAAGCTTTGTTAGTTTGGAATCAGGCGACCATGAGAAAATGTCCCGAATTTATTTTTTATTTATTATGCGATTTTTTATTTTAGGCTTTGGTGATCCCCAATAAATGTGGACCTATGTAATAGACTATGATGATATGATGATGAATTGGGTTGTCTAATTTTACTAAAAAATAATGATGTTCCTATCTAATAGGCAGCAGTTAAATATACAAAAATCTTTGCCTGCGATAGTACAAAAATCTTTCGATCAACGACCTGTTGTTGATTTTTATAACCATTTTTAACCACTTACATAATATGTATGCTTTTGTATACAAACTTAATGCAAAGGCAAAGTATGACATAAATATGTGTATTTATATATTGCCTTAAACGTGTCAGAAATTCAATGGAATGGATGCCCAAAGCATTCTATACGATATTATACAGATGCTGGTGACATACATTTTACAGATGTAAAATTTACTATTTTAATATACGTAATTGATTCAGACCAATAGATCAGAAATAATATAATGCCTTGTTACCGGTTTAATTTTATGTAAACAAAATATATCTATTGCTGATATTGCTTTTACCATCTTTGCCCTTAGCTTTGCCGTTTTACTTACGGCGGTAATTGAGTTTTGGGAAAAGCCTTGATGTCATGCACTAATATAGTAAAAAAATTTAATTTACTACACTTGAAAATCCTAAAGAAAAACCTTATATTCAAGTTGTTTTTACAACAACATTTTTGATTAGATATTTAATCATTATTAATATTATTTATAGCTCACATTGGCGTTTCTTTTAACAATAAGGTTAATAGTTCTACTGTAGGTGGCACCACCAGGCAATACCAAACAGACTCTCATATATATAGCTTCCAGTTACGGTCAAGTTATTTAGTAGCAGCGTTTTACCTGAAATAAAACGCATATTAAAATACTTACCTAACTGGAAGCTATCACTTTAATTTCTGCCTGGTGGAAATTCGGAAAATTAAGCCAATGATGACAAATGGCGCGCGATATTTTCACAAAGCGCGAATGCAGAGGTGGCGCCACCTAGTATTTCCGGTTAAAAGGCATTAAAAGTACGAAAACGCTGGTACTTTCGACGGAAACGGAAATGCACTCTCATATATATAGCTTCCAGTTACGGTCAAGTTATTTAACATCGAAATGTGTGTCTAATTAATATGTTCAATTTCATAATTTAAATTCATGTCATTTAAACGCTTAGTCGACCGAGCGAGCGTCACCGAGCGCGTGCCTCCGCTACAGCTTCAGCAAAACATTTTTGTATGTTCTGTCTTTGTGCTGTCTTTCTTTACAGGTCGAATTTCTCAAGCAATCCTCGTGAAATTTTGATATCTTTTGGATGTGATAAGACGACACAGACCTGCGGGTCGTCGGCTAGCTTGTAGTAATAGTTGAGCACAAAGCCGATGTCCGAGTAATTGACGGACGCCGCCACGCTGGTCAGCATGATCAACGTCTGCAGGTCGCGCGCCGCGCCCAGCGCGCCCAGGTGCGTGCTCAGCACGTCCACCAGCCGCACGCTGGCGACCACAGAACAACTAAATGTATTACGAAAAGGAGGACAGAAAAAGAGCGCTTTCAGAAACGCTCCAATAGCGTAAAAATGATCACCCTCAACACTATAATTGGATGCTGATAAGTAATAATGTGTCAAGCCTCTGTGTGGCTTCACCATTGCCATTTGGAGCCATTTGGAGTAAATCGTGTTTAAAAATTTCCGCGCGAATTGATTTAATTTGTTCAAGAATTTATCGCACACGTTGATGATATGCAGTCATAATAATATAATATGAGTTTTGATCACAGTTACTTTATTGAAGTTAATATTATAAGTAAATATATTAAAATTCTTTTAAAAAACGTTAATTTCGATATCGCAAAATGTACCAGCGGACATTTAATTTGGATTAAAGTTTCAAGTCGTCTGACGCGTTACTGCAAAACTTCAATTGGTTGATATTAATACAATATGATTTGTGTTAAGTACCCTGACCCTGTATTGTTTAATTTATTATCAAAATAAAAATAGTTATGTAAATGTATTATCAATGAAAGCCATGTTGTATTACTGCAATATGAAAACGTTTATTATTTTACCTTTGAAAATAATCATGTTAGGAACCATCGTTTTAATCACTTCAATATCGACAATAGAGATTCAGTCTTCAAAAATATGAATTAAAGCGGCCTGATCTCGATGTTTTACCAACGCAGCATCAATTCGCGATTGACTTATACTGAAGGTGTTGAGAAATGTTTTTTTACAAACTCACTAAACAGTAGGTTCTAGTACTTCCTTTTTGAAACAGCTGAATAACACCTCTTCTTATTCGCTTCTTTGACACACCCCTGCGACTTTGCATATCTTGCTTCAAAAGAACCAGAACTCCAAAACCTTTTGAATCCTTTTTACGCTGATTAGCTGTTATTTTTTCGGTACATTTGAGTGATAAGTTGCAGTTGAACAGACTTACATTAAATTCTTTTGAACTGACTTATTCCCCTTGGCACTGATATAATCTTCTGTATTAGTTCTCTTTTTTCTTATGCTTCTGTTCTGATCTGGGTACTTTCTTTTACGACCTTTCTTAGGGCGTTCTTTAGTTGCTTCTTTATTTACGTTTTCTCCACTATCATTTCGTTTTCTCTACTGTCATTTTCGTTTTCCGGTAAATCATCAGGGTCTTCCAAATTTATTGGCCACGTCACACTTGCGCCAGGTTCTATTATTGCGCTGGAACTATCTAAAATGATATTAGCCAGTCATATGGGCTCGGAGTGAACAGTATGATCAATAAGTTCCATAATTAATGAAGCCATGTCAATAGAAAAACCAGTAAAATCTGTGTGTTGAAGGTTTTCATCCAAAATTGTAATGTTTGGAAGAGAGGTTTCCGTTGGTGCAACTTCTAGGAGCTCTTCATTTCGACTGTTAAATGCCGGAACTGTACACATTTCATCTTCAAGGTCGTGGCTTATAACTACACTATGAATCACATCGTCAGAAGAAGTAGGCGATGCATGGCTATCCACGTGAGATACTACAAGATCCACAATCATGTGGCCTCTTGATCTTGGTGGTGGCATTCTGAAAATTAATAGAACAAAAATGTATTTGTTTCTAATACAAGAATTAAAAATACAAACACAGACATACCAAAACTTCCACTTCACTATTCGTTTTGGCCTAGAGATGATGTTCTTCGACTCTAAATCCAATGAACTGTCATGTTATGGGTAAGCCTGACGCCTATCATCAGGAGGGCAAAACAATCACGAAGTTCTTCAAAAAATGTTTGGAAGTACTTCTGACTACCTATTCCCGCGATCCTCAATCCATTTTATACGTATCTGGGATCGCCAAATGCGACCGTTAACCGTATCACGCCACAATAAGGTGCACGGGCGCCTGGGGCGATCTTAGTTAGGTATAAAATCGATTAAAAATCGCATTACTTCCGGCCGGAAAAATCGTGAAACTGTTTTAAGTTATACAAGTTAACACATGCATTTTTTTTTCAAAAACCATTGCTTTTTTTTCAAAAACCATTTAAGTCATTTAACGTACTATTGAAATTAACAAATCAACGATTGAACAAGATAGTATTTTTAGCAATAACGCATCAAGCTTCTTAAAACTTTTATAATTTTTAGTCAATAGTACAATTTTATTTTTGCAATAATATGTTATTCAAAAATATTATAATATGTTAATTTTAAGTAGTAAAATTATCTAAAATTAGCATGGTAAGTACATATACCTTATGTTAATGTAATTTCTAGCTAATGTTTCGAATCTGCCATATGACGGCTTTGTTTTGGTAATTTTACCGGTAAAATAACCTCTACACTTGTTAAGCTAAAAGTACAATACAATACATCTTTATTGCACACCAAAAATACAAAGTAAAACAAACATAAAGAAAAAAATAAACAATAAAATATCATTCGGCAGTACAAGGGCGGCCTTATCGCCTAAAGCGATTTCTTCCATGCAACCTTTGGATGGACAGGACAGAACGAAATATGACAAACGGTCGGTGGCATACATAAATACATAAAACATATCTACACATATACCTTTAGATACATATGTACGTACTACGTACTAAAGTGCTAAAGTAGTGTTTTGACTTACTTTAGATGATTTTCTAGTTTCTATTCTTCTGCAGCGTAATCCGACCAGTATTTGAGTCAAGTTTTCTTGCCGAGATCACTCCGTAACTATATTTTAAATCACACCAAAGGTAAACACTTTCGAAAATGTTCAGATACTAATTACGCAATAAGCGATCATGTGTCATAACTGCTTATGACTTTAAGCAGATGGCGCTTATAGTAATTAAAAAATGATTCAAGTGCATCTCATTGCAAAACGTTCTGCCCGCTAAATTGAATTCGTGTCAATCTTTTTTTCGTATTTTTGGTATTGAAACCATTTTAACCAGCTTAACACCTGATTGAAAAATGCTCTTTGCCAGTCGACGAAGCGTTCTGTATCATTAACTCAATTTTCGATGTTTTGTGGGTTGACATGTTATTGCTTATCAGCATCCAATTTTGAGTTTGCTATGTGCGCTTATATTTCGCGCTGTCGTCGAAACGCGGCCATAAACAACATATAGATATTCAGATTGAAATTAATAGACAGTTAAAAAACAATGCAAAATAGAACCGACTGCCTCGATGGCTCAGTTTGTGTTTGTGCTATGTCTGGGTGCTAATATCTATTTAAGTATGTTTTTAAAAATATTATATGTATGTATATCAGTCTCTGGCAGGCACAGTACAAGCTTTGCTTAGTTTGGGGTCAGGTGGCAGTGTGTAAGGAAAAACCCTCGAAATAGAAATGCGCACTTGCAAAAATTACGAGCTATTCCTGACTAACGTTAGATAAGGGAGGTCATTGGGTTTCCTACCTGATACAATTAGAATTCTTAGCAAGCTCCGAGCATGCCCTTATCAAATGCTGGCGCATGTTGTGCCTAGTGACGCCTGCTAAAAACATCCACGGTGTCGGGTCTTCGCCAGATATTTTGTACGTCTTTATGCGGTCCACGAGTAAACTCTGTATCAGCGATCCCACAGTGGCTTGGACCTGAATGGACAAGCAGATTGTTGAATATTTTTATTACTATACTAGAAATCGCATAAGATTTTTGAAGTTATACTTCTTTTGGCGCGATAGAGAAAAATTATGAGAGTGAATTTTTACGATGCGCCACACCGACACCTAAATTCTACATCGTGAAGTTAGTTCTAGGTGGCATGAAAAATGATAACTATGTTCAAGTTGTATAATCTAGTATTCTTATATTTAGAACACGTGTTTCGTAAGAGTACAATTAAACAGTGAATAAATAAATAAATAAAATATATATAAATAATAAAAATATTTTGGTGTTTTTATTAAATCAATTTCATATACGACGGTGATAGTATTTACTAATAATTTATTATTTATTAGTATATCTATATTTGTTGAATATTAGTGATAAAACTGATTTGAATAAACTGTTTTGAGTGCATTTATAGATTTGAGGTTAAGAAGTATAACTTCATACGCGTGTACATAAGTACACACTCTTTTTTTTTGTTTTCTTTAGAAAGTTCTACACATTGCTACCCTTTGCTCTCGTCCATTTTGCCCCCAAAAGTGGGATCAACGTATCATCAACGTATTTCTATTCGTTACCTTATCCTCCGGATCTGAAAGCTGGTGGACAGGCCCTGTCAGGAAGGCATCGAACAACGCCGCTGACGGCCTCTTCGACACCAAGTCAGCCAGTCCTTGTATCGCAGCCGTGCGTACGATAATGCTCGCATCTCGACAAAGGCCTACCAAAATCTGTTGAAAATCAAAAATCAGGCTTACTGTCTATACTACTGTCTAATAATTTAAAAAACTTTTGTTTCTGTAATTAATTTTGCCTGAACATAATAACACAGACCTAATTTTTTTTATTATTTTGCTAGATCTGTGCATTTATAAGGTAATTTGGGCACTTTTAGTTAGCGTAGAAATACCAGTACTGGTACTGCACCAGAGTGCACTCTTTTCCATTATTTTGTTACATTTTATTGCTTTTTTGTATAGATAACTTAGGTACGAATTTTGATGGGTATTCTGTAAATATAGTAAGCTGAGGCTCTCCAAGTTGGGAAGGTACTTAAGAGGACAAGTGGCAGAAATAAAGATGTAAGCCTTCATTTAGTTATACATAGAAGTCGTGTCTCATTAAAAATCAGGCGTCTATAGTGGCACATAGACATTTTTTATTAGTTATCGTTATATTCAAAATAATCAAATACATATAACTTAGTTAGAATCTAAGCCTTATCATTCCGCAATAACGTTGATGACATATGCTAGTGTCTTTATCAAAATTAGACGTCGTGGCACCGACGCGATCACAGCGACTGACAGCGAAACAAAGCTTACACTTGATCTAAAGCCTGTACCATTTTGTATTGGCCGACAATGAGACTTCACATGTATGTATATGGTGTGTGTATGCGTGAGGTGTGAGCACGTTACCCCGAGGTCGACAGCGTCGGGCGGCGCGTCCTGCGTCTCCAGCAGACGCTGCACGAGTATGACGCCGGAGCGGCGCACCGCCGCGCGATCGTCGCAAGCGCAACGCGCCGCCATCGCCATTAGACGTGACACGTCACCTTCGCCGTGCATTTCCTGTACAAGCACCACGTAAGTTTTCAAGACCGCTTGAACTTTTAGATATGAATATGACCCGCGATCGCATAGGGCTTGCTCCCAACGACCACCACCAAAACAGCCACCAGTGTTGGTGGTGTTCACCAGACAAAGTTTTAATTTCTCTCCCAACTGCCACCGGTGTGGCTCGTTGGGTCATAAAACGTATTTATTATTTTTAGCGTTTCGCCAAGAGTGTAATTATATAGTTAAGCTGTGTTACAGTGCAAAATGTGTCAAAAATTGGTTTTCGATGTAAGATTTATATCGGTTTGACTGTAGTTTGGCAGAAAAAAAAATTATCATCTGTCACCATTGGCGCTCGTTGGGACAAAAATTAAAATATTGTTCTAAGGACTAACACTGGTGACCGTTTTAGTGGTGTTCGCCAGAATTTTTTTTAATTTTTGTCTTAATTGCCCACCGGTGCGGCTCGTTGGGTCATAAAAAGTATTTATTATTTTTAGCGTTTCGCCAATAGAGTGTAATTATACAGTTAAGCTGTGCTACAGTGCAAAATGTGTCAAAAATTGGTTTTCGATGTAAGATTTATATCGGTTTGACTGTAGTTTTCACCAGTTTCACCGTTGGCACAAAAAAAATTATCAACTGTCACCATTGGCGCTCGTTGGGACAAAAATTAAAATATTGTTCTAAGGACTAACACTGGTGACCGTTTTAGTGGTGTTCGCCAGATTTTTTTTAAATTTTTGTCTTAATTGCCCACCGGTGCGGCTCGTTGGGTCATAAAAAGTATTTACTATTTTTAGCGTTTCGCCAAGAGTGTAATTATATAGTTAAGCTGTGTTACAGTGCAAAATGTGTCAAAAATTGGTTTTCGATGTAAGATTTATATCGGTTTGACTGTAGTTTTCACCGTTGGCACACAAAAAAAAATATCAACTGCCGCCATTGGCGCTCGTTGGGACAAAAACTAAAATATTGTTCTAACGACTAACACTGGTGACCGTTTTAGTGGTGGTCGTTGGGAGTAAGTCTCACATAGCCCGGTTATAGATTATTCTCATTGGGATTCCGCACTCGGGGCTATATTAAAATAAATAAATAAATAAATAAATTCGGGACACTTCCACACACGGTCGCCTGACACCAAACTAAGCAAAGCTTGTACTATGGCTGCCAGGGACTGAAATACATACTTAGATATTTTTAAATACATACTTGAATACATATTATGTTAATTATGATTTAAAACACGGGAATTACTCACGTACGATTCAGTCGATGTCATGATCAGTGCTATGCGAGACGCAGCCGCGCGCGCGCACTCGCCCTGATGAAGACCGCCGAATGCGGTTGAAACTATAGTCGGAATAATCGACTGAATCGTACGTGAGTAATTTCCGTGTTTTAAATCATAATGTGTGAAAACCACGTCAGTTTCCATAATAATACATATGTTAATATGTATTTAAGTATGTACTTAAAACTAGGAACTAGAACCCAGACATAGAACAAACACAAAATAACCTATTAAATGTTGATTTCATAGGTTAGGTTAGGCGTAACCTTGATATGGTCTTCGTTTCTTAAACCTCTGTGCATTTTTATCAGGATGAAGATCTCGTCACTCGTGATCTCGTTACTTAGAGGGGTAATCTGTGCGACCGAAAGTTCCTTTTTAGGGTTCCGTACACCCACATGGTAAAACGGGACCCTATTACTAAGACTCCGCTGTCCGTCCGTCCGTCCGTCTGTCACCAAGCTGTATCTCATGAACCATGATAGTTAGAAATCGCTTTAGGCGATAAGGTCGCCCTTGTACTGCCGAAAAATGTATTTTAGATTTTAAGATTTTCATGTAGTTTTTGGTGTCCATTAAATAATATTATATTAGTTAGAAAGTTATTTTTTTTCTAGATGATGAATTTCTGTTAACAAACAATAAATACCAAATAATAATATAAAAATAAATAATAAAATAAATAACAACAAATACCAAAAAACAGAATAAAATAAATCTTTCTCTCTCTCAAAATCTCAAGGGGGCTCTCATTCAACAAACGTGTTTTTTTTCCGTTTTTATAGATAATGATACGGAACACTTCGTGCGTGAATCCGACTCGCACTTGGCCGGTTTTTTAAAGTCCCAATGATGATGTTTACCGGATGAACATTCGAGAATGATTACGTACCGCCAGTGCCTGTTTCATGGCCGGCGTAGGATTTTCGAGGCACTTGGTAAGAATGGCCACAGCTCGCTGCCTCACAGTGCCCGATGCGTCCTGGACTCGCTCGTACACGGCGCGCATGATCTCGCCGTAAGGAACGGTGATAGTGCGTGCGTGGAGCAGTCTTTGTAAGTCTTCGTCGGTTACATCCAGTTCCATCTGGAAAAATGTATACCTTTACGTTCATATCCGATGATGTATAATTAAGGCCGCGACGCTCTGAAATTTCCATACAAACGCGCTACTCGAATTTCTTGAAAACCATTTAACAGATTATGATGAAATTTAGCATGTACAATTAAATTAACAATATCTCCGACCCTACATTCTTGGTTTTTTTTTAAAACGTTCTCAAGCTAAAATAGAGCTATGAAAAATATCCGCATTTTTAAGGGGTCTCTTTTGACTGATTTATTCAATAGATAGACATAGCAAATCATAAATTCCATTACATAGGGAGGTTGTCTACATCATTAGCTGTCAAATGAATCCATAATACAAGAGAAATTCTTAGTTACTTAAGAATGACTACAGAAGTGCAAAAGTCATAAAAAAAATTGAAATTGCACTTTGTCACTCTGTAGGTAACTTTAGAGGCTCGTCAGTATCATCACTCGCTATCTTCGCTCGTCTTCTTCTTCTGGACGAAATGGCTGTAGAATACCTTAAGCCTAGACAGGATGTCATCACGTTACTTTGCCAAAATGCATATATGCACTTCCATAAGAGAACTTTAATTTTTACACTTATTCCGCGTACGGAATTCCTATTATGTATAATCCTATGGCTCGCGTCTGGGTACATCGGAATGTTATCACAATGTCAGGTGTCTAAAGTGCATATTCGTATGTAGACGAAGCGAACAACATGCGCACGACCCAACATTAGAATTATACAAATTTCAATTAATTTTTATTAGAATAAACATACGACTTCAGCTGCTTCAGCGGTTTCTTCGGCATTCTCATCAACATCCATAGAATTCGGATCTGTTTGTTTATTTGAACTTTCCTCAGATTTTTCTGGATTATCATTTTCTTCTGTACTTCCTCCTTCTACAAATTAACAAAAAAATATTGAGACTTCTCACAAATTGTTTTGATTTTTTTTTTAACAATATTTGGTGTCAATCGAGTCACCTTTTTTCCGTTCACATGTCTGCGAATTATTAATCACTGGCTCTCCACCATCAGTATGATCGAACATTTTCTCCAGTATATCCTGAGGAATTACAAAATGTTATATAGTCATATTTTTTACTAATTATTATTATATAATATGACACGGTCATAGCGCATTATGTAGGGTTGAAAATTATTCATATTGAGAGAAACCTAGTTAGTGCATTGCGATGCGTAAAAATATATGGAAACGACGCAGCATTGCCGCTGCGACGACACAACGCAACGCACTAATGAGGCCTCACTCTAAGCTGTTTCGTTTTGAACATACCACAGCCAGATGTCGGTGAGAAGCTCTGCTGGATTTTGATAAAACTATTATCCATTTCACTAGTTTATAATGGTTTCGTTCAGGCAGAAAACTCATGAGTCCTGAAACCATCTGTACACGGGCCGCACGGGTTTCAGCACGCTCCTAAAATAGAAATAGAGAATACTTATTTTTCTTCGGTCTCGGACCTTCTTGTCTCACCAAGCAACACAGCTAGTAAGTGACAGCAGAAGACATTCCGCTAAAATCCAATAGGAAGGCCTGAAGAGAGCAAGGGTTTTCAGTTTTTTGATTCCAATTTGTTTTAAAAAGTTGCGCTTTGCGAAGTTACCCGCCATTAAAAAGTAGTCCGTGTGTTATTCCAGGGTATGAGCTATAGTCCGCGCAAGTCTTTTTGAGGGTTTAAAAGTTAGCGACAGGCTGCGAAGTACGCATATTTTTGATGTCGAAGGGACGCAACGTGCTCATTCGCGCACTCGCGTAAGCATAGGTTCTGACATTTCAAAAAAATTTGCGCGAACTATCTCTACCTCTTACCTGCCTCCATACCAAATTTCACCAAAATCCATCCAAATGTTTGAGTGTGAAGAGGTAACACACACAAACTTTTGCATTAGTAACATAAGTAGGAACCAGGATTAATATTTGTTTAACTCACCAAACCATCTAGAGTGTAGCAAAGGTGCTCTAAAAGTATGAGAAAATTCTCAAGGGCTGCTTTTCCGTATTTACTCAAAACAACTCCTGAATAAGATACATAGGAAGCTCGTACTATCAACTGTAAAATTAAAAACGTAATACATGTTTAGTTTACAATTCAATTATTTATTTATATTAATTATGTACTTAAACAAGTTTTATTATAAAAAAAAAAACAAAAAAATCAGACTACAAAGTGTAGTTTATAACATTGGCATTAAGTAATAATATAATATTATTACATAATGGCAAATCTGAGACCACCTCAATATCAAATTGGTCATACTATAATATTTAGGTAGTTGGTATATGGCCCCTTAAGAATTTAACACCAAAAAAAACATTTCTTTGCTTCTAAGCAGTTGTTACTACAATAAACTCATTTCAGATTTGCTTTTGCTTTTTTGCATTTAATTGCAAGTGAATAGGGCTCTGAGGGTGTTTTCTGCTTAATTATTGAAATCAAGAGGTACATAGTTTTAAATCGAGATCAAGGAATATAACCTGCAGATGGCCATCAGAGATCGGAACGCGGTGGTGATGGAGGCTCTGAGTCGGGAGGAGGCCATGATGTTATGTTAATACAAATTGTAATAATTTCGCGTTTTATAGAAATTGTGAGTCCATCTCGAGCATTCATGCTCACTATCGAAGGCACCTTCTTGCGGCGGCGTCGTGTCCGACACACTCACATCCGTGAGCAAGCTCTTGCTCGCGAATCATAGACTTGCGGGCGGCATAGGCTCGCGCGCTCACTTTGCGCCACTCAATTGTTATATTTTCACTCAAATCAAGCAGCTCAATCTGAGCCGTTTATCGTGCTCGCGTTTATATGTCGATGCCCATCTTTAATAACTACTTACAGTAGACTTACAGGACGCATTTCAGAACAGGTGAAAAGCTCCATGAAGAGGGTTTCAGTTACGTTTGCAACACTGTAGGTAATATGATGCAGGCATAATGAAGATGGTACACTGTATGCAAAAATGCATTGATCTCATCTGCAATTATGTTGAAAAAGAAGAAAAAGCATATCCTTTCCAAAAATGTGTTGTTTAATGTCAATAAACATGTTTTTCATTGTGAAAAATAATTGGAAATCTTTTTTATGCAGGCAACTTCACAGGATCACACACTGAGCATAGATTGGTACCTAAGATCCCCTGAAAATGACATCAAAATCTCACCAGTCATTTACAATCCACAGCATGTACACATGTCACACATGCATACACATTGATTTTTATTGATACAGATAATCTATATACATATATAAAATTCCTGACTGACTGACTGACTGACTGATATATCAACGCACAGCCTAAACCGCTAGTCCTAGAAACATGAAATTTGGAGGGTATGTTCTTTGTACAGTGTAGGCATCCACTAAGAAAGGGTTTTTCGAAATACTACCCCTAAGGGGGGGAAATGGGGGGTTCAAATTTCTATGAAACTTTTTATTCTCTGGGTCGATTGACTCAAAATTGGTACAAATACTCTTCAATTAAAATTATGAGACACGTGTAACACAGTTTTTCCAAAATCATCATCATCATCATCCACCAACAGAGTCTAATAGGGCTTCTTTTTACTCCGAAAACTTTGTTGAGAAGTTATTAACCCACTACAAACGACGCTGTTATAATTCTTAGGGTTCTGTACTAAAATGGTGAAAGGAACCTTATCATGAAACTCCGATGTCTGTCTGTCTGTCTGTATGTCTGTGAGCTGATTATCTTGGAAACTGTAATAGCCAGCAACTTTGAGTTTGGCACAGATCTAGATAACGATAGTACGAGTAGCTACGTAAACGTCACGCCTTTACCCTCAGAGGTGTATTACAACACCCTTACTTCGCCGGACGATATTCAGTCCAAAATGTAATAAGTAGCGAGCCTAACGCCATACACCGGGCTCCAGTCATGTAGCAGATGACATTAAATACGAAGCTATCATTGCTTTTTCCATATGAATCTCCGTGTAAAATGTGTGAACTATATTGCTGACATTCTATCAGATTTCAAACCTACTTAATCAGTAAGGGAAAATACAAGAATCAAGTCCAAGCCTGTCAGAAGATTACAAACGGCAAGTGAAGAGATTTTCTGCCAATAAAGATCAGGTAGATGAGCTAGGAGATGAAATTTATAATTATGTCTGTCTGATCTTAGAAGCAGTATTTAGTAAAAATAGATGAAGCCAATAGAAGAAGCTGCTTTAGTATTAGGAAGACAAAACCTACTACGGGTTGTCTTTGCTTCGAAGGTCTTAACTAAAGGTCTGCCAGCACACTGACTGGTGTAGTTTCCGAATGAGTCTGTGTTTATACTGAGGATTCCTCTAATATCTCTAACACCACCGAACTACCCAATCGAGTTAAAAAAATGCAGTTTCCACTCAAAGTCTGCTTTGCCATGACCATAAATAAATCTCAAGCCAAACTCATAATTGACCACAATGCTTTTCACACGGTTAGTTATACGTGGCCTGCTACAGATTAAGTTCATGGAGCAGCCAAGTGTTTCTAAAAAAGATAAAAATTATAACTAGGTTTTCGTTGTAAACATTATTAATTGTCAATTATCTACTTTCGGTTGTCTTCTAATTTTATCTTTTCACACACGCTTTAAGTTCTGCTGATACCATACTACTACTACTACTACTTTTCTCATTCCAGAGATAGTTTACTTAACTAAAGAACTTCGTCCATATTGCTCTGCTTGGGATATTGTCAGTTTGTGTATTCAATTGAGAGCGAGTGTGACCTTATAATATTTATTTCTGAAAATAAAAAGTCATACATTTTCTGTAAGTCACGCGGGCGAAGCCACGGGCAGAAGCTAGTACCTATATAAATAGATAGATGAACAAGTGTGGCCCGTCTCTTGTTTATTTTGGCACTATGCAGCACTCGCCTACCAAAAAGTTGCCAACCGCTGGCTTAAACCATAGCCCTAATAGTCTTGTATAGACATGCCCTGGAAGGATTTGGTATCAATGCTGATCTCCCTATATGATACTTACATTAGCAGCTCTTGTGTCTAAGCACACCGCAACCAGCTTACCATGCAGACACTTGAGAAGGAGGCCTATGGCAACTGGATTTGGTTCCATGTTATCATCACAGACCAATATGTGGATCACTTCATATATCACTTGTGTGAGTTGCGCTAGTTCTATTCTGTCTGCAAAGTGAAAAATAAATGGAACAATTGTTACTTAAGTTAGGTGCCTAATAATTTGTGTCAAAGCCAGTCAAGGTGTAATTCTGTTGGCATCTATGTAGCAGTATGGGCTCAACAATCACTATTTTAATAGCACATTCAGACTCTTTGGGTTTGACTTACCAACATTTAGTTTGTTGACAATAGCTCCCCCAGTCACTTCTACAAGATTATTAAGTATGTCCTCAAAGTTCATTTCATTGGGGCCAAGCATAAGTTGCTCTATTATAGCTCGTAAATCCATTACAAATAACTGTAATTGCTTTATCAGAGAGTTGACTTGCACCCTCAACTCTTGAATGTTATTTATTTTATGTTCATTTTGTCTATCATCTTTAGATTTCATCTTCTGTTCATCATATTTGTCACAAATGATTTTGGGAAACCCCACACAAGCGAGTGATTGAGCAAATAGTTGAGAATGATAAATATTGTACGCCATGAAGCCAGGTATTGATAGCAGTTTGAAATACAGTCGGGCTGAGTACAAAGCCTTGTTTCGCAGTTTTTCGTTCATAACGTGCTTTGTACCTTGATGAATACAATAACCTATTACTGCTAACAGTTTTCGATATTGCACTTGTTGCGAAAGAGTTGCCCAAGATTTTTCTTCATCATTAGCATCAGCTTCCATGCTTAGCCACGAATCCACGGCTTCCATGATTTCTCGGTACACGGGCCAAATTCGAATTTTTTCGAGAAAGGAACCATAATCATCAGGAATTTCTCCAAATTCCAAAAATTCGGTATAATATATAGCTTCAACCCAAGAGTTGGCCAAATCGTTCAAGGACAATTCTTCGATTTTATTGACCACTTCCTCCATTTTTAGTTAGTAGGTACTCTTCCCAATCACTACTGAAAAGGAGTAGGTGTGTCTACTCAGTTCATTTTGTCAGTGAAACATCGTAATTACACCTTTGTAGTACACACTCACAACCAATCAATCAAGGCAATCGACCCAAACAATCGACCGACAAAAAATATGCTAATAATGTTGTTTCATGAACACCAGAACACAACACAAACAACAATACCAAAGAGAACTGAACATTCTCTTCTCTTTGACAACAGACAACTTGCTAGGGCTTTTCGATATACCTACATCGATGCATCGATTTCACTCGATTTATAGTACTATTTTTCAATAATAACACGAGAAAATGCACACTTTGATTGCTATTATCTTAACTATCTTTGCGAATATAAAAAAAATAAAAACGCAGATATTCTTGTATATTTTTATAGATTCCTATGGCATATCTAGAATAAAACATTGGCCTGGGGGGCTATTCCTGCGCGTGAGATGAGATGAGATTTTATCTTGGTCACTCTCACACCTATGACTATTCAAATAAGAGCAACAAGGACGAAAAAAGGTGAGATGAAAATCTCGAATCACCGAATAGGGCCACAGGAGGGCTATTCCTACAACTCGAGATACCATCTCATCTCGAAAAAAATGCCTAAAATCGAGATGCCTTATTCTCTTCGCTAGTGATCGAGATTATCTCGATGGCTGGGGCCCGAGATGTCTCGAGTGGTCGGAGGCAGTCGAGACGTAAGTGAGATAGTGGGTCGCGACTCATTTGTTGCCACTTCGGTCCCGTAAATATATTTTTTCTACAAAACTGGCAACTCAGTATTTGAATACCTACGTCATACGTTTCTATACGTCAAGGAGGGTCTTTGGCGGGAACCGACAAAATGGTGTCGCGATTTTGTATTATTTTCTAAAACTTGTGATGCTTCGAGTGTTAAAGTGTAATAATTGTGTAACCTTTGCCGTGTTCGTTAACGTGCACGAGTGTAAGCAAATTATACAAACATTAGGAAATGCAACTTTTCGTGTTCTCTACAGAACTCGACTTAACGTTTCAGTAAAGTATCCACGACTGAAATGGGAAAAGGGGAGGGATTCATCTAATTTTTCATCACCCTCTCCGCTATCATCTTAAATTTAATAACCCATGTACAAAAATCAAACGGATGACAAGACGGTATGGCTATGTTGGCTTTAGCCTGCCCTACGGGTAAAAAAAAATTCTATACGTCAATGTTTATATTTGTTTGTTAATTTAAACTTAAAATTATTGCCTCTCGAAACACGACGAAGAAGCTCTGCCGTCGCTACTGATAGCTGTCACATGCGGGTCGCGCGTTTTCAGGGGAAAAATAATCTAATTAGTGTTTAATTAACACTAATTCTGCAGAAGTTTCTTTTTTTTTACTTGGTGGTGGTATTGTTACACACTGGTGAGTGATTAGTTTACTTAACATAGTTGTTTGTCGATTAACCTAGCCTAAGGAATCCATTATGGATTCCTTAGGCCCCGATCCACCCGACCCTCCAGACAAGGCCAGAAACGCTGGTTCCAAACGCCGCGCGGAAACCGACGAAAGCATACAGCATGCTAAAAAAACTATTGTTGATCAGGAAATGGCCTCGGCGTCAATACAAGGCGTTTATATGCACCCATCTCTAGTGATAGGCATCAAGCAATACACGACATTAGATAAAGGTCCATTCCTAATACACGTCTCCCGTATCGAACCGGATCTCGCGGCTGGCTCTTCAATTAAGCCTATTAAGTTTGGTCAATTCCTTTTCAAACACAAAATTGCCAACATCTGCCCTGATGGAGTAAAAAAAGTGGGTAGAAATAAAATATCAGTTCAGTTCAAGTCCGGCATTGAGGCGAATAAATTTCTGGATAACCCCCTCCTCCATTCAAATAACTATCAAGCCACAATCCCGAGCTACAACATCTCTAAGATGGGCATAGTTCGCCAAGTTCCTGTTGACATTTCAATGGATGAATTTGTTGAATCACTGAATCTCCCCACAGGATGCGGCAATGTTTTAAAAGCGAGAAGACTAAACAGGAAAACAATAGAGGAAGGAAAAGTAACATGGGTCCCAACACAAACTGTGGTTGTCACGTTCCAGGGGCAAGTCCTCCCACAAAGACTGTTCCTTTTTCACACCTCACTCCCTGTAGAAACATACCAATTCCCTACAATCCAATGCCAGAATTGCTGCCGGTTTGGACACATCAAAATTCAATGTAGGTCACAACCTAGGTGTTATCGCTGTGCTCAACCACATTCGGGCGAATCTTGTAGTGTTTTGGAAAGTGTAGCCTCTTGTTTGCATTGTTCGGGTCAACACTTTGCTAATAACAAGGGTTGCCCAGAGCAGGGCAGACAGAAGGCTATCAAGCTTCTAATGTCACAAGACAATATGTCTTACGAAGATGCATCAAAACGATGCCCCAGAACCATCAGGCCATATTCGGAAGTTGTACAAGAACCCCTTAACCTCCCATCTCAAACTTCCTTGCCCTCCCAAATGACACCACGCAGTTCAACTTCCTCAAACTTGTCCTATAGGAAAACTGTTACATCTACTCCCCGCACTCAGGCCCCACTCGGGAAATCATTTGACAGGGCTGCCCATCAGTCGATTATCGCTGATGAGCCGTCACATCTGCCTAATGGATTTTCTTTATCTCAACAACTTTCCTGTCCACCTGCATCCCAGGAAGATAGCCTCTTAGAGATTCTCCTTACCATGATAATAAGCATCATCACCAAAAATAACTCTAACGTACCGTCCCACGTCGCCCAAAAACTTTCTCAAATTATATCATTGACCAATAACTATGGATCTAGTGTCCGCACTCCAGTGGAACACTAGAAGCCTCCGTCCTAAGAAACATAGTTTACTCTATTTAATTAACAAACAAAACCCGTCAGTCATTGCCATCTCGGAAACATGGCTAGTACCTGGAACCCGCTTTAGGATTCCAGGATACGCCTGTCTGCGGGATGACAGGGCTGACGGGCATGGGGCGGGAGCCGCCCTATTCGTAGGGCGCTCACTCCCCTTTTCCCAACTTTCCCTTCCCATCCCCGATCCCGGCATTAACATCGTAGCTGCAAAAGTTCTGAACATCTCTTGGGTTTCCATATATATTCCTCACCCTCACTCAGGTATGATTGCAGATATATCATATCTTCTTTCTGCAATCCCTCCTCCTATAATTATTATGGGAGACTTTAACGCACATCATGCCTCCTGGGGTTCTTCCACTAACGATCTTTTTGCTTACTCCCTGTACGGCAGTCCTTGGTCTCTTGGAGGTAAATATTTATATAATAAAATACTATTTTTACCGTACAGATATTTACTTTAATATAAATCGACTTTTCTGAGTTAACATTTCGCAATGACTGCCATTTTGTTTTCTTCACTTTTTAATGCTAAATTTGGCTATTGCCGTTTTACACATTCATCTTACAACATCCTCCACCGCCAGAAAAGTAAGATTAGAAAGTAAGAAAACTTTAGATATCTAATTTTATCACTAAACATACACAATATTTGTTACATAATCAATTATTACTATTTAAATTTACTTCAGTCAACATAAGTCTTATACTAATTGCAGAATACTACTACAAGATCAATTAACATCAATATTATGTAATTCTAAAACACTAAAATACACAACTTAAATTCAGTAAGATTGACAGACAAAGTTTAATTTTAATAATTATAAAGTTTTAAATGGTATTGAGTTGCTTGACACCAAAGATCCTGTGAACAGAAAAAAAATTACAGGTCATACTTACTTGGCATCCTAACAGCCCTCCCACACCGAGTTGTTTTGTCTGAAAACATCTTACTGATATTTTTCTCTTTCTGCTTCTCTTCATTTTTGATAGGTATATCACTATCTATTGAAAATTGACTGGGTGAGTCTTGATTACAGTTTTGTAGTTGATTATTAACTTCTTCACTGGATACTTCCAATGGATATAGTTTCTGGAATGGTCTTACTTTGGAACCTAATGCAGTCTTCACCTGTGCTGTTCTGTTTATACCATCTCTTCCAATATATATATCTGTTATAACTCCTAAAGGCCACTTCACCCGTTTCTCCTCAGTTTCTACTAGAACAATGTCTCCAATAGCTAATTTATTCTGGATATCTTTGCCTCTCTGAACTAGTGATGTTAAATATTCTGTCTTGAATCTTTGTTTAAAATCTTCTCTCAGCTTGACTAAAAACTTGAGTCTTGAGTTCAGTGCCTTAGCATCTGCAGCATCTAAATCTGTTACTTCATTATGAGGAATACATTGTATGAAGCATGACGGGGTCAATGGTTCCAGGTGAGTATTTTTATCATCTTGCACATATGTTAAAGGACGTTGATTCATTACTGCTTCACATTCACATAAAATGGTTTGTAGCTCCTCATAGTCCACACAGGACTGTCCCAGAATTCTTCTCAACAGTTCTTTCATAATCCGGATAAGGCGCTCAAAAAATCCACCCCACCAAGCAGCTGTTGGAGCATTCATTTTAAATTTAATTCTTTCAATAGCTGAACGCTTCTGTACTTCATCCCAATCTACTTGTGCAAGTCGGTTCTTTGTGCCTGTTAAATTAGTTCCATTATCACATATTATCTGTGTAACTCTTCCTCTTCGAGCAATAAATCTTCTTAATGTGAGCATAAAGGCCTCCGTTGACAATGATTTAGTTAATTCTAGATGAACACCGCGATACACTGCACATGTGTATAGTACTATCCAACATTTGTCACCATTACGCAGAAACATTGGCCCAGCCAGATCAGCACCACTTACTTGGAATGGGGCTGTGCATTGGATCCTCTCATTTGGCAATGGAGCTGTAGGTGCTTGCACTGGTTTGGCTCTGAATCGAGTACATATGGTACATGCTGCTATTACTGATTTTGTCAGTCGTCTAATTCCTATGATCCAAAATCTAGCTCTGATATCTGCTGTCACTTGATTGGCGCCTGCATGATGAAGTTCTTGGTGTCTTTGTTCCACCAATCTCCTTACAATATTATTCTTTCCTGGGAGCAATACTGGAGACTTGGTGGATTCAGGAAAATCTGATAATAGAAGTTTTGTTTTAACTCTTATCAAACCCTCTTCATCAAGGTATGTACTCAAACTTCTCTTCTGTTCTCTAAGGTATTCTTCAGATCCTTGAATCAACTTAATAATCTTCTTTTCTGCATTTTCAAACTCTTCTACTGTTATTTCTCCTTTTATCTTCATATTTTTTGACTGCATGTTATTTATAAATCTTAGTGTCCATGCCATCATTCTTACAATTTTTGTATATTTTGAGAAATAGCATAACATATCAATAACTTCTTTTATACTTATATTTATGTTGCATGATGCCTTTGTCTTTTTCATTTCTTTGCATGCCTCTGTATTATCCACATTTATGGTAGACTTAGGCCATTCTTCTGAGTTGAGGCGCAGCCACACCGGACCCTCCCACCAGCGTAGAGCCAATAGTTGTTCAGCGTTGCAGCCTCTTGATGCTACATCACTCCAGTTCAGGCTCCCTGAAATGTGAAACCAATTGGATAGATTTGAATGCTGTCTGATTTCTTTTACTCTATTATGCACATATGTATTCCAAGGTAAGTTTCTAGTTATCCAGTAATATGCTACACATGAGTCAGTCCAGCAAAACTCTTTGGTATTCTCAAATTTTAAACTTCTCTTTGCCTCTGCCAATAATCTAGATCCTACCAATGCTGCAGTTAATTCTAGTTTAGGTATTGATGTCTTTTCAGGTGGGGCCACTCTAGACTTTGCTGACAACATCTGGACAGTGACATTACCATCCTTTTCTGATCGTAGCAGCACACAGGCTCCATAAGCATCTTTGCTGGCATCACAGAACATATGTAAACTTATATCACATCCTGTCATAGAATTCTTAGTCAGCTTCCTTGGAATCTTGCAATCTTTTAAGCATGCTATATGTTTATACCACTTACGGAAATCAGCCTCTAAATCCTCTGGAAGATTTTCTTCCCATGTTAATCCGCGGCGCCAAGTCTCCTGCATTATTAACCTGGGGGTGAGCGTGGCCGGACAAGTAAATCCCACTGGGTCGAATATTCTTTGTATGAGTGACATTAATTCCTTTTTAGTTATCTGACCTAGAGCTGAATATGGAGGTAAGTTACTTAAATTGCAGCTTAGTTCATCTGTCTCAGTGTTCCACAGCAGGCCTAGTACAGTTACTACATTGTTACTTGTCTCATTTATCTTCATAGGGGAAGTAACCCACTGCCTAAGATCAAACTTACCCTGCTTCATAACTTCCTTTGCCTCCGATATAAATTTATGAGTTTCCTGTTCCGAGTCCAAGCTTGTGAGACAGTTGTCTACATAAAATGATTTAGCTAATATGTCAGCTGTGTCTCTTGCCTTACCTGTGACATGTTTTAAATGGTGACTGATGGTTGCCGACAATAGAAATGGGCTTGATGTCAAACCAAACACCACTCTACTGTGTCTATATTCCACCATTTTGGCCTGTGAATCATTCTCCCACCATAAAAACCTCAAATAATCTCTGTCTGTGGGTCTTACGGATACCTGGAGAAAAGCCTTAGCGATATCAGCAGATATACCTATCGCACCCTTTCGAAAGCCAGCGAGTAAATGAGGAATTTTATCTAAAAAATTCACGCCCTTATTTAGATAAGAATTGAGTGATCTGCCATTCTTATCACATGCCGATGCATCAAATACTGGTCTTAATTTTGTGGTCAGACTAGAGTCTTTTACTACACCTCGGTGAGGCAAATAGTGAACACCATGTTTTACCTCACTCTCTGGTACTTTCTCCACAATACCTTCAATTTCCCAGCTATGTATTATACTACTATATTCATGCAATTTACCTGATGATTGCAGACGCTTGGTACTAGATACCAATCTCTTTTCAGCTATTCCGCGGTTGCTCTGCAAGTCTTCATGCCCGACCTTGAAAGGCAGGGCTACTTCATATCTTCTCTCTGCGTTGACAGCGATACTCTCCTCAAAGGACATCACTGCATCAGCCTCGGCCTGCATCTTCGTCTTGTTCTCCACAGGATCTCTGATGCCGAGCAACTCAAGTGACCAAAAACCTGTTATATCCGATGAACAAAATAAAGTATTAGTTGTATTACTCTTTGCATTATTTACTTTACCTTGTAACACCCATCCCAATTTGGTCTTTATTGCAAACAACCCTTTTTTTATTTCAATCATAGTGTTGGTCATTATGTACCCTGAATAATCTGCCCCAATTAACAATGAAATATCAGTGTTATTATTTTTATCTGAATCTGTCAACCTTATGCCATGTTTTAATAACAAACTTCTCACTGTTACATCAATATCATCATCATCATACCTGGGCAGACTGTTACAAATTATTGGTTGCTCTAGAGCAGCTATATTAAACATGTATGACTGATCACAACAGCTTTGGACAGAAATATTGTAAATATTATGTTCCTTAGACTTTACCTCGACTCCGCTGAACAAATTATGTGTCAGTACTTCTCTACCTGAGCTTGGAATTCCGAGTTTATGTGCCACATCCTTTTTCAAATAAGACCTCTGTGAGCCATTATCGATGAGTGCTCTCACCATTACCTCTTTATTGCCATTGACCAGTTTAACTATAATTGTTTGTAGTAAGGTCACACTGTTTCCTTGTGATGAGAGATTGCTTGTAGTTTCACCCACCGAAGTATTCTTGTCTTTGCTTGTCTTATCTGAGTTGTTGTGGCCTGGACAGAGTGTCACATTGTGTTTTTTCTTGCATATGAAGCACTGCACAAATGCCTTGCAGATTTTTGCATGATGCCCAGGTTTTAAACACAACATGCAAGCATTTTTCTTCTTTATTTGGCCCTTTCTTTCATCAATAGTCATCTTACTTAGTCTGTAGCATTCAACACTTGGATGCTCCTTTTCACACCATAAGCATGAATTTTTATGTTCTGGTTTAGCTACTTTATCTACTAAAATTGCTGCTGTAGCTTCTTTTTCCTTCTTTGTTAGATTTTCAGTAGTGAATCCTGTGGCCATTTTTATTCTTTGTTCACTTTCTACTTCTTTCTTCAGAAAGTCCAATAAGGATTTTAATACATCTTTTGTTTCAACTGGTCTTGCTCTTTCCCATGCTCTTAGTGTGTCTATAGGGAGTGTTGACTCCACCATAGGCAGTAAGAATGATGAGTACCCTTGCTGGGTCACTCCTAAGGTTTCCAACGCTCGAAGATGTGAACTTAAGTTGTCATAAAGGTAAGTTAAATTTTGAGTATTTTTATTTGTTATCATATTAAGTAATTCTCTTACATATACTTGGACAAGAAGATCCTCTCTTGCGTATCTTTGCTTCAGATCTGAAAGCGCCTGATAGTATGTCTTGGATGATAGCGGATAACTTTCGATGAAATTTCGAACTTCGGATCCTGGGCTCATTGCCTGAATAAGGTATTGAAACTTATCCGTGTCGTCGATGTTTGTGTCCTTATGAATTTTTTCAAATTGTCCCCAGAAAGGAATCCAGTTTTTAACATTCCCATCGAATTGTTTTGTCTCTAGAACGGGTAGTTTAAATTTCCTATCTTTTGATGTGCTTCTTATAATACCTTTTTTATGATTTCTGTCTGGGTCCAAGTCCACCGCGACTTTTTGTTTTAGGTTAAACCATTTTTTCTTGTAAAACATAACCTCATCTAATTCTTTTTCCAGATCGGCCTCTTCTGCCTCGCTCATCAACAGGAGTATTTCCTGATCGAGGCCCTCTAATCTTGTAACAATTTCGGACAACAGCGACATGTTTATTTGTATTTCTTCTGGTTTGTCCTGTAGCTGTGCGGTTTGATTGATCACCCGCGTGAGCTGAGCCCTCGTGGCTCGCCGAACCTTTCTTTTTACCTCCATCCTGAATATTAATCACGGTCGCCACTTGTACGGCAGTCCTTGGTCTCTTGGAGGTAAATATTTATATAATAAAATACTATTTTTACCGTACAGATATTTACTTTAATATAAATCGACTTTTCTGAGTTAACATTTCGCAATGACTGCCATTTTGTTTTCTTCACTTTTTAATGCTAAATTTGGCTATTGCCGTTTTACACATTCATCTTACAACACTCCCTTTTAGAAGTTTTTGATGATTTTAATTTATGTGTTGTCAATAATGGCACACCTACCCGTAGAGTATCCCCATTACAAGACCCCCGTAGTGCAGTTGACCTCACCATATGTTCCTCTTCCTTGGCATCTCTTCTTTCTTGGCAAGTTTTAGACAACTCCCACGGCAGCGACCATTACCCTATAGTCACATCTATCCCCAGTAAAGTCACCCCTGCTCGTAATTTTTCACCTTCCCTCAAGTACAGACTATCCAATGTCAACTGGTCTTCTTATTCTTCTTGTCTCGAAAGTAAAATTGAGTCCCTACCCAAATCTGACAACATTAATCTTTTAGGAAACTATTCCAAATTTGTAGAGTCAATAATTGCCAGTGCAGATGAAAATTTTCCAATTAAAAAACCTTTTAATTTTAAAGTTTCAACCCCCTGGTGGGATGCCGAATGTACTGAAGCTGCCAAACAAAGGAAGTGGTCAGAACGGGCTTACAAAAATTCCATGACAATGGAAAACTACTTTGAATACCAAAAAAATGCGGCGAAAGCAACCAGATTGTTCAATAAGAAGAAAAGACAAGGGTGGATTAACTACTGTCAGAATCTCTCCCCTAGAACTCCATCTTCTTTAATTTGGAAACAAATTAAACGATATAGAGGATCATTTGGTAGCAGCAATACTGTAAATATAGACCCGTTAGAGTGGCTTGAAAATTTTGCAGACAAAATGTCTCCTCCATCTGTTCCAAGTCTAGACTTCTTCCCTCCTTCTCCAAGCCATCTACCATCCCTTCATGGCCTTGAATCCCCCTTTTCATCATACGAACTTGACCTGGCCCTGAATGGCCTAGCGGATTCCTCTCCCGGAGCAGATGGAATACCATATTCATTTATAAAGAATGCTCCAATCAAGGCTAAAGAAATATATTTAGAGTTAATTAACAACTTCTTTGAATACTGTGTGATTCCCCAGTCATGGAAAACCCAAGTAGTAATACCTTTGCTGAAACCTGGGAAAAACCCTTCTGACCCAAACAGCTACAGACCAATTGCTCTATCGTCGGTTCTAGCTAAAATTACTGAGCATTTAATTAAACACAGGTTGGAATGGTTTGTGGAAAGTAATAATCTGTTGGCTAAAACGCAATATGGTTTCAGGAAAGGTATGAGCACTCTTGACAGCCTTAGCATCCTTACAGTAGACATCCGTAGATCCCTTACTAAAAAAGAGTTTCTAGTGGCAGTTTTCTTAGATATAGAGTCTGCATATGATAACGTCCAGCTTCCGGAACTCAGGAGGAAACTCGTGCAGCTGAGTGTCCCTGAGAAACTGGTACGTTTTATAAGTAGCCTTCTCATGGAGAGATCCGTCATTATTAAAGGCCCTAACTCTTCCCTCCCTCCTAGATCTGTGTGGAAGGGCTTGCCACAGGGATCAGTGTTAAGTCCCATTCTATACAGCATATATACTTTCGACTTGGAGAGGACAGTGCTTCCATCTTGTCACATTCTACAATACGCAGACGACATTGCTTTATATGTGCCCGAAAAGTCACTTGAACAAGCTGAACGACAATTAAACTGTGCCCTCGACCATCTATCGGACTGGCTGCTACAGCATGGTCTGTCTCTGTCGGCCCCCAAAAGTAGAGTGGTAGTTTTTACTAACAAGAGACTGGTTCCGCCCGTTCTGGTCAAAATAAAGGACTCAGCCGTCCCAGAAGAGACTAGTGTAAAATTTTTAGGAGTGTGGCTTGATAGGAAATTGTCAGGAACAGTCCATTTTGATTATGTTACAAAAAAATGCGAGAGAAACATAAACATTTTACGATCCCTCTCTAGCGTGTGGTGGGGGGCCCACCCCTTTACCCAGAAACTGCTATATAATGCCATCATTCGTAGTCATATGGATTATGGATCTTTTCTCTTGGATCCCGGTAACAAGTCTGGTCTTGACAAATTAAATAAAATTCAAGCTAAATGCCTTCGAATAATCCTAGGGGCAATGAAGTCATCTCCTATAAATGCCATGCAAGTCGAGTGTGGCGAACCTCCTCTTTCACTTCGCCGTCAGTACCTCTCTGACAGGTTTTTCACCAAATTGGCTCAGCGCCGTGACCACCCTCTCCTTCAAAAGATAGAGCAACTCGCCGCCTTATATCACCCGCGTCGTTTAACTGAGGACGATATCCCCTGTGTTCTCCGTAGTTACTTACTACTCTCCCGTCTTTCTAACCCACTTTTTCAATCTCCAATTTTGCCACTATATTCCACGCCTTATGAGGCGCTGACCTACCAGCCAAATATAATTTTGGATTTAGGAATAGATAAAGCCTCCATAGAAGCCAATAAACAACTTAGCCACAAAATGCAATCGAACTTTCAGGATTGGTTCAAAATTTTCACAGATGCATCTAAAACCTCCCATTCTCCAGTAGGCGCTGCAGTGTGGATTCCATCTACGAGAATCGTATTAAGTTACAAGTGCCCGTCAATCACCTCAGTGTTTACTGGAGAGTCCATCGCCATATTAGAAGCCATCTTGTTCATTAAGTCCCATAACCTCAACAACTCCATAATTTTATCAGACTCTAAGAGCTGCCTCCAATCAATTCTTTCTAACCCATTTCGATCTAAAACCAGGTTCCCAACAATCCTTAAAATAAGGGAAGCATTATTAGACTGCCACAACTTGAGAATTAATGTCATCTTGGCATGGATTCCAGGTCATACAGGAATATTAGGCAACGAAAATGCTGATGCCTGCGCTAAGAATGCTTCTCTATGCGGCACCTTAGAATACTCTCATATATATTCCCATGACATGTGCACAATTTTAAAACCTATGTTACATAAATGTTGGTACCAAAAATGGATAGTTTCCAAAACTATTAAAGGTAAATTCTATGGCGAACTCCAAGCTCAAATCCCCCACAAACCCTGGTTTTCAAAATTCCAAAAAGCAGATAAAACTACCACTTCAACGATCTGCCGCTTACGTTTGAACCATGTCTGCACACCTGTTTTCTTGGCCAAACTTAGGATTAGGAATCATGCCATATGCGAATGCGGTTTGGATGAAGGAGATGCGGACCATATTTTTTTCAATTGTCCACTAATGCAGTTTTCTTTGTACGATGTTATCCCCCCTGAAATTCCTCGCCCTACCTCCCTCAAATGCCTGCTATCCCTGGTATTTACACCATTTGTAAATATTTTGTGTAAATACATCAAAAAATTTACTAACCATTTGTATATTATGTAAATATATATACTTGTGTGTGTCTGGCTTGTAGTTAGTTTAAATGTTTTTGTTTCAGAGTTGGAAGGGTTTAAAAAAAAAAAAAAAAAAAAAAAAAAAAACTCTGCATCTCAACACCGGGGAAAAAATATTTCTAACTGTAACTAAATTCTCTGCGTTTGATGGTCTATTTAACGTGACATTGGCGGAGTTGAGAAAGGCTTTCTCAAGAGCCATAAACCAAGAATTGAATTGAATTGAATTATTGCCTCTCACTTTTCAACCCAATAGTCCACTTCATTTCGATCTGACAAGGACTATCCTATTTTACCAAAGGATCGCATCGCATTACGCTGGTTGGCGTAAACATATTCACTGATGCGTCGAAGTTATCGACAGTCAGTGCCGTGGGAGCAGCTGTTTGCATACTATCTGCTAGAATAAGTCTTAGTTATAAATGCCCATCTTACTTCTCAGTATTCACTGGAGAAGCGATTGCCCTTCTAAAAGCTATCCTCTATGTCAAGTCGCATAATCTCAACTACTCTATCATCTTTACTGAGTACACTAAGAGATCCTTTATAGGTGGCCAATTTTGCACAAGAGTGCAACCTATTTTACAACAATTTATGAGGGATTCCTTAATTTAACAAATTACAGGGAAACGAAATGAGGAGTGAAAAGGGTTTGACAAGATAGATTGTAAGCAGCTTTTGGAATCTTGAATACATCAATTATACTCGCATGGCCTTTTTCTTCCTAAATTTTTCCTCCTAAATCAATGGTCAAAATACTGGGAGGCGTCTCAAAACATCAAGGGTAGATATGCTGATATCCAACCCAATAGGTATCCCTACAATTCCCTAGTTCTTCAAATTCCGCTCAACCGAGAAACATATGAGCATGATCTTATGTTGTCTCCAATTAAGTCACCCGTGCACTCTGGTTTATTTAGCCAAACTCAGGCTCAGGGAGCACTCAATCTGTGAATGTGGGTTGGATGAAGATAACACAGATCACATCTGCTTCAGTTGTCCCAATCTAAGTTTCCTCCTTATAAGATATCCTCTCCCGGACATAGTCCATCCTACTTCCTTCAAATATCTACAATCATGTTCCTCCCACCCCAAGCTATATAATATTGTTTGTAAATTTGTCTGTAAAAATAATATTAAGCTGTAAATATTATCCCCCTTAGCAATAAACGTTGTATAGCTTTGGAATAGTTATATAGTTTTGTCTTTTTTTTAATTCTTGAACTCTATTGAAGCTAGCAATAAATGTTGTATAGCCTCAGAATAGTTACAGTCTTTTGCCATTTTCGATCGAGTTCAAAAACAACAAAGAAAGATAAAGACAAAACACTGTATAACTATCCCAAGGCTATACACTGTTTATTGCTAAGGGGGTTAGTATATTTACCAAAGTGGAGTATACAATACAAATATTTTTCGCCATTGCATGTTGAACATAACATATCATATCATCACGCCTTTCCCCTGAATGGTCTGGCAGAGGTGTACAACACCCACACTTTAGCGGACGATATTCAGTCCTAAATGTGACAGGCGGTGAGCTTGTCGCCATATACCGGGCTCCAGTTACTTAGCAGATGACATTAGATATGTACATATGCTCACACAATGAATAAGTTGGTGCATGCCTTTGGCTGGGTCCAAACCCTCTCCCTCTGGCTTGAGAGGCGTATCTTCTGCGACTAGGCTATCATCACTAGTATGTTAAATAACAAGACATAATACAATAAAAAAAACTGATTTATTTATCTTTTTCGCTGCATGCTTTTTCAAAATCTGTTTGTACTCATTAGAATGTCCTTAAAACAATAACAGATTACTTCCAAAATATTAAGTAAAGCATCTTGAATTTAAGTAGCAGTGTAGGTTTCCATCACAATTCAATCTGCAAACAAAAAATCACAATGTTACTTAATGTATCAAACATTATATTTTACTTTTGCTCTGCATATCATGACTGATTTAAATTATCTTGTTTAGGACATACTGGACAGATTTATGGGAAAATATAGGAAATGATTATAATTTTTCCCAAAGTGAACGGTATACTACTTAGATAAAAGTCTATTTGTCCTTTGTTGGCAAGCACATCACTAGGGAATGGCTAGATTGTCTTGCCTAAAACTCTCTATGTAATATTAGTTTGTATAGTCCGTTAGCCGAACCTCATTGCAAAGCACTAAATGTAAGAAGCTGAGAGCTGAGCTTCACCGCACTGGGTATGAAGTATAGCTATAGGTACAGAGATCAGCTAGTAAGTATATTACCTAATGCAGAGTGTAAGGTAGGTAGATTGGCAATATAGATATCCTAACTAATAATTTAAAAATGAATTTGTTTGTTTGTTCTGCTGTCACACCTCAACTACTCAATCTATCATCATGAAATTTTGCTTACACAATGTCAGAGGTACAGAAAAGGACGATGATAAGACAATGAAGAGGATGATAGAGATAATGGTTCTGCAGGACCGCAGGTGAAACTGCGGGGCGCAGCTACTTGATATATATGTATAAATGTGCTTATCCAGATTATTCCTATAGTATCTATTTTTATCTCTGTGCCAAATTTAATTCAGAACAACCATCATCTATCTAATATATACATATGTACTTCCATTCAAACTTTTGCCTTTTTAAAATTAGTGTAAAGTGTGATTTCTCAGATATTTACTTACTGGGTCTAAGAAAATTCAATTTTTTTGTTCATACAAATATGTAACTAAGTCCACAGATTTGTTGTTGATAGTGGTTGTGATTGCTGTTTAGCTCATCCACAGTCAGGTTTCTAAAGCCAACTTGGAAACCATTAGTCACGTACGAGTCCTTGGGTGACTTGTTTGTTGGTAGGTGTTAGGCTCGAACGGCATAAATTACGCAGTAGGTACCTGAAACATTTTTCAATTTATAAACAAGAAAAAGTTTGTGACTTTTAGGTTAAGTTAACCTTGGTTATTTACAAATTATGTGGTCATATATAGTGATAAGAAAGTACTTAATACTTACAATTATCTCCACAAGTATCCTGGCGTCACTTTATTAACCCTGTTAGATTATTTTGAAGGTCTTATGTTATTAGTACATAGGGGCGATTGATTCGGAAAAAACTTCCAAACCGATCTTCCATTCCATTGGGTTTAACGACAAACGAAAGCCTTAGTAGTTCCTATTAAGTGTTTAATGTTGTTAATCGCTAGTTTTTGTGGGCGTGATGACGGAAAGATTTTTAGATTTTAATAACCTCTATTTGTAAACAAAACAATGACTTATTTGGCTAAGTGCGTTTCGTTCCCCACAAATCCTTTATGGAATGAAAATGTTATATTTTATTCTTCTCACTTTTATAACTTGTAATAATTATCATAATATTAGTTCATTTGATTAAACATATCGATATTTAATTATTGTATGCATTTAATGAGCAGAATGGTCCCGAAATACGTTTTATCGATTTTACCGGTTTTTAGCAAGCACAGTCGAGTAAAATGGAACGTAATTTGAGTGAGAAAAGCCCATCTCATCTCATGCTTGTTTGAGAATACCACATGGTTTGTTTTTATGAGATTCTCCCTCGAGTTCTAGGAATAGAGATCGAGATGAAAAAGTCCTATCTCCGAATAGGGCCCCAGGTTGATAGTAGATTATGCATCAAGGGGTTTGCAATGTCTTACTACACTGGCGGCTTATTGAGCCCTGGGGGGCTATTCCTGCGCGTGAGATGAGATGAGATTTTATCTTGGTCACTCTCACACTTACGACGTTTCATACGAGAGCAACAAGGACGAAAAATAGTGAGATGAAAATCTCAAATCTCCGAATAGGGTCCCTGAGCGTAACGAGGGACTCTAAAGTTAACTCCCGAGCGAAGCGAGGGAGTTATGTAGAGTCCTAAGTGAAGCGAGGGTTTTATGCCACCCAAGAAGAAGATACTACTTTATCCCACAGGTAATAAAAATTAACTAAGAAAATTCTAGACACCAAACTCCGTTTTTTTGGGATTGTAGGAACCTATTATTTTTTAAAACTTGTGATTCTTAGACTGTTAAAGTGCAATAATGTTGAATTATTAATTTTTATCGATTTGTTAGGGTACCCGAGTGTGGGCAAACGGTACAAACATTGCGAAACGCGAATTTTCGTGTTCGTGTGCTAATGCTGGGTACACACCAAGCTAACGAATGCCAAAGAATGCGTGGTGTCCCGTTTTGTTACAATAAAATAGGGTCTTCGTTTGCTTTATTTTATTTATTTTATTTTATTTTAAATGCTTACTGTGCTTTGATCTGTACGCAGTATTTGATTTTAAAAAAACTCTATTTGATAGAGGAGTGATTTATCGTTGCAATCACTTAGTAATTGGTAAATTGGTTGACACCTCAGATCAATCTAGAAGAAAAGATGAAACACTGCGTTAAATTTCGCTTGAAGCCACTTCTTTTCAATGTGTGTGCGTGGTAAGGTTGCCATGAAAAACATTTACAATTGCATGAAAACTAATTTTAATTCCCAAACTCCACGTTAGCCATTTCCGTTCCAATATACAACCATAGTAGATTTAATATTCTAAAACTGCACATATTTGTAAGAGTTTAATGTTACGGGTTTTTCAAAATTGACTTGTAAATAAACTGCATAGTTTTTAAAAAGAACCTCAACATGTAGTCCTGGCCACACTTTTAAAATGCACTATGTAAATTTCAGTATACGAAATTTTATCATAAAACAATGAAAATAAGGTCGAGGTAAGAATGACCAAGCGAGTAGCGTAGTTTTTTTGCATCAATGTGTGAGTGTTGTGTACCTATACGACAGTAGCGTAGTTTTTGGATGGTTTTTGGCTTCACTTAGATCATTCGCCTTGCGCCATCTTATTATCAATGTTGATCTGAGGTTCCTGCCAAAACTCCAGAAACTTCGCAACTTCAAACTTTGTATTGAACTAATATATGTATATGGCGATCTTTGCCATTTGTAGGGAACTTGTAGGGAACAAACGGAAGATATTTCAAAGTTTCCAGTACCTAACAAAAAACTAGTAGAAAATGTAATATTGTCTGTTGAGTTGCTGTTGTTTTCCGGTCCGATATGACAGCAATGAAAAACGCCAAAGAGTATGTATTATAGAAAAACGCGTCGAAGCTTGTGCACCACGTCCGTGAATTCCGTGATTTGGGCGCAGATTTCCCCTCCCTCACCTCCCACCTCTTGCGCCCTTATATAAATCTTACTAGCTGTGCTCCGCGGTTTTACCCGTGTCCCACAGGAATCGTAATTTTTTTCGGGATAATAAATCTTAATTTTTTTATTTCATAACGTGCTCGAGTGTGGGCATATGATACAATGCTACTTTTCGTGCTCTTTACAAAACTCAACTTAAAGTTTCAGAAATGTATCCACGGCTTTACTGAAATGGGAAAAGGGGAGGGATTCATCACATTTTTAATAACCCTCTGTTCTATTATTATCAACTTAGATTAAGCAGCCCATGTGAGAAAAACTGATCCGGATGACAAGGCGGTGTGTTGGCCATGTTGACTTTAGCCTGCCCTACGGGAAAACAAAAATAAAATAAAATTGCGAAGTTTCTTTATTGTAAACAATCAGTTTTAACTAACCTGCAAAATCGTATCTTCCTTTTTTACAGTGTTAAATCTATTGTAAGATTTTATTTTATCCATTAGATTCGTAACTGCTAATGATTTAACTAGAGAAAAAGTAAAGATATAAGTTTATTCATAAAATGTCGACCAAAAAGCCTATTTCGTGGTTTTTAACTGAAAGAGGCCGGTTTTTTACTTTTAGTACCATTACCGCTGCTGGAATAGGATTTACATCTGCAAAGTTTATTCCGCATACGTTTTTCCTGTATAAATACAAAGAATTTGTTCATTATTACAAGTAAGTGTACATTATTGTACGATTGTTATGTTTAACAGGTAGAGCAAATTGATACTGAAGTGTAATCTAATTAGATTTCTTACAGCTAGGCGCCGAAATTACCCATATGACATTATTAACTGTAATTTCAGAGATGGCAAGCCTGTTAGTTTACCTGATAGATTGCGAGAATGCTACAACCAGTGCTTGGACATACTGCAGTTTAGTGAAGTACATCGCAAGATGATTTCACCATTTAGTGTATTTGGATATGATTTGTTCCATGCTGGTAAGGTCATTGAGTTATTTTCGTATTTTATTGAAAACCTTAAAATATAAGTCCTATTTATCGGATCCATTTTGAGACAGTTTATAAGTGAGATTTGTCCTCTTTCTGATTAAAATTAAACTTTAGGCACATGAACTCAGTATGAAAATATATTGTTAAAATATATCTTTCACATATATTGTCATGCCTTTCCCCCCGAGGGGGCTGGCAGATGTGTAAAACAACACCCACTCTTCGCCGGACGATATTCAGTCCCAAATGTGAAAGGGGGCGAGCCTATTGCCATACAACATGCACATAATACATACAACAAACAAATTGGTGCATGCCCTTGGCTGGGTTTAAAAGCGCTTCTTCTGGCTTGAGAGGCAGGCCTTAACAAACTAGGCTATCATCACCTATCAAATATATTTAGGCTATTTAATATATTTTTCAGGCAGTACTAATTCAAGATTTGGTGCAGCAGTTGGAATTCCTGTTAACTTTACCTACAGATCATTGGAGGATGTCAAAAAAGATGATATTAAAGTATGTTTTAAAAGCAATCCATACTAATATTTACTAAACTTTTGCATGAAATTGCTTAGATTAAATTAATTTTAATGCAGACTAAAGAAACCGTGGTTGTAGGCTTAGAAGATTTTTAAAATGTGGCTAAACTTCTAGGGTGGTAATGGAGTCTTATAATCGGCGCAATTTAAAAGAAATAAAAGCTTAACCTATGTTAAGGTAATTTTTTTTAAAAACATCAAATAATTTTATAAACAGTAGTGTTTTATCCAACTCAGTTCTGTCACTGAAAGAGATTCCGGGGGAACTTCCGCCAGAAGCTCTGCAGTCACCCCTGAATGTTGATGCACGCCACACGGCCTTTGTTATGATATTTCAGAGGTTGGCGGCTCGCTTTGCTCGCTACCACCTCTTTTGCTTCTCTCGGCCTCATGCGGCTTGCTCCACTCAGAACCTCTACTCTCCTGCACTTTTTAAAAACACTAGAGGTGTTATGGATTTGTCACTCAAATCGACTTTTGGCTAAATGTGGGCCGCCATATTAAAATAGACAACATGCATGCAAACTTTTAAGCCGATAGGTTAAGTAGTTGAGACGTGAAAGTGTTACAAACAAACTCACTTTCACTTATAATATAATATAAGTTAGGAAATGTGAAAGTTTTTGTGTAAATTATTGTACATTAAATATACAATAAATATATTGATGGATGAAATTATTGAATTTCAGGTAAACCAGAAAAGTGTTGACTGGGATTCTGAAGTCGGACAAAAATTAGCAGATGCTATAATTCTCCCAGAAAAAGTTCAGCAGTTTGCTATTTGCAGAGAAATTTTAATGACCCAGAACAACAAGTACATCTATGACTCCGTTTATCCATTTTCATGTGTATTTTTCTGTTACACGTTTTGTCAGTTTATAAATAGAAAGATGAACTTATATGCAGGCCCACTGAGCCTACGAATAGTTCTCTATACACTGACGAGTTTATTTGGAGCTGGAACATATTTCCTCATGAAAGACATGACAGAAGTCTATTACGAAACTGAAGTGGACAAGAAACTCGCCAATATCGGCCCAGACTTTGTAGAGAGTGGTCTAATATTCTATGAAAAAATATTGCAAAGAAATCAAGCTCTCAGAGAACTGATGGGCAAAGAAGGCCGAGATAAATATAGCAAATTAGGCAATGAAAACTTTGGAATTCGACAACCACGACTTGCATTGAAACACAGAAAACAATTCTTTGAAGAAAAACTGAAGGAGTCTCAACCGGATGACAATGATGAATCTGGAGAATAACAAATAGAAACAAATTAATGTAGTATTAATTTGCGTTAGCGAGCAAAGCGTATAAACTTCAGCTTCGACAAAAATGCTTTCGTATGTCCGAATTCTGTTCGTATCTTTGTCTGCTACACTACCATTTCTTGACTGATTTTTCTGAAACTCTATATGTTCAAAAATGTCTCTAAACTGCCACGACAAAAATAATCTATGTAGTTATCGAACCTACTCACAAAATTTCACGAGAATCGGCTGAGGAACGCGACCCGTAGATGAGACAAACATCGGCCGCGAGGTCTACTGCTCGCAGAGCAAGTAGTAATATTTATTTTGAAGAGACCTGTGAAAAATAAGTCATTATATAAGGATAGGTAAATAAAGGCTTTAAAGGTAAGTGTGTTTGTTTTATCGATTTTAGAACCCCTGCAACAGGGCCAGCACAGGTTGCAGACAAATTGTCTTTCTGACGGTCAAATCCACGGTTTCCAAATTCAAAAAAGGCCGTGCCAGCCCTGCAGACTTATAGAGAGACAGACGGACAAAGAGACAGAGCGGCAATAAATATTGTCCGCGCTTCTATCGTGCGTGTGGGCCTGCAGAGCTAGCACAGGCCGGAGATAAATTGTCTTTCCGCCGTTTCTATCTCGCGAGAAAGAGACAAGCATATCACCTAAAAACATGCAACAACGTATGTAGAAAATGTGTTATATTGTTATAATATCGTTTACATGTAGAAATGTATGTAGAGTATGTAGAATGTATGTAGAGTATGTAGAAAATGTGTTATATTAGGTTGTAATACGTCTGTATGTAAACGAGTTGTTAGTAAATGGCTCCTAAGAAGTTTCTCAGTGTTTTCATATGTAAGTGACATATGAAAACACTGAGAAACTCCTGTTGTACAAATCTTTCTACATCTGATACATTTATACATAATCACTTACTTACACAGTCACGCTTTTGCTAACTTATAGTATCACACAGTCACACACTTTACAGACAACACACAAATAATACACCAACATTTTTTTCATTTAACCTCAGTTCTGTAATTATATTTCGAATCCTCCTCATTCATACATTAATTTTTTATTTCTAAAATTACATAATATTTATCTATTGTTTTTTTTTGTAAGACAACTTTGTTCAGATTATTACTGTTTATATAACCTAGCTATAAGATAACTATAGATTATGGCTTTATCACATCTAAGCGCGGATAAAATCGGGAAAGGCAATTTCTCTTCGGCCCGCGCTAGCCCTACTGTGTGGCTATAGATGATAAAAACTGCAATTTATTATCCACACGCGTACCTCGTTGGTCGGTAGATTATCTAGCTGATCATCCCACAATTTAACATAGAAGCTATCAGCACCGAACCAATCAATCTTATATAATCTTGTTATTGATTTAAATTAAATTGCGTATGAGCAATCGGATCTAACACAATCATTGTAATGGCTGTTATCAAATATTCTTTACATTTATGTTGGGATGACTCAGACAGATAAAGAATTAATTAAGATTACTTAGGTACTATCTGAACCATCATTGCCAGTTTTTTTCGGGCGAATCGGGATTTTGTTGTAACCTTGTGAGTTAACAAAAGTAAGATTCTTACGTCCAAACAGGACAAAAAACGGGATATAATCAAAAAATATATAAATGATCAGACGTTGTTTTATCAGTTACGTACTCATTCTTTTATTTGTTCTAAAATTAAGTTAACAATGATGTTAGATATAACTTAGCAATCATTAAAAATAACCTATCATACTAATAACAATAAATACGAGAAATCCTCGAAAAGCGGGAATTTCAAGTTATGGGCTAAAACTCGGGAAGGTCTAGCAACGGTGATCCTAAACCTATGAAAAGTTTTCACTATCTCGAAGTAACGTTAGTAAAATTATTTACGGGATCGTACTTGAAATAAAAAAAAAACTCTAAAATTGTTGTCTCGGTGTGTATAACAACGGCGCACGTCAAGCGCTTGTTTACCAAAAATTATGAAGATACAAGCTGCGCCTCGCGGTTTCACCCGCGGTTAAAAAGTATCCTATGTAGACTAAGTAGACTATAATCTCGCTGTGCCAAACTTCATCCAGATCTGTTCAGCCGTTCTGGCGTGAAAGAGTAACAAACATCCATCTATTCTTACAAACTTTCGCGTTTATAATATTAGTAGGGTAAGCAAAGGACCATCCGTTAGCAAGCGCTCATTCAACATATTGCGGGCGCTTGTTGCGCTCCCTTGTAATTCCATTGTAGCTACTCCGTCAGTAGTGGAAATGTCGTAGCTAAATAGTAGAATCCGCCGAATTGTAAAATAGCTTAGTCATTTTACAAAAAGGAGCCGTTTTGCAATACGGCGAATCGACGTTCAGCCATTTTGTATTACGGCTGAATGAACGTCCGCCGCATTGAATGCGCGCTCCGCGTTCTTCAATTCGGCTAGTCGTATTGTAATACGACGGGTTATGAACCTGCCGTGGCTGCACCACACTCGGTCTTCGTAACGCCACGGAGGTCGCCGGCTCACTTCACCCGCCAACTCCTTCCTCCTCCACTCGACCTCATGCGGCTTGCTCTACTCAGGACTTGACTCTCTTGAGCTACTGGCTCCCGCACTTTTTAAAAACACTGTAGAGGTAGCAGAGAGAGGCCACAAAAGTCAGTGGTGTCAGGGTGCTCTGATTCAGATCTGTCACTAAATTCGAACCTAACCTCTCGACTTGACTGCCTCGGTGGCTCAGTTGGTAGTGTACCTGCCTTCTGAGCTTGGGGGCGTGGGTTCGATTCCCACCTATGGCAAACATTTATGCGATGAACATGTGTGTTTGTTCTATGTCTGGGTGTTAATATGTATTTAAGTATGTATTTAAAAATATCTAAGTATGTATATCAGTCTCTGGCAGCCACAGTACAAGCTTTGCTTAGTTTGGGGTCAGGTGACCGTGTGTGGAAGTGTCCCGAATTTATTTATTTATTTAACCAACCTCAAGCCCGTTTGCTTGGCTTTGGATTTGTCCCTCAATTTGATGTTCCTTATATAGTTACCTTACAATATACGATGTGGCTAAACGTTGGCCGCCGTATTGCAGAACGTATGGCAATGACAACCCAGCTAAACGCTATCCGCCCCATTGCAAAACGCCTCCATTTTTTAAAATGGCTAGCCATTTTGTAAAACCGCGGATTCTTCTATCTGGCTGCAATAGATACAAGACTAACTTGACAGTAGAAGCGTATTTCATTTATGTACCTAATCATTTAATGGGAGTACCTCTACCTTCTACAAAGCAAATAGGCTGCTGTACGAGCTACGCACACGTACAGTATTTATTATATTACTTAGCTAGCATTTAGCATTGCCCTAGTTACCACTTTTGTGTGACAAATGCAATAAAGCAATGTACTTCCAACATTCGCCGGGTGCGGTTGTTTTATTATCTTCGGAATCACTCACCCCTAGCTAGCTAGCTACCCTTATCAGCTACCCCAGCTCAGCTTAGCTTACTGTTCGGTCCAGTACCGTAACAGCTGCTTTAAAAAGAAGGTGGCGGAAGCTACAGACTTTGTTATGGCATATGAATGGCTATTAGAAAGGTTTTTACTTTGCAAGGGTCAAGTTTTTTTGACCAAGGAAAAACCCTTGATTTATTATCGCAATTTGCGTAAATAAAGAGTAGTTACACATTCTGCTACTGCTATCATACCCTTTGTAGCAGCTTATAGCTGATATTGATCTTATTTGTTAATGATAATTTTAATCATGATTAGAAATCAGTGCTAAGGTATAAATGTTGGTGAAGATATGACAAAGGAAATCGTCGATAATGTGGCGTGTGGTGCTACTGTTGTGCGCCTGCGGGCTCGCGGTCGGACGCAGGTCGCCCCATGCGGACCTCATCGAGGAGCACTACAGGGCCGGTGGCCCCGAGGGCGGCCGGTACTCTGATAACTTGCTGGAAGATGCTTTGCTGGACGTGGTAAGTTTCCTTTCATCGTTACAGTCTTTACGTCCCACTGTAGGGACATCTAACTATTTACTCCGAACATCGAGGGCGCTAGAGCCGTTATCCACCACGGTGGCTCCTCCCGTTACACCGCATAGGTAGGTTACCTACTCACAGTTTTTTCACTTTGGATTCTATCGTAGACTAATGATAGTACTATTGTACTCACAACATTACAGGTGCATTCCATTTCGATCGTGACGCCTTCACTTCTAAACAGATCGAAGCTGATAAATTGTGAAACGAAATTATTAAAAACAAGCACGGGAAACATAAATGTTAAAGGAAAAAAACCAGACTATTATACAGGAAAAAACGCCCTAAGTTTAACTGTTTAACGTAGTTTTAACTGTAAAATTAAAAATCTGCTGGCCATTTACTAGCGCCATCTAGAAATAGCCAGAAAGTTCGCATTTTTCCGGCGTACGATTTTTTGTTAGGCGTGTAAAGTCTTTTATGTAGTATCAATAGTCTTTGATTCTATACATGTGATTATATAAATCAATTTTTCTGTTGAATCAAATGATAAGCCACAATTGAAATAATGACCTCCCGCGATACATAATAATTTCCTTATTTGGCACAAGGGATAATTTTTTGAGTCGGAGTATAGGAGGAACTTCGTAATATACAAATTTAATTATAACGGAAGAATTTAAATTGCTTGTCGTTTGAATTGGCGCATGAACGGGTTTGAGCACAAACAATATTCTCAAACCGAAAAGTAATTCTATTTGCCGTTTAAATAAATTATTTGATTTCAGCCTGGTCTGATCACGAAGTACCGCTACCCCGTAGAGGTGCACCAGGTGGTGACGGACGATGGCTACATCCTGGAGATGCAGCGTATCCCGCACGGTCGCGACCGCAACAACGTTTACGATCCGAGGAAGCCGGTCGTGTTTGTTATGCACGGTCTCTTCTCGTCGGCGGCTGACTGGGTGCTGATGGGGCCAGGAACTGCATTAGGTATGCACTTTTACATTACCTACTTTTATCTTCTTTACCAGTGTTAGACAGCCAAATATTATGCTCATCGCATTTCACGATTACCTATATTGCGCATGTGAACACTAGCGGATCCAGGGGGAGGGGGGGTTAAAGTGCAAAAGCATCTAATTCATTGCACAATAGTTAAAAATGTCTGCTTATTGAGTGCTTTTGTGTTTATCTCTACCGCGATAAAGCTTTCGCTCAGCAATGTCAAGCCCCTCGCCAAAAATCCTGGATCCGCCACTGCCTGTAATGAAATTCTCGTGTGAAAGCCTACTTCTTGCTTTCACGCTGTTCTGAATGAAGTAATTTAAACTTTATCGATTAATCTGAATATCTGGTTTTAGCGTACGAGCTCGCTGAGCAAGGCTACGACGTGTGGTTAGGCAACGCCCGCGGCACGTACTACTCCCGAAACCACGTGAGCCTGAACCCAGACACCAGTCGGGACCGCTTCTGGCGTTTCAGCTGGGAAGAAATAGGTTCCCAGGACTTGCCAGCCATGATCGACCATGCGCTCAGAATTTCCGGGAAATCTCGTCTCCACTACATCGGACACTCGCAGGGAACCACTGCCTTCTGGACTATGGCTTCGCTACGACCAGAGTATAACGCCAAGATCATTTCTATGCAAGCTTACGCGCCAGTCGCGTATATGACCAACAATGAAAACCCGCTGTTTGTTGCTATTGCGCCGTTTGCGGACAATATTGAGGTGGGTTTATATCACAGAATTCTCTCTTTTATTACAGGGCCTATTGAATAAATTGAAGCGTTTATTAGTGTGTCGCACAAGCTGACTACTAGGACACAAAACTTATTAAGTACATTAAAAAGTATTGCTGTGCTGTAGTTTTATAAAAAATGTTTTACATATTCGTATTTGTTGTATTTTTCATGTTATTTTAAAAAACGTATAAAAACGTATAAAATAAAACGTAAACGTAAACGATAAAACGTATTTGAAATTATTTCAACAACCAACAACTAATGAGAACTAAACGTACACTTATGTGTACGTTATTATTATTAGACGTGATTATTCACGTCTCTTTCCCATAGGGGTAGATAGAGAGCACTTCTCTCCACTTGCTACGATCCTGGCATACATCTATCGCTTCTTCCATTTTCTTGAGTCTTTTCATACGCGTGTTCTTGACCTGGCCTTTCATTAAAAGTCTTCGATTTGGTCGAGATACGTGCGCCTAGGTCGACCCTTACCGACTTAACTATCCACATTCGCATGTTTCGTCGAATCTCCTTTTATTCATTCTCTTAATGTGTTCAAACCATCGTAGCATCTCTTTCTCAATCTTCTTCAAAACTTCTCAACCAACACTTTAATAGAGCTGTTGGCCCGGACGACCCCATCGCTGTCATCACATCGGCGGGTCTGCGGCTGGCGGCTGGGGTCGCCCAAGGCACCAAAAAAAGTATTTAGTATTTGGTATAGGCGCCGGTTACCAAAGGCACACGATCATACTGATCTCGCCGGCGAGGTCAAAGACTCCCAAGATCTGTTAGAACATCGGTTAGTTTCTCTCCGAATAGTAAATCAGTTCAACCAAATAGGGCCCAAGGCATTTCGACACCCCCTCTCCGAGAGCCCAAGCCGACGTCCGTAACGTAAGGTTTCAATGGCCAACAGCTGTCGTCATTAGAAAAAATAATTAAAAATAGAGCTGTTGGCTTATCGCACTTACAGTTATGTAAAAAAAAATAACATACATTTTATTTTCTTGTCTTTTCAGACGGTAGCTAATATACTTGGAATAAACGAGCTGCTTCCCAACACCGACTTCTTCACAGAAATGGGAAATACCTTCTGCCGGGACGGAGTGCCCACGCAATTGCTTTGCTCAAACTTTTTATTCCTTGCAGCCGGACGCAGCGAAGACATGCATAACGCTGTAAGTAACGCATTTTTAAGGCGCTGTCGATAAATTTGATTTGAAGTAGGCACTCTTTTTAATAAATGATACTAATCTGTATCCTTGACTTTCAGACAATGTTCCCGGTAAAGCTGGGGCACACGCCCGCCGGCGCTGCAGTGCGACAAATCGTTCATTACGGACAGCACATCCGTCAAAACTTCTTTAGACGCTTTGACCACGGCTCTGTGACCAACTGGAGATTATATAGGAGCTTCACGCCACCCGCATACGATCTATCCCGCATCACTGCACCTGTATTCCTTCACTACGTCGATGACGATATTTTCGCACATGTCACTGATGTTCAAAGACTCAATAGAGAGCTGGGGCAATCAATTGGGATGTTCCGCGTGCCTCATGCTACGTTCAGCCATCTTGATTTCATGTGGGGAACGGGAGCGATGGAATTGCTGTACCTGAGAACGATCAATCTGATGAAATCTGTTGGCGACGATTGAAGATTGAAAAAGAATTTGTTTATCCTTTATCCCTATCCTATCTTGTGTTAAATAGTATTTTAATATCTTTACATAAACCTATGATTTGGTCAAAAACACAAATACAAATGAATAGTGCGCTGTAATTAATAATAGATAATAGTTTTACAATAAAAAGAGAACATTAAAGTGAATGGTTTTTCTGTGAACGTGAACGACTTCCAGATGAGGTGATTATGGTTTTTAAACTATCCAAATCTCAGCCTTCATATAGTTGAAGGCCCCACGCTTTCTGTAGTAGGGATAGAGTTTTGGCTATCCTAATGATCATGTATCTGTCGCAGCTAACTAGCTTAATTCGCCGTTCAATTAACAGCCTAGCCATTTTACTAAACGACACCGTTCATCTACTTTCCTGACGATATTTCGCCATAGCGTCTAATACAATATTTAATAAACTGGCTGTCTGATGCTGAGGCCATTCGTAGAATAGGGTGGTTATTTGCCAAAATGATTAATTTTGACCGAAGATTTTGATTTGAATTAATTATGACAAAAATAAAATCCGAAAATCAGTAAAACGATCCAAAACTCTGTTATACATGATATTATAATAATCTAAAGCCTCTCCTGCCTGACTCCTCTATCAGAGCAAATCCGACTTGGATTGGTTAGGTTACAGAAGGCTAAGGCGTGTGCGTGAACTACGAGGTCTAGGAATTTGAGATTTTGCAGCAATTATGCTTTAATTTTTGACCTTGTAATCAAAACTCTACGTTTGATAGTTTCGTTGATTCAACATATTATATGTAAGCTGGGGTGACATAATTTCAGCTTACACATAATATTTAAACTATTTCTGAAGGGACAGTATTCAAAACCACCTTAATGTAAATGTAAACAACTAATACTTCTAATAATCCAAACCATCCTACTCATATTATAAACGCGAAAGTTTTTAAGAATGGATGGATGGATGTTTGTTACTCTTTCACGCCAGAACGGCTGAACAGATCTCCATGAAATTTGGCACAGAGATTGATTAGAGTCTAGAATAGCACATAGGACACATAATAACTGCGGGTGAAACCGCGGGGCGCAGCTAGTGTACAATACGTGGGTAATTTAAGGGTGTGGTAATGAGGGAACGATTAAGCAAGTTGCCTGCGACATCTCTTTTACTTTTAATTTGGTTATGACTGAGGCTTTGGAATTTAGAAAAAGCAGTATGGTCTAAAGAATCAGCTTGGCCCACATGGTGACAAAACAAAAAAAAGAGTTTTCGTTGACAGCTGACAGACTGTCAGTGTCAACGTCAAAGAAAGCTAATAGATAAGAGAAAAGTTTCTAGAAATCGATTTTTCGATGAATGAGCAGTTAATTTTTTTAATACGTTGTCGCTTCCCATCAGGCGAGATATAGAATAAAACACAAGCCTAGTCAATTGTAAAATCAAAATCACTATTGACTGAACACGTACTTTCGCAAAACCCGTATTGGGAGCTAATAAGTACCGACCATAAATTAATTTTCGAAATGAAATACTTAGTACACATGCTTTATCTCTAACATAACCATAGGCTTAAGCATAACCATAGCCTTAAGCATGACATTTATAATATTGATTTTTCAAATAAATTATAACATTTAAATTTCCATTATTATTAATTAAGTACCTATTCATATTATTCCTTATATCTAAATTTTTGACATTTTACTTACATTTTATTGACATCCCTCGTAATTTTTCCTCTATAGAATTGTTATTGCAATGCCTAGAAAATGACTGTATGATTAATTTTAATTTTTTTTTATCTTTAATTTTTAATTTTAATTTAATTTTGTTTTGCTCTGTAATATAGGTTTCCATGTAATCGGTGCCTATAATTGTGTTAGCATTTAGTTTTTGACTTTGTTGTCTATGTATTTTATGAGAATGTGTTAATGTATAACATGTTGGTACCCTAATAAATAAATAAATAAATAAACCATTATCAGCCTGTATTCGCCCACTGTTGAGCGTAGGCGTATTTTCTTGTACTCATCCCTGTTCAATATAATTTTAACTGGTAACAATTATTATTATCTAAAAAAAATAACTGAAAGAAAGTGCGGACGCTGTCTCGTTCGCTTGCGACTCTATTTCTAATCTATTTCTATTCTCTATTTTATCGTATGAAAACAGTAGATATAACAAAATACACAGATCTATTTATAATTTTTTGTCATCAATATGAATTTTTAAATATACGTCAATGTGTTTATTTTACGTTTTCTCATGTATTTAATAAAGTGTCTACTATACTTGTCAATATTGTTTTGTTATGTACTATGTATTACTCTTAGTAGAGCATATTAATCAATCAAACTTATATCTATGAATAATATTTTTTTTATTTATCAATAAACAATAATTTTATATTTAACGATGAAATAATGTTGTGAGCGAGTGAGACAGCTGCCATGCCTTTCTAATTACGTCAATTTATGAATGTTAACTTAAGAAAACCTATTTTTTTAGTTGTAATTGGTAAAAATGTTAGTTATAATTTAGAAGATTGTATTGAAACATAATTAACATCGAATCGACAAATTCAACAACCGATCTTCAATTTTTTGCCATCTCTAGTTCAGTCATTTTTTCAGCTGTCTTCTGAAGACGTATTTTCGTAATAATTCCCAATTTTTCTGCATACTTTTCTTTGTTTCACTTTTAACTGTGAAATGGTAGTTTCCTTATTGTAAGCAGTGATTTCAAACATACTTCAATATGTGTGGTGGGTTCACTTGCTCGAAAAACGCCTTGATTGCGTTGAATGTCCTCTATGTGGTAAGTGAAGTAGGGACAGATGGGACGACAAACGGAACAATGATTTGCTTTACTTCCTGATTAGCATGTTGATATCAAGTGGATTTTATTCATGCTATTACATTTGATATCTCATACTAATTTCGTTATAATTCTCGTTAAAATCAGGTCGTGGCAAGCATCCTAATATCAGTGGCGGTGTACGGGCAAACAGCGTCTCTTGGCAACAACCTGCCCATCGTGGGTGGTATACTAGCATGTGGGATATTCCTCATCCTGATCTCCTTGCTGGGGCTGGCAGGCACCGTGAAACATCATCAAGTGATGCTGTTCTTTGTATCCTTTTCTTAATATAAATTACACATGTACAGTGCATGTTTAAAGTACTTTCTAATGACCATGACCAGTAGCATCACAATCAGATCAGATCATATGTAATTACTGTTGGTTGTGGCATCTGATGAAAATTGATGTTTTTGAAGAAGGTTTTGAAGAACACATCTAGCCTAGATTGAGAAATGACTGCACAAAGTATGAGATGTATATTTGATCAACTATGTTGTTTTTCTGCATTTTCTGGTTAAAATTTAAATACTTGCTTGGCCAAATTTCATCAAGATTGATGTATCTTTTAGTTTTGTAAAAAGGTAACAAACTGTAGAGAAATAAACAGTACAGAAAAATAAAGAAAGAAACCGAAATACAGAATCCACTTTTGCAATGAAACCCAAACTACTTAGCCAAAGAGTAAACTGGTAATGTACTGGTAAAAGCAATGTTTTGTTTCACTTGACTGCATAATTCCATGACTCTTGATCAGTACATGGTGATCTTGTTCCTTCTGTTCCTGGTGCAGTTCTCAGTGGCATGTGCTTGCCTTGCGGTCAACTCTAAACAACAGGAAATGCTTGCACAGCAGGTGACTACTTGCACTACACTTTACACCACAACTTCACAAAAAATGTAGCCAAAACATACATATCATCACACCTTTCCCCCAAAGCAGGCAGAGGTGTATTACAACACCCACACTTCGCCGGACGATATTCAGTCCCAAATGTGACAGAGAAGCCAAAACAAACTTTCTGTTATCTATATCATATATGATCCTACATTATCATAAGTGACATAAGCAGCTGTGTTTCATTTTCTTAAAGAACTGACAACATGGTACTTACACTTGTCTAAATGTCTTAATAATCTTGTTGTTATTAGCTTAAAATCAATTAATTTACTTCTTAGATTTGGGTGGAAGGAGAAATGTATCCTCGATCCACACCCAATAGGCCCTAATGGAATGAATAGTGGACAGACATCATGCTGAAATTGTGGTGCATTGCATCATAAGAAAATCACTGGAGAAAGAGTCTTTTGAACCTGTCATATGTTTAAGTAGCCACATTAAAATTTTTGCTTTGTATCTTAAGAACAGAAACTCAAGTAAAGCAAAAGCTCAAGCTTACACAATACATTCCAAGAGGGGCGTCTGTGCAGAACTTATCAACCCCCACCTTGAATGAGAGCAAAAAACAAAAGCTCCATGAACCAAACTTAACATCATCCTATAGATACTTAAATGTGTGACAGGTAAAACACCAACAGCACCTGTAGATACTTAAAAGTGTGACGGGTTAAAAACCTACAGCATAAATAACGGATAGTTATCAGTTCATATTTACTTATGTGTGATGTCACTAGCATAACACAAGATAAGAATCTACATGTTTGCATTATTTAGTTTGATAAAAGTGTTTTCAAGTTGATTCTAAACTCTTTTCTCGATTTCCATACCTACATGATTGAAACACTTAATATGGTATTGTTTAAAAGAGAAGTGTTGTAGTATTAGTTATGCCTCGTTTTTGATTGTACTTAGATAATAATAGGGAATTGATTCCATCTGCATAGTTTCCTTGTTTTGGTTTAAACATGCCAATCTATAAGTAATTAAAAAAAATATATATATAAAAATAATTGCCAACAATAATGCAATCTAAAATCATGGCACTCTAATGGTTGATGGTGGAGGAGGTCACGTATTAGGAGCTGGAATCTGGATGCTAAAGAACTATTTTATTGAAAAGGATGAAGATGTGATGCAAATTTTACAAAAACTTTACTTCTTTCTAGGGTTGGAACACAGTAAACCTGGATATGAAGGAGTCAGTGCAGGAAAAGTTCCAGTGCTGCGGATTCCAGAACAGATCAGTTCCAATCAACGGCACTGCCGATTATCCTTCTTGCGATTTGGTTGATGTAAGTATGAAAAGCACCACATTTATTTGTACTGCTTATTGTGGAAAAAAAGAAAACAAACAAGGGGACTTGGCAACAAAAAGTCTTGGTAGGCTGGTGCTAATTTACGGGGTGTTCGTAATTAATATAATCGTTAATTACGTATTTATTTTGGTAGATTGAGCCAACATTTATTTTCCTTGTTGTTTTTGCGGCACTGTGTGTTCTATATTAACGCCCCTATACTTCCTCGGTCTATCACACACAAACACTCAGTCTCGTGTGTTTGCAATTAACATATGTGTGTAGACTACATAGTGCATACTTTAACAGGGTAGCCCACATGATAAAGCGTCGAAGCGGCGTCGAGGCAGAGACGCAGAAGCGGCGCGGCGTATCTGCTTGGTTTATAAGTGAATAGGTGTTCGCTCACGTAGAGTCGCGGTGGCATTGAGGCGGAGTCGAGGCGGGGGCGCGTGCTTAGTCTGTTTGGTATTGCCTGGTGGTGCCACCTACAGTAGGACTATTAACCTTATTGTTAAAAGAAACGCCAATGTGAGCTATAAATAATATTAATAATGATTAAATATCTAATCAAAAATGTTGTTGTAAAAACAACTTGAATGTAAGGTTTTTCTTTAGGACTTTCAAGTGTAGTAAATTAAAAATTTTTACTATATTAGTGCATGACATCAAGGCTTTTCCCAAAACTCAATTACCGCCGTAAGTAAAACGGCAAAGCTAAGGGCAAAGATGGTAAAAGCAATATCAGCAATAGGTATATTTTGTTTACATATATAAAATTAAACCGGTAACAAGGCATTATGTTATTTCTGATCTATTGGTCTGAAACAATTACGTATATTAAAATAGTAAATTTTACATCTGTAAAATGTATGTCACCAGCATCTGTATAATATCGTATTGTATAGAATGCTTTGGGCATCCATTCCATTGAATTTCTGACACGTTAAGGCAATATATAAATACACATATTTATGTCATACTTTGCCTTTGCATTAAGTTTGTATACAAAAGCATACATATTATGTAAGTGGTTAAAAATGGTTATAAAAATCAACAATGGGTCGTTGATCGAATGATTTTTGTACTATCGCAGGCGACCGCCAACAAACTACTTCTTGGACATACAGCGATACCATTCTTTCTATAGATAGTGTTTAACTAGCCAACCATAACTAAGTGGGGTGACAATTTAAGTGACAGGTAAATGTCCGGATCGATAGATATATCTTTCAACCAGACCGACTCTGGTAATCGGCATTTGTTTTAAAATGGCAAAATAAACTTTAGTGTTTACGTAAACAATTGTATTAAGCTACCGTAACTCATGTGAGTAAGAGATAAATTCGTAAGGCTTAGAACAGTTAAGTATATTACGCATATTTAACGAAAACCAAGAATATTTATTTTTCGAAAAAACTTTACTGACTTGACAAATCAGTTATACGTGGTAGACAGCTAATATATGTATGTAGAATTAATATAATGTCCAAAGACCATTAGGGTTTTCAATATGCCTGTTTTTAGACTAAAAATCGAATTCATCAAGTTTTAGACAGCTTATGCCAATGCTAACGTTTATATTGAACATTAGGCTTACTTTCACATCTCTTAACTTCAATAGGGATGGTACTGAATTTTTGATAGTGAGTGTCCCAGTCAATGCATTAATCATCAGTGTGATGATTTTGTAAAATATAACATGAAAATCACGTCAGACTTTCAAAGACGACGTAATTTTACCATAAACGTCGTCTGATAAATAATCTATCACTTTAATAACACTATTTTGTTATGAATTACCGTTAACAAATGCAATATAGGAAGGATTTCAGCTCCGATACCTATTGCCCTAAGAAAATTTGGTAGTTCAGTTAAGCAACTTACGATAAGCCAGAAATCAGAATTATTGATAACTATAATAGTTACGCGTCACAGTTCGCAGTGCAAGTCTTTATACTGTAAGATAAGATAAGAAACACCATTCGAAGAAGGTAGGTAATCAAAAAGAATGGGCGATGGTACTTGCGAGGTACCATCTTTATTTACTGCAAACATTTTATAGGTAGGTAGGTTTTATGGCAATTTGAAACATACAATTTTCTAATGATCAAGTCCAAATCGTGCAAAAATAATTGATACAAGCGCCCGACCCTACTATTTATTATTTGATTGTATAAATATTTAACTAAATTCATATTTTAAATACTTATAATTGTGTTATTCTGAAACGTTGCTTACGAGGAGGGAGCAAACGAGGTTGCTAGTGTCAGTGCGATAGCGCACTTAGTATGACAGACAATGGGCCACACATTCACATATTACGAGGCTGTTCCAAAAGAAATAATTAAAGCACAACATTCGTTCTCGTCACATTATGCGTAACAGAATGTCATTTTTAGAGTGACCTAAATTGCAAGAATCGAAAAGACATCGTTTTAAACCAAGTAGCAGGCATCTCCGTTGTGATTGGAGTCGCAGGAAATACTGCATGAACTCCTAAAGGTTATTGTGCTCGTCGAGCACTTTTGTCGTATGCCAGAATAAACAAGTAAGAGGCAAGACTCCCTTCGAAATTTTGAAAGAACATGTTTCACTTTGCAAGTGATTCAATACTATGCAACCCACCTTGAGGTGGTGACTTTACTTCAAATTAAATTAACGTTACACAGGGAACATAATAAGAACATAACGAAAACTTCTCATTCAGACTGATTTCAGACTGGCCTGAAGCCGCGCTTACAATTTCATTGTTCTGATAAGACGTTCCCGCGAGGGTAGTTTTTGCATGAGGTATATTTTTATTTTACCTTGAAAAGGTAGTTTGTTACAAGCTAGTGTATCTATGTTTATAGTTTCATGAAGAGTAAAAGACAGATTAGGCATTACAACAACAATAAAATACGTTTGAAATATTTCATCCAGCTTTAAAACTAGGTTTTAAGAATATTAGCCCGCAAAAAAGATACTTATCCAGCGATGGTTGTTTGTTATGAACATACAACATTATTAAGATCAAAAAATCACCCTGTCAGGATGGTTTGTAATAAGCCTACGATACTTACTTGATACAATGAAATATTGTATTTTCAAAGAAATACTCATCGAGTGAGGATGGTTTGTTACAACCAAACAAGTTTGTGCTACGTTTATCATGCAATTGATATTTTGCAAATATCATTTGCGCAACTATCGTTCAAGTTTTGCAAATAGGGTGGTTTATTTATTACAAACATACATTGTATGTTGTATTAATTGCTTAATACTATGAAATATGATATTTGCAAAAAAGGTACTCACTTATATATATTAAAATACATTGTGTTAAAACGCTTATAGCAATGTAATATTTGTCAAGAGATTCACCCTGCGAGGGCGTATCGTTACAAGCATACTAAATAATAGTGTATATATGGATCGCTTGATTCAATAATATGTGAAGTGACATTTGCAAATAGGTAGCCTCCCTGCGAGGGTGGCTTTTGCAAAGGATTACCTACCCTGCGAGGGTGGTTTATTACAAGCATACAATGATGTATGATGTATTGATTGCTTAAAGCAATGTAATATGATATTTGCAAAGAGATTCACCCTGCGAGGGCGTATCGTTACAAGCATACTAAATAATAGTGTATGTATGGATAGCTTGATTCAATATTTTGTGAAGTGACATTTGCAAATAGGTAGCCTCCCTGCGAGGGTGGCTTTTGCAAAAGATTACCTACCCTGCGAGGGTGGTTTATTACAAGCATACAATGATGTATGATGTATTGATTGCTTAAAGCAATGTAATATGATATTTGCAAAGAGATTCACCCTGCGAGGGCGTATCGTTACAAGCATACTAAATAATAGTGGATCGCTTGATTCAATATTTTGTGAAGTGACATTTGCAAATAGGTAGCCTCCCTGCGAGGGTGGCTTTTGCAAAAGATTACCTACCCTGCGAGGGTGGTTTATTACAAGCATACAATGATGTATGATGTATTGATTGCTTAAAGCAATGTAATATGATATTTGCAAAGAGATTCACCCTGCGAGGGCGTATCGTTACAAGCATTTCAGAGTATGCTGTATTGATTACATAATTCAATGTAAGGAGGTACAGGTATTCCCGTATCTCCCTATTATAACCATGCGAATGCATGTTGAACTGATTGTTTGCATAACAATATAGTAAAAGGGAATAAAATCAAAATAAAATACTTGTTTCTCTAAACTCAAACGCAATGTCAAAAGATCAAGTCCACAATTTGAAAAACAATTTCAAAAGAAGGTTAAGAAAGCCTTCTTGCCTTTAAATGCATTTAAATAATTAAAAGTCTTCAGCAAATAGCTAGGTGACGTAAGATATTATATTTTTTCCCCCACTATTGTTTGTTCCCAGGTCTGTGACACCTGGATTATGATTTCTTACGTCCACAATAATAGGCATTACCTAGCCGCTAAAAACATGTAATCAAAAAATTTGGCATGGTGTATCAAAAATATATAGTGACTTAAAGCGAACGAACAGATAGATCGCTAGGTAAGGTCGAGTTATTTTTACGACTCGTAGTTAAGCAATTGATACACTGTTGCAACATTTGAAATCCATTGTCTTTATAAAAAGAATTTTTCACTCACCAAATTTCTTCAATTATCGGCCAGCACGTCAACCAATATCGATGAACTAGTAGAATCGCAAAAGCACGCTGTTACGCACCTTTCACTGAACCACGGTCGCGGCCCGTGCTTTGCCACTTGGGCGGCAAACTTTTATACGTTTCTGGAAGCAAAACTATGTTAAAAACTGGTAATAAACTTACATATTATCTGAAAAACACTTATGAGGCGTCGTTTGACCGCCATTTTGTAAGCCACAAATGTTAAAAAACATTTAGGCACACTAAAATTTTTAAATATCAATTTAATCGAACGGTAAAACCGTTAAAATGAATTCTAATCACTCATTTCGAACAAATGAATTGAAGAAATGAAATATAATGTGGTACTTACTGCGTAAAATGTATACTTAACACCGAGTTATTTTTGGGAAATAACTACATTTCAGTATTTTACCACATAATTATTAACAAATTATCACTTTGTATTAACTAATTATGCAACACGACGCAAGCTGCTAGGGCTGCGGCGATGTTACTTCGACGAAAATTAAAACGCCAATGATGACAAATGGCGCCCGATATTTTCACAAAGCGCGAATGCAGAGGTGGCGCCACCTAGTATTTCCGGTTAAAAGGCATTAAAAGTACGAAAACGCTGGTACTTTCGACGGAAACGGAAATGCACTCTCATATATATAGCTTCCAGTTACGGTCAAGTTATTTAATATAATCGTTAATTACGTATTTATTTTGGTAGATTGAGCCAACATTTATTTTCCTTGTTGTTTTTGCGGCACTGTGTGTTCTATATTAACGCCCCTATACTTCCTCGGTCTATCACACACAAACACTCAGTCTCGTGTGTTTGCAATTAACATATGTGTGTAGACTACATAGTGCATACTTTAACAGGGTAGCCCACATGATAAAGCGTCGAAGCGGCGTCGAGGCAGAGACGCAGAAGCGGCGCGGCGTATCTGCTTGGTTTATAAGTGAATAGGTGTTCGCTCACGTAGAGTCGCGGTGGCATTGAGGCGGAGTCGAGGCGGGGGCGCGTGCTTACGCCGCCATTTTATAATTTTGTTTTCATGTTATATGAATTGGAATGTAAGAAGAAAACATAGATTCCCGCGCCTCTGTCGACTCCAGTAAGTGAGGCACAAACATCGATGCTGCCTGGATTCCCGATTAGGAATCCACTACCGTCCTAGAAAACTTGTTTCTGATGTTTTATTTTAAAGTATCAAATTAACAATTACAGAAAGAGTGCTGCGGAAGCAGCGTGGTGTCTATTGGTTGTCAGTGCGAGCCCTGCATGGAAAAGCTCAAAGAGTCTATTGACTACACATTCAAACTTTGCGGCGGTATTGGACTTTTCTTTAGCTTCACAGAGGTAAAGAAATTCCTGCTCTTGGTCATCAGTCATTGCCCAGTTCTTCTTTAAAGTTATTCCAATGAAAGTGCTTTTTCACATAAAGCTAAATTTGGTCTTTGGATAAAGTCACTAATATTTTCATCGTAGCTTAGTTATTTTTCCCTGGAGCTGTCAAAATCTCACCTGCGCTGACACCTTAGGCGCAAAGTAAACAGGCCGGACGTAAGGCTAGGATGCGGTGCGAACTCGGTACACGCGTGAAAACGGTGAAGCGGTATGCCTGCGTCGCTTGTGTAAAATTTTAAACTCGTCGCTTTCATACAGTTTAATAGATTATATAAACAAGTTTAAAAGCGGCAAGGCGCCCGAACCTAGTCCACGCGGCATCGCCTTTATACGCCCGGCCTGTATAATTTGCTCCTGACGTTATTCTCTTAGTTGATGGTGAGGGTAGGCAATACAGATTTTGATAGCCTTATAGCCCTTAATTTAATAATCGAGTTTTACGAAAGGCATTTTCATACCACGGCACGTTTATCTAATTTGGAATCTTAATATTATTTTACTACTTTTCTGGTACTAATTCCACACAACAGCGGTTTCACAGTTTCGGTGACATCAGTGCTTGACACTCATATTTGCCAATGAAATACTTTTAGCCGAGAACTCATGTAGAGGGGTGATTCATGTTCGTGAAGAGGGAAAGTATTTACAAGGAGTTGAGAAAACCGAGACTTACTTGTGTACATGTTTAATCATTTCATTGGGTAATATTTTTCTATCATGACAAGATGTTGACGTTGTTACTTTTATCGATACTACTAAATTGTATTGTTAATTACGAAACAGTGCCTATTCATAACAAAACGGGGTCAGATTGGAGACCGATAAAAAATAAAACGATGGTTTCACAAAATTCCTAACGGGAAGTGTGAGTTATATATTAGGTAGTTAGGTGCTGTTGGGGTGGGAAAGGGGACTGACTACTAATAACAGTTCTTCATCTTATACTTCAATGTAACATTTCCGATGGGCTTGCATTTGTGACTAACAAGGTGTGTCGATTACTTTGCAGTTTCTTGGTGTATGGTTGACAGTAAGATATCGTAACCAAAAGGATCCGCGAGCTAACCCCAGTGCATTTCTCTGAATGAACTGACGATACGGACTCACGTTTATCATTTGAGGTGGATTGGTGTTCCGCATTCGTGTTGCATTCGCTTTGCTTCTATGCCAATCAAGTTTCAAATCTGAGTCATGCACAATTAGAATTCTCCGTACGGAAATGCTTGTGCGTTCGCAACTGCACTTTTGCTCTCGGCTTGAAGTTCAAACGCACAAATCCCATTACGTGCTTTCAGTATGAGAATTCTGTTATGTGGTCGGTCTTTACTGATACTGACACGTTTTCTACAAGTTGTAAATCATACGAAAATGTATAGAAATTATTTATATCGCTTTTCTGATTTGGGATTTGATTGTGACGGGCTTAATGCATTCAGCGAGTGTTCAATGGAAAATTTTAGTTATTGTAAAACCTTTTCATGGGGGTATTAATGTTTCAAATACCTGTTAAGCCGGAACTAGACTATTGCCGCGAACGCCCGCGAAAGTGTTCCTATTGGTTGGTTTAAGCTTATTGACCAATAGGAACGGCGTATCGTTCGCGGTTCGGTTACGGTTTTACAAGAATTTAATCGTTCGTGAGCGTGATACTATTGAATACTCAGCGGATTTAAAGCGATTATGACACAAGAGGGGTCTGGAGCATGTTCCTACGGCCGCGTCACGCATTAGCATCTCGTCTGCGCTGGCTTTTATTTTACTTACTGGCTTTTATGTTAGTTCTGCTTATATCTACACAAAAAACATCAACGCGATTGCGTATTGCAATCCAAACAACGGAGTGATGTTTACTGGTTTCACGTAAATTTGACAGTTTACAACTAAGTATAAAATTCAATCACGTCCATACTATGACAAATGAAAATTCAACGTGTGGGAATTGATGATCGATCTTTATCTATACCAATGATCGACTGTTTACTGCATAATAAAATTATGCATTGTTATGACCTTTACCAGGTTCATGCTGCATTCGTAGCACTACCTTTCGATTCGCAAAGCCTAAAGTATAGCAAACACATTTAAAATATAGAACTTATTAAAAAAATTAAAACATGTGTGTTTAGTGTTGTCTTCAGTGGCCACGGTATCAGTATCAACCCATCATTATCATACACTTGCAAAAACATGAAGCACACACGGTATTGTACCTTTTTATGTTAATCAAATCCATGAAATCCTTTAATGTCATATATGCTACTTACATATTTGTTTTAAATATTTTGTTGGTGACAGTGTTTATGAAATCGCTGCAGTTTTTTTATTACTTTGTCATACATCACACAGGTATTTTTCTTTTAAATCTGGTCCAACAAAATATTGCCAATGCACAGTTTGTAACATGCTATTAACTTATATCACAATGTGATTGCATGTTCTACACTATAGCATGAGTGTGAGTTATTATATTCCTTTAACGTTATGCCAATTAGTATGGCTGTTAGAGACGAGAAAGTTATGTACCATCTGTGCCGTATAATCTCAAGCTCGTAAGCACGTGTAAGTTGAATAATTTTAACATGCCGTTAATTGCCTTAGCATTGCGGCTGGTTTCATTGTTACACGCTTCGAAACGGCGCCTTCTAATGGCTGTCATACATACTACGGTCCATCGGAAAGGTCCACCTGTGCAGGTATGCCTGCGCAGGTAGACCGGAATGTATGTGGAAATAGTCCACCGTGCAGTTTTTTGAGCCTGCGCAGGCGACCGGCGCAAGATCGACAATCAATTCTTTCGAGTGACACCGTACCGTTTCGAGTATACATGTGCGTGAGTGCATGTACTCCGGTCGCCTGCGCCGCGTCAGTTGTTTTCTAGTGTTTCTTTCGGGCGCGTCATCGACCTCATTCGATGCCATCGTAAAAAGAGCTGAAGCCCGCTCCGGTACACCGGAACGTCCACATACACGCTACCAATGTTCGCTTGACCTGCGCAGGCATACCTGCACAGATGACCTCTCCGGTAGACCGTAGCGTGTATGGCTTACATAACAGCGTGCCGTTCGACAGGTCGCATGTCTTGGACCGAACAGTGCCACCGGCGCTACAATGAAAAGCAACTACTAGCCAGTGCCAGATTAGTCATGTTATCATGTAGCAGGAGGCACAAATGTTATGGACCTAGTCCCTTGGGTGCCCCGCGCGATCAATAACTAAAACAAGCCTTTTCGAAAATGTTTTACTTAATTTAACGTAACATATGGTCACGCCTTTCCCCCGAAGTACTGGCAAAGGCGTATTACCACACCCACACTCTACTATACTATGACATTTAATAGATAATTTAATAGATTTTACGGGTCCCGCGTTTGTTTAATCCTGCACTGACTAGCCCCATAAATCTTAGAACGCGGCATCGCCAAAGCGCGCGACTATGAAACCAGCCTAATCTACCAAAAAAAAGTTACTGCGGCATTTCGGACACTCACTTATAATTTTCTCGTCTCTAAAAACCCAACGACTCTCTTTAATAATATTCGATTAAATTTCCAGTTATTCGCCGTGTGGCTCGCCCGACGCTACCGCAACCAACCAGACCCTACCTACAAGGAGCCTCACGCTATATTCCCTAGAAAAAACTACTTATATTAGGTACCTAGGAATGTTATATTACCAGTGTTGTGTTCTCGATAGTTTTCCTTTAGCTAATGTTTTACAGATAAAATGCTCACGTGAGATTAATTACTGTACAGAGCTGGAGCGATGTCACGATACGATTGTAACTCAACGTAGTTGCTAATACCTTAGGCTGTACTACAATTTGGTGGAATATGTAATGTGGATGAGTTTGTAAATATTTACATGTAGGTTCAACAGGGGCAAATGCGTCTGTTGGACAATTGCGTCTTTCGAGAATGACTGACAGACCCTTCACAAAGTAGGCAACTAACGCCATCTTGTACAGATTATTGCAACTAAAGATATAAAAAAGACGTAGGTGGCGCCTAATTTGTGAAAGGTTTGTCAGTAATTCTCGAAAGACGCAATTGCCTCACAGACGCATTTGCCCCAGTTGATCCTACGTAGAAATAAAGCCACTGCAATCGTCTAGATCCCGCTGTATTGTGTACTTCGAGTATGAATTAGAATTAAATTCGTAAAAAATGGTTATAAGTAATACTATTTTAGTAAATATCTTTCCCTTCAATGAAATAATATTACTTAAAATCATTCGAGGCATTTTATGTCTCGTGACGTCGCTGAATGATATCAACTTTGTAGCTTCGTGCCTATTTTCAAAGAAAATTGCATATCCTCCACTCGTACCTTTTAATATTAACTTACTTTCAGTGCTAATATAAATCTCTATACAAGAAAAAAAAATACTTTAATTTTTTATAATTTATAGTATTTTGATATAATGTACGTTGACTGTATAGTTTGGTGTACTTAGAGTTGCTGAACAAAATGTAGTTTTCATTTAGACTTGCCATTTGGGCTACGAATCAACTGACCCAGTGGGGTCATTTAACCTTTTGAACGCTAACAAGTCAAGTAACGACCAGAAATACAATTTTAGTATGAGATTTCAAAACAAGTGTCACATTTTAAAATCTTTGTAAGTTATACGGTTTTCATTTATAATGTTCCATAGTCGTAAGAACTAAATGTGTATACAGTCTCATAAGAATAGGCGTAGTAAAAGTAGGTTAAAAAACTGTTGCAAGATTTGAATGAAACAAAAAATAATGTACCATGAAACCGTTTGAAAATGGCAAACATTTCGCCTTGGATTTTTTCCTGCGTTACGTTGTTGCGGCGTTCAATGGGTTAAAGATGGCATTTCGATGTAATGTCGACTGGTCCGCAAGCTAATATCCATCCTACATACAATACACCACACATGCTTACTGGACCATATTTCAATGAATGAGTGAGGGGCCCAAATCGCGCGGTAGCCCGCGTAACCTAAAATTAATCTTTGAATCAAAATACGACCCTATTGTAACAATTTAAGGGTGGATAATAGCATGTTAGCGACTGCGATCGTACACATCGTTATGACTCTTAGGAGGATTCTGTATGCCCGTAGTCAAACATTGTTTAAGAGGCTCGATAATGCGCATTTTTTATTTAGAAATATTTAATAAGTCTTAAGATGCGGCTACATTAGCGGCATTCGGCGATAAGTCGGGTAAATACACGAGAAGTGCTGCCGGTTAGTTCATCACTCGACGATGTATCGGGCGAATTACCGCCCACATCAATTCCGCAGAAAGGCGACGAGTTGACCGCTAGTGTAGACAAGAACATCGCCGAAAACCGATAACGATGATTTTAGCGCCACGTGACACGAATTATCGCGCGCTAATGTAGCCGCTCCATTGAAATGTATATCGGTTAAGATACACTTTTATGATAGGTGTCAAAGATCTAAGTGTAACATAGCAAATACGTCTAGCCAGCTCTTTTAAATGTTTAAGTTATACTTATATGTACATTTCGTCTACTAGTCAGTAGCCTAATTTGTTAGTGTTATCTTCCATTTTAAAGCAGTCGAGCATAATCAAGCTGTAAGTTTTAGACTGAAATAAGTAAGTACTTTGCGTGTTAAATAAATAACCAGTGAGCTAATTCTCTAGTAAAAGATATTATTTCTACCATTTGTCACTTTCATTGAAATTTTAAAGCTTAAAAAATAATGTCTATTGCTCTAGAATCAGTCCGCTGTTTGCTGGTCATTGATTATTATTTAAATCTCTCAGTAGAAATATAATTGCAGTTTATTCTCTAACTATTTTTGTTTGTCGTCTCCTACAGCTTTAAAAATAATGTAATATGTGTTCTGACACATTGATCGCACCGATGCAAAACGGTACGATCTGTCTAACTGAGTCCTTTGGATACTACATTTTAGTAACACTTTGGAAACCTACACTCTGCATTCTTCGGATTCACTATGCAAATATTGCAGACCAATCTGGTCATTTTCATGTAAAGCTATTGATTGTATTACACAAGGCACAGTAATTTTGTTATTGAAAAAAAGGCATAGTTTAAATTAGGCTAAGTAAGTAAGGTATATAGGCTGTAGTGAAACGCCTGTTTTGTCAACCTTAAAGAGTCCGGAATGAGGAGTGTGGATTTACAATTTGTAAAGTTTCTTATAATGCTGGGTACGAATGTCAAAGAATGCGCTGCGTCCCGTATCGTTTCAATAAAATAAAACGAGATGCAGCATATCGTTGGCTTTCATTTGCTTTGGTCTGTACGCAGCATTATGGGATCCTCAGTTAAGTGTAGCAACGGAACAACTCTTCATAACTAGGCGTGTAGTGTTGTGTTCATCAGTAAACAAAATTCGCCAGTAAAGTTTATTTTAATTTAATTTTAACATAATGATCGTATAGATACCATTGATGAATTTATTTTGATAAATTTATATTTTTTAGTCATAATAACTCTCCTTATTAGGTACGGTAAACGGTTTTTCAGTTGACACATCGATAAGGAGAGTGACGTATTAGGTTAAAACCGGATTTAAAATAGAGTTCTTTTTGTCTGTCAGTGTTATCACTGACAGACAAAAAGAACTCCATTATATGGATATATCCATTTATATGGATGAAATGTCATATGTCGTCACTCGTAATCCCACCTAATCCAGTCAGGCTTCGAACAGAAATGGGTCGCTTTTCCTCAAAAAATGTATACTGGAAACGTATGTAACTACCACGAAAGTATGTTGATGAAAAACAAAACTCAACAGAATCTGAGTCAAACAAATGGTTTTATTTTAACTGCATTGGAGATTTCGGACTGAAAGCGAATTGTGCGACTGAGATAACGCTCTAGGAAACCGAAGCTTGCCGATTTTAGATTGGTAACCGTTCTTTTTGCCGAAGTGCCAACGGAAAAGCAGTTTACTGTTGGTAGGTAGTAACTCCTACTAGTTAGGAATTCAATCATTTACCCAAATAGAAAATATATATATTTGAGAAAGTATGTATGTATAGACATTGTTCAGTGTCAAGAAATATTTATTCTTCTATGACTGTGTGATGGTGTTTTTCAATAACACTAATATTATATTATAAATGCGATAGTCTAGTACACTTGGTCTTAAAATGTAAGAAAAAGACAAAAAATTACCTTCTCTCTCGCTTACATGTTATACATTTTTGATGATCATTACCTACTAATAGTGAAATGAAAGTGTAATTTGTTATAATAATAATAACTAAGAATTAGAAGAAATATCAACTCGACCAGTAAAATCATTGGAAACCTAAGAACACGTACAGACAGATTCAAACTAAATAGCGGCTGTTAAGTTAGGCGCGAAACGCTGCGCAGTAGCGAAAACGAAGGTTTCCGCGGCCGTCAGAGAGGCAACACGCTCGCTTGCGGCGCACTTCACACCCGCCATTAAGTTTAAATCAGACTGTATCAAAAACATTTCATAAAAAAAAAATGTTAGTTAAATACGATCGAGAGAGCGTATTCTGTTAAAGCGGCCAGAAAATACTTGTCAAGAAAACAAATGATATCAAATTGTATGTCACAAAAACTTAAAGCTGGTAACCATGTCGCAACTATTGAAAAACATTTTTCAGTAAAACTAGTTATTTTTGTGATAACGTATGATAGGTTTTATCTCAAAACTGTACTATTAGAAGCGCGGTTTAGATTAGTGTAACTTTCCCAACGTGCGAATAAATCTGTGTACCTATGTATCAATTTATCGGCGTGCTGATGTTTATGGAACTATGTATGTATTCAGTAATAAAAGAGTGCAAGCAATTCATATCGTATTTTTGAATTTATTAAAAATATTTACCTATCTACTGTGATTACCGAACGCTCGTAACAGACGACGATGCAAGTGAGCGTTCTAAATTTGCAAGTAAAAGGGTGGCAAAAGAACATTGCGTGACTTAGGGAGATACTTACTAGTATTGAGATAATAGTAGTCTGTCAGTATTGACCTTTTTCAATTAAAGTTTTTCGTAATTTCATACATTTTTGGTGATTAGGTATATCTGATTCTATAGTCACGTCTTACTTATCACTATGTTATAATCTTAAATAGGTATAATCCTAATTGTAAAAACCTATCTTGCCACCCACCGTCTTATCAAAGAAAACCACTAGAGGGGTATTAAATGTTAGAAGATACATAAAATAAATTTGAAACCAGCAATTACAGCAATATAAGTATCGTGTTGCCATGTACCTACACACAAAACAATTTGCTATAATATGTAGATAGTAGTAATGAGTTAGAAATTACGTTCTCTCGCGTTTCTTTGTTACAACTTAATTTATTCAAATGTCAGATCAGATACATTTGTATAAATTAAATTGTGACAAAGAAACTCGAGAAAATATTATAGATGTAAAAGTTGTTTGTTGAAAATGAATACCTACCAACTTTGCAACACTCCCCGTATTACATCATACCTACCTAAGATTTTCTTGAAGTTTAATGACCGAAGATAACGTACACCTCACGTTGATGGCATAGATAGCAAATTAAATAGCGTTTCTGATAAGGCATTACAGTTGCTACGTCGTGCGAAAGTGGAAAAGATTGGGGTTCGACAACGGCGGTGAGTGGTGAAAGCTGCGCACGTCTCGCCGCCTTCGGGTCCGCGCATCTCTTCGGTTTCACCCGCGCTGCTGCTGGGCGGCATCCAGTCGCACAGCGCCCGCCCGCCCTCCACCACGCATCGATCCGTGCCATTCGTCACCCTCAGTGTAGTGTAGTGCAACAGTACCTCCACAATGTCGTTCGATAATGATGAACTCCGTGATGAGTAAGTACTTCATCTACATTTCTTGCAACATCTTCGATCAGGAACATGGGGTCCGTAGTCTGTTATATTAAACTAGGTGAATCAATGTTGGTTACTGAATAGGTACCTACTTACGTAGAGATGTTTACTGTAACGGCTTTCAGCGGTTTTCTACTAATTACCGTCACAAAAGACATCCATAAACCTTTAATCCGGTTGCTGCTGAGCAATTACAAGCTTTACCAGAATATATTTTAGTTATAAAATACATTAAGTACAAAATTAATGTAAGTATCTATAGTTGCTATTGTAAACATCGCAGGTGCCTATGACATGACCCGATTTGAGTAAAAGTAGGTGAACTTGACACGGCCTCCGACGGCTACTGACTCATTAATACAGTTCAAGTAGGTACTTACATACAAAGGTGAGTTATACAGGGTGGAAACTTATTGAGGACAGCAAGCGCAGCAGTAATTGGTTTCGAAAGACCGCCTAAGGATTAAGAACACATTTGATTTGATTAGCATTTACAGATTCTGAACGAAGAACAAAGATTTGAATTTTTACAAATCATCTTTGTTCGATAAGGCCATTCGATCTTGTTGCCTATGAAAAAAAAAAAAACTATGAGACCAACTTAAATGAGAGAGTGGTACGTACCAATCGCAAAAATCTCTAACGTAACGTTTCAAATTTAGGGTTTGGGAAGTCTCGACATTTTCTACGTCCCGGGACACGAGACAACCCAAAACCAAAGTCCCGGGACGTTCCGGGATTTCGAGATATCTTAGAATTTATTCAAGCTTATTTTCAACTTTGGGTGGATGTATCAATCAATATCATTCAGGTATCAATGAAAAAAGCAGATTTAATAAAGATATAAATTTCCTGCGACTCTTTTTTTTAACCCGACTGTGCAAGGAGGACTATGTTCTTCGAGTGCATGTATGTGTATTACGTTTCTTTGGTAAGCCATCATGGATTTTGGATTGCGATACAGCCCTTTACAGCGGTACTGGCCCTTAGATTCGTATTTGTATCCGCAGTGCCATACGCTACATTACGTAGTCAGCAATTTTCATAGTGTTGCTCTTGAGTTTTGTGCAACGATTTCGGGTGAATTTTCCTCGATTTTTTTGGTTGCCTGTTCTTTTTGACATTAAAGCGAGTCGTCAGGTTTACTGTGTAGGTACTATAGAGCAACTGTTACCAAGTCCAGCATCTATTATTTCCCATTCTGGCGTTTTCATACGAGGGATTTTTTCAAAATAATACAATACGCAAAAGTCGTCTCGAATCTCGACCCGACAGTCCCGGGACCCGAGGGCTTGCTTCCAACGACCACCGCCAAAACCGCTACCAGTGGTAGTCGTTAGGACAAAGTTTAAATTTTTGTCCCAACTGCCGTCAGGGGGGATCGTTGGGTTATAAAAATAATTATAATTTTTAGCGTTAATGTAAGCTGTGTTACATTGTAAAAGAAGTATCAAAAATTGGATTTCCATGTTAGAGTTCTATCGGTCTGACTGTAGTTTTCACCAGTGGTGGCAGTTTGGTGGTGGTCGTTGGCACAAAAAATAATTTGATGTCCCAGCGAGTGATAGTTAGGATAAATATTAAAATTTTGTTCTAACAACCACCACTGGTGGCAGTTTCATGGTGGTCGTGGGCACGAGAAATAATTTTATGTACAACGAGCCCCACTGGCGACAGTTGGGACAAGAATTAAAATATATTGTTCTAACGACCACCACTGGTGGCCGTTTTGGATTGGTCGTTGGGAGTAAGCCGACCCAAGACAGATAATTTTACAAAAAATCTCGCGTAATCGAGACACGATACACCTAATCAATACAGATTACTGAATCGATTTCATCCCACGCTGTGTAAATATTTATATTATATTAATGCTCGTAACAAAACAGTATTCGAGTATTTTCCCTATAATAAGATGTATTCTTTTGCCCAGTATTACTCACGGGAAGTACACAAATCTTGTACCTACACAAGGAAATCCCTGAGGATGTTATGAACAAGCAACAAGCAGGCGTATTTAATTTAGAATGGGTTAGGTTGTCATAGCCACAAAGTAGCTACACAATTGATTATTTAGCAGAACCGAAACTCTTCAAACAACTCCGACTTGACATAGATTTCGTTGATTGGAAACTTCATAGATTGTCTAGTGTACAGTTTCAGTTGTTCAAACACATTTCTCTTAAACAAAAAAATCAGATTCAGATTACAACTAAAAACTGAATGCCTTTTGGGTCCCTTCAAACAATGGATTAGGTCTCTTTTTACCAGGTTTTACGAATAAATCAGATCTATTGAATCCATTGAGCTGATAAATTCGTTTTACTGAAGCTGATTAGGGTGCAGTGAGCGCGCTCTCCGCAATATTCGCAATCAACCGCTATTGTGTCTGGCTGATGTTCAATTATGTCTGTACGTGCCGCCGCTGCCACCAGGCTTGTTATCAGCTAGTATTCAGGCCTTAAAATTTAAACAGCACTAGTATAGTAGGCACCTACCTGTATAGAATTATGAAATCCTCAGTGATATAGGTATAGCTAGACATAACATATGGTCACGCTTTTCTCCCTAAAGGGCTGGCAGAGGTGTAATAAAACACTCACACTTCGCCGGACAATATTCAGTCCAAATGTGACAGGGGGCAAGCCTGTCGCCGTACACCGGGCTCCAGTCATGTAGCAGATGACGTACATAGCTAGACAGGCAGATAAAATGTTGGATACGATACGAGTAAAGTCGTTTACTCTGCCAGTCACAAAAAACCTACTATGAACTGAAAATTCTACAGTGTATTTTAAATAAATATATGTGTACCTTTAGTTCAATAAGTTATAGTGACAGGCTACAATCTGAAATCAGTAACAGCAATCTATCTCCCGAGCTGATAATGTAAGCCAGAACTAAAGCTAACGCCTATTTAATTACATACAACTGGATGCGCCCTGCTGTCACTCGCTGTCCAAAACTCGTAAATTATTTTCGAAATAAAAAGTAGCATATGCAGAAAATAAATTATGTACCTATATACTGCTTTTCATTTAAATCGATTGAGCCGTTTCAGCGTTTAAAAGCGTCACGGCGTAAGATTTTTCTTTGCAATAATATTATAGTTTGTTTAGGTAACTAAGTAGGTGGTTAGGTACCTACGTACCTACATATAAATAAAGCGCTCGAATAAGATGGAATGCTGTCGCTACAAATGTCAACTACTATACTACTTACTGAATAAAAAACCACTGCAAAAGCGATCAAGAGCGACCGAAAACATTTTTCGTGCTCCATTTCTGTGTAGATGCAGAAGATATCGTGATACAGCGTAGTCATCTTTCAGTGTAAGTCTCGCTGGTCCTACGTCAGAGCGATGATAAATCATGTAGTTACAAAGCGCCACATCAATGTAAAGCTGAGTGGGAGAGCCACCATCGTATTTTACCATCAAAACTGGCAGCAACAAGAAGAATATGTTTAGTTTTTTTACTTGGTCGGGTGTAGAGATAAGTTGGTTGTACTGTAGGAATGGTTGGAGGCGTGGTGCGACGCGGTAGAGCGATGAATGGATTCTTGCACGAGCTTCATAGTCGCCAGGTTTGTTAGTAAACTATTCGCCGACGGTTAGTTGGCTCATTCGAACGTGTTTAATGTGCAGATATTCAATTAATAAATAAGTTAGTGAAATATATCTGCGTGGGATTTTTCAAGGTAAGCCAATTTTTCGTTGCTATCTAAAATGTCTAATATGTTATTTAATCTGCTAAATTAAATGCTAGTTTAGTGCGTAATCTTTTCAATCAATGTTCATTTCGTTCAATACATGTAAAACTAAACTTAAGTACTAAAACTGATATGTTTATTATTAATACTTAATAACACCTATTTATAAAAATTATGTTAGTAACATGGTCTATCTTAGCTTTTTCTAGTTCTTAGCTCTACGACGCCTAACCGTATTTGATCTATTCTACATAATTTTATTGGGGTTTAATAGGTGTTTTTTTTTAATGCCATAGGTGGCTAATAGGCTAAAGGCCCGCCTGATGCTGATTACCTACTTAATAATAATGTTATGTTCAGCAATTATTTTCTTACTCTATATTTTCTATTCCATATTACTAATTTAGCGGTACCTATAGCTGCCTACACCAGCTAAAATGTCTGCTCTATTACAAAAGAGCAGGCAATTTCCTGTTACCCATTCAAACATTTAATTGCTGCACTATCAAATTCCTTTAAACTTTATCGGTCTTATTCCAAAACATTTCATTAGTTCCAGGTTTAAACCAGGATTAACAGTTCCACGATTGTTACGGTATTAAAATTAATATAATACCAGGTTTAAAATGTTACAAACCTATTACAAATCTAAGACTAACGCAGGATCAGCTAAACCAAAAATGGTCCATGGTTTAAATATTAGCCACAGATAAAAAAAAAAAATGGTGATCTGTGACGAAACGAGACTCAATGCTGGTGACTTGTTTTAACGTCCACTTCCGACCTTCAAACAAAATTGTTTGCAAACAGATTGTTCACAGATACCGCCTGATACGCAAATTGCTCGCATTATCAGCTTTTAGTTGGAATATAAAAATATTTATAATTTATATCCAGACCAGAGATAACCCCTTGATAAACTCTTAATTAAAACGACTTCATCTGCCGTAGTTTTGGTTCGCACAGGATTGCATAATGGCACCAAATCATACAAACCTAGGTTTTGTAGTTAAAAATAGAATGTAAATTTACCAAGAGCTTTTAGAGCTATAATGATTTCTTTTTTGTTTGGGATACGTCATTCTTAACATATTTATAAACCTTGCAAACGTTTATCATCCAGTTTTCGTGAATCACCACCATGCCGTGTAATTGCAAGTCGAGTAACACGAACGGAAGCTCGGAACACCAGAACGGATGTCATTTGAACAGCAGATCCAGCAGCAGTTCCAAGGAGCACCAGAACGGTCACCACCCTCATAGGAAGACTTTCGACGCTGAAGGCGGTACCAGGAGTAATGAAATTGAAGTAGATGACAATTCTGTCAGGTTATATAATATTTGAGTTTTTGTCAAAAATACTTACATGTGCATGTCTATAACAGTTCCTTATTTTCCAAAGAAATAAAGCAAGGTTTGAAAAAAATATACTTATACTTACTTCGTCCCCAACTCTGTAAACATTTACACTTCTAAAACAATTTTCGTCGTTGAGGCCTGCTGGGGACGATACATTTTCCGGCTTTTACATTGGAGTATATTTGCGGTATCTTCGCATTTATTCAAGCGCGTACTACCTTTTTCTAACGAGCTAACTTGCGACAGATACCCTGATGGCACCGTGAAGCTTCGCAACCCGAATATCGAGCTCATGGACCAGGATATCCTCTACCACTTGGCGCTGGGCAGCGGCTCCCACGACCTCGTTGAAATGTTCGGAGACGTTAAGGTAATTAGCATTTCCTAAAGTAAAACTCTATTAGAAAACTGTTAGCCCAAAAACGTGTAACTTTTAAATCATGTTACCGACCGAACGAGCGTTAGCCAGCGAAGCGTCAATGCTTCAATAAAATGCTTTCGTATGTCCTGTCTTTCTCTACAGGTTGCATTTCTTAACAGCTTAATTCTCTTGAAATTTTGTAAGTAGGTTCGATAAATTTTTTTTGTCGAGTCAGTTTTTGGAAATTTTGCGAAATGGCGGAATTATGATCGGTATCAGCACAGAATAAATAATAGTACTTTAAAGGTTGAGACATACGACCTATAGAGGGTTACAGGAGAAGACAGACGCCGGCCGCAAGATCTTCAGCTCACAGAGCCACAAGCATTAAGCGTCCGGCGACCTAACTAATTTCGACCTAGGCGACCTAGATTAACTTCGCATTGGCATAAGGTATTTCGTCTAGAAGAAGAAGACGAGCGAAGAGAGCGAGTAATGATACTGACGAGCCTCTAAACTTACCTACAGAGATGACAAAGTGCAATTTCAATTTTTTTTATGACTTTTGCACTACTGTAATCATTCTTAAGTAACTAAGAATTTCCCTTGTATTATTGATTCATTTAACAGCTAATGAGGTAGACAACCTCCCTATGTAATGGAATTTTTGACTTGCTTTGTCTACCTATTGAATAAATCAGTCAAAAGTGACCCCTTAAAATGCGGATATTTTTCATAGCTCTATTTTCGTTTAAGAACGTTTTAAAAAAAAAACCAAGAACATAGGGGCGAAGATATTGTTAATTTAATTGTACATGCTAAATTTTATCATAATCTGACAAACGGTTTTCAAGAAATTTGAGTAGCGCGTTTGAATGGACATTTCAGTACGTTGCGGCCCTCTTTATATTTGTTTACCACGTTTGCAGCACATAATACAGGGAGTATTATGTGGTTTGCTGATATTGGAGACATTCCATATTCATGAAAGACCCCTACAGTAATCGTGTTTCCTTAAACAAGTGTGACTGTTTTTTTTTGTATCTGTATCAAGTAGGTAACGAAATAGCTAACAGACTTTCCTTGTCAGGATTCGCTATTATCTACCTGAATATTAATGTAGCTAATCAATGTAATTACACTTAGCAGGCAGAGGTACTTGTAACTCAATCTAAAGGAGCCATTCACCTGATTGCGAGCCCTTGACATTTTCTGAAACACCTTCTGATATACCTTGGTACATAATATTATTCTTTTCGCCGAGTTTACGAACTGAATAGGGTACTCCAAGACCCCTTGTAGTGAGAGACGCTAATTGCTAACGACGTAATTGCTGGTCGGAGGGTTCTCGAGCTAAATTCGGCGTTTTTATGATCGACAAATATTTGTGCTGGGTCGGAGTTTGTCGCTAGGCATAACTGCTGTCAGTAAAACGACATTTTATGGAAGTAGAGTTATGCGTAGAGAGTAGCTAGTATAGCTTGTATTAATTTATTATCGTTTTGAGGACATTTTTGACAACTAGGTACTTAACGTTTAGAATTTCTTTTTTTGTTTAAGAAAAATACAAAAAGAACTTTAAAATATTACGTGGAGAAAGCTTAGCCAAGGAGAAAACTAGGATAATGGACGAGGCTTACGTTCTAATCATGTACCCACACAAAAGAGAGTGTATCTCAGTATTCTCAGTGTATGCCATACAATGGGTTAATCTGTCGATATTAATGCCCTTTCTACAGAAGCGACATGTATATTAGTGTTTGTTTTTTGTTAGTTTGTGTGCATGGGAGGCACTCCGAAGCGTATGGAGCAGTTCGCGTACACCATAATGGCGGAAATCGGGCACAAACTGCCGTGCGGGACCACGCTACAGGACATCAGCCAGTTCTCTTACAGATACTCCATGTACAAAGTGGGACCAGTGCTTTCTATTAGTGTGAGTATTACCTATCTACTGTTTTTATACAGCGTGTGGCTTTACATTCCCGCGGAATTTGTAGAGGTAGTTTTACTCCACTAGCAGAGCACGAATGAACTAAGCGAGAAAAAAAGAGCTGTTCCATACAAAAAATTGTTGATCGTCGACAAAATCTATGGAACAGCTGCTTTTTTTATATCGATTTTAAGGTTGCCCCATACTTTATTTGTTAATACAATAATTTGTTACTTACCTTTGTTATACTACACTGAACAAATATAGTACCTTTGTTATAATACACTGAACAAAGGTAGTAAGGTGCGAATAAAGTATGAATAAAGGTAATAGAGGTAATTTCTAGTAATTCGGCGGGAATGCAAAACAACACGTACTATATCTTTGGTTGTATATAATATACAAGTATACTTTTGGAATTCTCGCTTTGTAATTCGAGGTCACAATTTCTGCTTCTACAATTTTTTAAATTGGACACTTAGTACTCCTGCAGAACCATTTCCAATATTTAATTACAGTTCATTTTGCGTTTTTTTTTCTTTTTCCTTATTTATGTTTCGGCTTGTAAAACATTACGAGTAAACCGTCTTTTCGTGAGAGTTCAAATCGATGTGAGCTAAGAAGGCACCATTTGCATAATGTATGAGTCTTCTATCGATTTGGAGAGATATTTATTTAGTGAAATAAGCTAACGTTGACATCCAGAGACTCTGGAGACACCCTTGTATGAATCTGTTGAATCTCTCGGGTTTTTAACTTCTAATACATTCGGATAGGTTTACTTATTTATCTTATATCTTTAAATGAGCAATTCTTGTATATATATATATATATATATAATTGGAATCTCGGAATCGGCTCCAACGATTTTCATACAATTTAGTATATAAGGGGTTTCGGGGGCGATAAATCGATATAGCTATGAATCATTTTTAGAAAATGTCATTTTATTCGTGTTTTATCGATAATCAACTTAAACATAAACTTGGAAGAAAAATAACAAAAATATGACTCTTCCTGACATCTATTGGCGAATAATAATACTATTTTTTGTGAGCAACTAATTGCTTTAACGACACAACAGCAGATGGCGTTGCTAAGTAACACGAAGTCAATGAGTGTTTGCTTTGAGGTTAGACTAAAATCAATTGTTTATTTTCCAAAAAACACAATAAAAAAAAAATATCGAGCAAAGCTCGGACATCCAGGTACTGTATATTAACAGTTGATACGACATTGTCAATATCGTCGATACTCTACTAAAATAGCAACGGAAACCGTTGCTATGATGATAAGAAAACAATAAAATTATAGTAAAATAACGATTTTAACACTAACGTAATTTTTACCATCGGATATTTTATAATTGCATTTGTCGTGCCAGAAATCTGAATCGAAATATTTACATTAGTACTAACGACGTTATAACAACGAATTTTGACAGTTTTGATGTAGGTATTTGGGGTAAAATCTCTATGTAAAATAATGTTTTGTAATTAAATCCCAGCTAATTAGGTAAACCGACACGAATATTTAAACAAACGTATCTATTTCCCTATCTCCAGTTTGATTTTTAATCAAATAAGTGTTATTGGGTGTAAAATTCGTCACAAGGTCACCTGTTTCATTTTGTTATGAATTGTATGCAATTCATAACAAAAAGTATGCTTTTTCTCTGCTAGAAATTTAATAAATGTCATCAAAGTAACAATGCCATTATTACACAGTCCAAAATGATTGCGGTTCAGAATTTTCAGGTCGACATCTCAGATCTGTCTATAAATTATAAACCACGATACTTACCGCGTTTTTAACATTACGTATCGTCACGTCTTTTCCCCTGAAGAGGTTGGCAGAAATGTATTATAAATTTACAGCACCCATACTTTGCTAGACGAAATATTCAGTCCCAAATGTAACAGAGAGCGAGCCTGTCGCCATACATAGGGCTCAATTTATTATGTTTTGACATTTAAGGGTCCGGCGATCACTTTCGACTAACTTCGCAGTGGCCAAATGTTTTCTATTGCCATTCCGTCTTAAAGAAGACGACGAGCGAAGAGAGCAAGTAAAGATACTGACGAGCCTCTAAAGTTATCTACAGAGGGACAAAGTGCAATTTCAACATTTTTTTATGTGTTTTCACTTCTCTAATCATTCTTAAATAACTGAAATGTCTCTTGTATTATGGATTAATTTAAAAGTTAAAGCTAATGATGTAGACAACCTACCTATTTGAAGGGATTTTTGATTTGCTTTGTCTATTAAATAAATCAGTCAAAAGTGACCCCTTACAAATGCGGATATTTTTCATAGCTCTATCTAATCCTGAGGACGTTTTTTTTTTATAAAAAAAAACAGTTCTACCATTAATAAAGTACCATTACTAACGTAAGGTACCCTACCGTTAGTTAGATAGTTCATTTAATTATTTCAAATTTCATCATAACATAACAAATAGTTTCCAAGAAATTTGACAAGCGCGTTTGTATAGAAAATTCAGAGCGTCGCGGATCCCTTAACTATTTTACCCTAATTATTATAACAATTTCTTTTTGGTATTCTTTTCACCCGAAATACGAAACTGATGGATTATGATAATGCAAACGTTACTTGTTATTTAACTTATTTTCCCTAAAATGTTTAGGGCAAACATTCTTCCGGAAAATAAGTTTTTCTTTGTTTACACTAATTTAGAAAGTAGATGATACGTACCCGCCTGAATCAATTAGGTACTTGTACTCGTATAGTAAACATGCCAAGAACAAAATTAAATTATGACGTGATAGAAGATACGTAAAATTGGCAACAAAAGGTGTTGATTATATTACAATATTTATAAATAACATCTTATGTAGGGTTCTTGCTTTTAAAGAATCATTTTGAAAATAATTACGTTTATTTATCTATTTCTAGATATGGGCATATGGGCATACCTATGTCTTAGGTATACTGTATACCTAAGACATAGATATGGGCATACCTATGTATACCGTATACATAGGTATGCCCATATCAAGAGATCCTTGGCCTTGATGTAACCGATTGAAACTTGACAATGCGTTATTGTCATTGTAAAAAGTATGCCCATATCAAGAGATCCTTAGCCATTGCTATAAAGAAAGTAGTTATTCTGGCTTAGTAGCAAAATTTTGTTAGCAATTCTACTTAGATTATAAATGCGAAAGTATGAATGTGTTTGATAATTCTTCTTCGAATTGACAGATTTGATTGAAATTTGGTATAAGACGAAGTAGCTTAACCGGATTAACATATCTACTTTTTAACCGCGGGTAACACCGCGGGGCGCAGCTAATTAATTATCAAATAATCTCAGTTTTGGTCGATTCAGTTTCAGACTACCTCGAATTGACCATTCTCTTCAATTTCAGCATGGGATGGGTATCCCTTCAGTGGGCATTCTGCTTCACGAGGTGATCAAGCTGATGTACCACGCCAAGGTGCGGGACCCGGTGTTCTTCCGGATAGGCACCTGCGGCGGAGTCGGATATGAAGGCGGCACTGTCATCATATCCGAGGAAGCGGTGGATGGGACCATGAAAAATGCATTAGAATTGGTAAGAACGACGAAAAAAAAGGGCGGCAGTAGCCTAGCTAGCAATCTATTTACGCCTTTTGTGTAAAAAAAATCCTACTTCCTAAGGTTGCCTGGAAGAGATCGCTTTTAGTGATAAGGCCGCCAGTTGTTACACTATATAATAAGTTTTATTATAATTTTTCTCTTGTTGTTTTGTTATTTGTGGTGTGAACAATAAAGAGTTTATCTATCTATCTATCTATCTATCTATCTATCTATCTATCTATCTATCTAATATTATAAACGTAAAAGTTTGTAAGAATGGATGGATGAATGGATGGATTTTTGTTACTCTTTCACCCCAGAACGGCCGAACAGATCTGGATGAAATATGGCACAGAGATAGATTATAGTCTAGAATAGCAGATAGTATACTTTTCAACCGCGTGTGAAACCGCGGGGCGCAGCTAGTAGTAATATAATAGTATAATAGTTTTTGGTTACGCCGTAACAAGTCACGCTAGAGGCACGGGTGCCAAGACATGCAAATGTTTTTAAACTGTTGTTTTGCAAATTAGTACCCAATTGTAGCGGAGCGTAAAATATTCAAACAATAACCCCCTTACTAATAAACGTAGAGCAGCCTCGCCTCGGAATTCGTTATGTGTTGTCTTTTTCGACCGAGTTACTCGTATAAATGTAAAAGAAAGAAAAAATACAAAACACGGAATAACAATTCGGAGGCTTACAAAGATCTTGGAATATTTCTTAGAAATCTTAGAAAACGTCATCACTGACGTCAATGGAAAAGTTTGTTTTGCCTCAGGGAGGATTAAATAAAGCAAATGAATAACGTCTCACACCTTAAGTAGGTATCTCTGAGTTGAAGATGCTATACATCACACACGAAGACATGAACAACTACCACCCAGACCCCGAACAGATATTCATCATATACTGAAAGTCATCATTCAAACATCTGCCCCGTCGGAAATGGAATCTGGGATCTCCTGCTTATAAAGCAGTCGAACACCGACTAGCCTAGGAGGGTCCGTCGTCATTCAAACATCTGACCGGCCGGAATCTGGGATCTCCTGCTTATAAAGCAGTCGAAGTCTCGACTAGCCTAGGAGGGTCAGTTCTGTTGTCCTTACTTATTTTTCGCATATTTCAGACGGTGCTCGGCAAGAACATACAGCGGCCCGCCAAGTTGGACAAGCGGCTAGCGCGCGACCTGAAGGGGCTCGGCGATCCCGAGGACCCATACGACACCGTCACCGGCAAGACCATGTGCACCTACGACTTCTACGAAGGTGAGTCGCAACTTCTCATGGCTTCCATGACACTTTTATAGGGTTCCGTACTAACTTGGCTGCCAGTCTGCATGTCGGAGCCGATTATTTTGTACTAGCTGCGCCCCGCGGTTTCACCCGCGGTTCAAAGTCAAAGTCAAAGTCAAAATGTTTTTATTCAATTTAGGTATCAAAGATACACTTATGAACGTCAAAGTTATTAAATAGACTAGACCGCCTTGTTCGGATAAAGAGCCTATACTCAGAAGAACAGGCAAGAAACTGAGGGTCATTATTTTTTCAAATAATAAATAAATTACAGTCTCACAAATTTTGGCTTACAACTAGGTAACATCTATAAATACTAGTGGCTACTTGGCGGTTAAAAAGTATCCTATGTGCTATTCTAGACTATAATCTATCTCTGTGCCAAATTTCATCCAGATCTGTTCAGCCGTTCTGGCGTGAAAGAGTAACAAACATCCAACCATTCTTACAAACTTTCGCGTTTATAATATTAGTAGGATGGGATCTAGACTAGCTGTCATCCGCGGCTTCTTTCGCGTTTGTTCAGAAAATAGTATCCTAAAACCTTCCTCGTGAAATACTGTAACTATCTATCAAATTTAATCAGTTACTTTCGATTTTATGATATTACTATGGATTATCTCACTTAATTCCTTCGGTATTTCAAGGAACTGGGTTGCCTGGAGCATAAATACTGGCCGGGACGCAAAATATACCTTGTGCGAGACGTCAGTCCAGGAGGGCTATTCCTGTGCGTGAGATGAGATGAGATTTTATCTTGGTCACTTTCACACCTATGACGTTTCAAACGAGAGCAACAAGGACGAAAAAAAGTGAAATGAAAATCTTAAATCTCCGAATAGGGCCACTGAATTTATCCTTAATCAGAAATTATTATCCTCCAACTCGAAAGAGAAAAATAGCTTTCTGGTCACTATCAGCTTGTGCTACCAGAAAGCTGTGATGTGTGTGTTTTTAATTGAACACTATAATAGTAATAATACATTTTTATTTCAAAAACTACATGGTAAAGATAAAAACTATCAGACACAATTTAGGACAATAAAAGAATTTTGCCTGAACTAGGTAGTCCTGTTTGTCAGGCGATAAATACGGCAAAAACTTAACTTAAAATAATCATTGCATACTCACATATTCTAATTCAATAAAATTCTAATTAATTTTAATAAAATAAACTTACAGTAAATTTAAAATTAAACATACAAATTAAACACAAACTATAAATGTGTTACGCATTATACAGTGTGTTCTAAAATGATAGCACACCATACTTCCTCTTTAGTGAGGTGGGCTAAAGTGTACAATGATATTTCGTTTAATATGTGCTCATATTTTATGAGGGTTGGTTTTATGTCTGGACCCGAAGCTCTGCTCGATGTTAATAAAACCTAGATATCATTTCTTTTTGCAATTGTGTAAAGTTTTCGTTGAATTCTTTTTTTTGTCTGAATATTATAAAAAACAAACATGGAAAATATATTTCTTCAAATCATGATGATGTCTGCCTATTTTGGCTACACACCGCACACTGCGAATTTAGCCAATTTAGAAAATCCACCAATCGTCACCTCCTAGATATCCTAGAAGACAAATATCTTTATTAGCCAACCATTTGCACAATACACAAGCACTGTGGACCACCAGCAATCAACTTATTTAAAATCCTACCAATATTATAAACGCGAAAGTTTGTAAGAATGGATGGATGGATGGATGTTTGTTACTCTTTCACGTCAGAACGGCTGAACAGATCTGGATGAAATTCGGCACAGAGATAGATTATAGACTAGAATAGTACATAGGATACTTTATAACCGCGAGTGAAACCGCGGGGCGCAGCTAGTTAATAATATGTCCCATTACCGCTCCCGTTCGCGTTATTATGTTTTTTTTCTAATGTTCCTCTCAACTTTCTTATTTACTTACCTGTTACTAATCCATTCACGCGTGATGCGATGACCAAGGGAAATAGGGATTCATTTATATAAACAAGAGGTCCGCCCCTCGAGTTCGCCTCAAACTACCTCAACCACGGCTCGAGCTGTATCGGAAAAACTGTGTTCACATGGCTGCCTTGATTTTTAATTCTCTTCCGGAAGAGCTAATGAACATCCCTTATAGACGATTCTGTTCACAGCTGAAGAAGTGGTTAGTGAAGGAGTGTTTCTATGAAACCGATGAATTTTTAAATAAAATGACTTGTCGCTTACATTTTTATAATTGGGCTTGCAAATGACTTAACTATAATGACATTAATATTGGAATGATTTAATATTGTTTGAATACTACTAGACTCATAATATTGTAAAAAATTTGCACGACTAGTGTCGTTAATGGCTGAACATTAATTTTAATTCTTTTAACCTTATTTAACCCATTGACATGCAAATAAAATGATTTGATTTGATTTGATTTGATTTGATATATAATGTAAATATATTTAGGTATGCTACGTAACTGTCACAGTGTTCTGTGACAGTTAACACAGTTGTCCGTTGGCAGAAATTATACCCGTCCATTGTTTAAGTGCATGTAGTGTATTGCTGTGTAGTGTGGCCTTCAAACCAATCATACCATGTAACTCGCAGTCTTGATTGGCTAGTAAACGTCACAGGCACGGATTGGGGTGCCTAATCATTTCAAATCACAGAACCGTTCTGTTTTAATAATAATAATAATTTTAATTCAGAAAGCATGTTCATAATTACAAAAGGAAATTCAATCACACATCACATATGAGTATAGCAACATGAAATAAAAACATAAAATCACATTTAAAAATAAAATTTATTTTATTTTATGTAGGCTTTATTCCTGGTACAAAAAAGGAGATAAACAGAATAAAGAAAAAGCTTAGAACTTTTGTGGCATTTTGACCCGCTCCCAACAATTTATTTTTCATAGTTTTCGCGTACGATGAATGTAGTATAAATGGGAATTAAAAACTTTGAAAAAATATTGAAATATTGTATTATTATTCTATTATTAAATACAACTGGTAAAGCGGTTGGATATGACAGCTTCCACACTGAGAAAAATGGCTTTCGTAATTCCGGACAGTTTTAAAGGAATTTACGGACTTTTATCCGTATTCCCAACAAAAAGGTACCAAGAGTTCTTAATAGTGTTTTGTGCGTAATTCACCAAAAAATATCGTGAATAGTCGTCACCCATAAATATTAAGAAACATCACGACGTTACTAAGTGCTTTAAACTTTTGTTTTATCGTTTCGCGTCATGACATTTTGTCATGACAAACACTCTGAATACTTAGAACGTCGATGACGAGAAATTATGATCGGAATGATAAATATTGTAGAAAACTGATAAAGTACAATTATTTAAATGATGAGTCTTAGTGAACATCATGATAATTTACCGGACTTTCCTAATAATTGTAAGGGAAACCATTGAATGTTTTTCGTAATATCATGACAATTTTTTGAGCTTCCTTGTATTTTATCATTATGAACTAATAAGATTTAATTACCTATTCTAATGGTTTATTGGTATTGGAAGGATAAATGCGACCTGAATACCTATAAAATAACAGTACCGTCATGAAAATGCTGTATGTTTTTTTACATATTATCGGTATTTTACTGTCAGCATCTAAATAATATTTCTGATAGCAGGCTGTTTTAACTGACAAGATCACTAGAAATTCCCGATCTATAGGGTTGTGGGTCTCTGAGGGTGGTATAAATGACTTCAACACATAATTCAAAAGGGTATAGTATTTTATTTAACAAAGTTACAGATGGGAAACATGAAACAGTTTTAGCTATAATAATTAAAATACTTGCGCGAGCGCCTTAGCCCACGTTACATCCTCCCCCTCTAACCTAGATAAAGCGCCCTCGCGACTCAAGAGCTTAAGTCTTCGTTGTTTATGCTTCTCATGGAGCAGTACGAGTGGTACTTCCTATTCCAACGAATTGGTCAACTGGAAGAGATGATAACGACCTAAAATCTCACTTGTAGATATCCGTACGTGGTTGCACTCACGGCTTCCCTAATACGGTACGGTCCATCTCTCATTAATTTGGGTGTTTGTCTGCAGGTCGGATCGCTACTGCCTTGTGTTTTTAAAAGTATTATCGCCACAGTAGAATATCGGAGCTGGGCAACGAGCTCCGTTGGCGTAACGCTTTTGATCAGCTTGAGCCTTTTCACGTACTTTACTCGCACCTATTAGCACAGTCGACATCTTCACCAGGTAAGGGATAGGGCAGCGTCATCACTTTCTTTGATTTCGCGAGTATTCTTGTACGCGTCGGCTGGCGCGCATATTTCGCTCCCGAATGTAAGGTACAAGGATGTCTTTCCTGTGTTGTTGTCACTGCGGAGTTCACACGAAGCGAATAGCCGGGACGTTAGAAATACCATGCGTTGTAATAATTGTGATCTGCGGCTTCAAGTCTCTATTCTTATTTTCCACCAGATTTGCCGGAGGATGGTACACCGGCGAGAGACACTGGGTAATGCCGAATGTGTGGAACATACTGTTTCATTATTTCGCTGATAAACTGAACTCCGTTGTCTCTTAAAATTCGCCTGGGTATTCCGTATCTTAGGATCAGGAATTCAAAGATAGACTCGCCCATCCGCGTCATTATCCCATCAGAATAAGTAAACACGTCATGCGTCTGCCTCTTCTCTTTAGCGCGTTTTCTCGAATTTGAATTTTGGGTTAAGAAAAATGGACTCGCCCAAGTGTTTTGCAAATTCTTATTGACACTATTTGTATTAAGTTCCCACATAAATGCACAATCGGAAAGGGTTCACAAAGTCTATGTTCACGATAGGGATATAGCACATTAAGTCACTTTAGTGTTTTGATTCACGTTTTTAGCGTTTTTCACTTTCGATCGCGCCCGCGAGTGTGCCCCGTCACTATAAGATGAGTTGGTTGCGGGTCTTTGAGGGCGTTATAAATGAGTTCAACACACGATTCAAAACGGCAATGCACTGTAATTAACCAAAATTACAGATAGAAAACGTGAAACAGTCTTTAAACCATAATTATTTATCAAAATAATTACGCTAGCGCCTTTTGACCGGCGGAATCAGAAGTCTGTCAAGCACTGGTAAAGCCTGCGTTATATTTTTTGATTTTCATAACAAAAAGTAATTTTTAAACCGATCTAATAAAATTAGGTGCATCATGATAAGGTAATGACCAAACCCAATAAATGTTTGTGAATTCTTGACGAAGCATCAAGAGATCATGATATTTTCTAAATAATGAATGAGCACCTTGTGCGTCGTAGGTACCTACCATTTTTTTGTCATGCAGTCATGATATTATTTTATTCCGCTTACGGACTATTCCAAGTTACACACCTCTCAATTGTCGTGCCTAAATCTGTATCAGGATAAACTCTCAAATCGTCGTGAACTTCACCATAAAACCTTAGGCTAGTACCAGGAATTTAGAATTACGTAATTTAATATTTTAATGATGAAGCGTAATGAAAACCAATGATTAAAATCCCTGCAATTTAAAATAATGTAATGTTAGTTTAATCCGACTGAACTATAATTTACTATGCACATGATAATGTTGAAGGAGCCAGGATTAAATGATGTTATTCATGTTACTTTTTTATGAAGGACGGAAACCATTTTTCTCCGTGCATTAAAAAAAAAATCCTTTTTAATTAAGATTTGTTCAGTATTGTCTCATTAAAAAAACAAAAGAAGTGCGTAGGAAGGCATTACACTACACTTTATTTCCCAGTACAAAAATATATACCTATTTAAAAAAAAAACAAGTACATATTATACTTTGACGTTATTATACCATAATGTTTCTGAGCAACTAGTTCTCCTCGATGATGCAGGTATCTTGTTAAACTGGTCGGCAATGTTGGTCTGGAAACATTACACTAATCAAAGAGAATCAAAACCAATTTATTAGCTGCTTCAATCCGGTAGTACCTATAACGTTTATATCAATTTGAAACGGTCATTATGCATGTTTCTTCTGTCGGAATAGGAAAAGAACTAAAAGCACGGTTAGTTTGGTAGTTTGTTTACATAGAAATCGATTCGCCTCGCCTATCAAAGCGTTACATAACTGAAGGTAATTGATGACTGTCGATTACTTGGTCACGGGTATAACACCACAGTAACAGCAATTTGTAGTAATTACAGCAGATAACTGTTCCGCATCCGTTGAAGAGATTATTTTCATAATCAAGGTCTCTCGGCCTTTGCCCCTCAAGACGGTGAAATAATGCGCAGTTACCTACTTTACTAATCATAATTAGGTCAATTCTCGGGGCATTCTAGTACTCTCTGGGTCAAATAGTAAACAGAACTGTGAAGAGGATGATTCTAGAAAACGTATGATTACAATTAGTTTGTGTCGTTTCTGGAGTTATTGTTTATTTATGAAATATCATCAGTCATCAGTCAATGAAAAGATCGAGTGTCGCGTCGATTTTGAGAAATCTTGTATGTTTATTATATTAAAAAGTTTTCCGATTAACCCGCGTTAATCCAAGGATAAGCTTGCTCCATACCAAACATCATCAAAATCCTTCCATCCGTTTGAGCGTGAAGAAGCAACAAATACCCACACAAATTTTCGCCTTTATGATATAAGTAGGATGAAGGGTTAAACTTCTCGTTATAATTAAGGGCAATACATTTCCAATTATAATTGAAACATCGCATTGTTGCCGCAAGCCTATTGCGTAGAATTGACAAGGTCTGGTGAATTTGAGACATTTTGCGAATTTCCTTCAGTTTCGCGGAACTCGAATACTCTTTCCTATGCTGTGGTCGGGAGTTCTCGTAATAAATTACATAGTTAAGTATAGTATGCAGCGTTCAATTGGCACGTCTTTGAGAGCAAGTCAGAGATAGTACTCGATTAATTCGATTTTGTACTGAACGTTTGAAATTCACAGAGCACCTCAAAATTGCAGAGGTGTGGAACTCGTTGCCTGCGTCTGTCTTTCCACCTAAATACAATCAGGGGGTGTTTAAGAGTAAAGTGAATAGGTATCTCCTAGGCAAGCGTGTTACACCTTCGATCACGTCGACGCTTCCCATCAGGCGAGTCTTGGTCAAACGCATGCCTAGTCGGTTGTGAATAAAAAGCACCTCTCTCTTGGTCCCGACTGCACGAACTGCATCGGACACCGCTCCGGTGTGCGTTGATGCGGATTTTAACTTTGACTGTAAAACCTCGAATTGTATACATAAACAGTATAACACACTGCCACCGCGTCTTCGTACGGAGAAGCGCTTGCGAATTTCCGTCCCTTCGCACACCGCGGTGAGTTGCGGCGGCAATCGTCAAATAGGAAACCTGCACTATAGGTATTTATATTGAGCTTCCATATTGTCTATTGCAGGTCAAGGTCGGCTGGACGGTGCCTTTTGCGACTTCACCGAAGCTGACAAGATGGAGTACCTTGAAGGTATCCACAAGAACGGCGTCGTCAACATCGAGATGGAGTCTCTGGCGTTCGCGGCGCTCACGCACCACGCCGGGATCAAGGCGGCCGTGGTGTGCGTCACACTGCTTGACAGGCTGAAAGGAGATCAGGTAAATTCTTCACTAATTACACCATACTATTTTTATTAGGGATATCTATTTGAAAATAGCTTGTTTATTGTCAAACGTTTTATTCTTTTTTTATTTATTCTTTGATTTTCATAAATGTAGACATTTTGACATGATTACTAACCCAAAAAAAAAAACACTTTGATATCAAATAATCAGTGTGATCAAAAAAAAAAAGTTTTCTACATTAGAATCTCTCGACTTACAACACTTACAGGATACTCTAGAATCCTTCGCTCCGCTAAGAAACACTCTCGCCTTAAAAATAATTGTTTACTTCCTCTACTATTTTTCTTTAAAAATCGGTTTGCGTTTGATATCAAATAATCAGTGTGATCAAAAGTGACTTTGGGATCAAAATCACTTTTCGCCCCTAAACATTAGAAACTCTCGATTTACAACACTTACAGTATTCTCTAGAATCCTTTGCTCCGCTTTGGATTCTAAGAAACACTCTCGCCTTAAAAATAGTTTTTTCTCTACTATTTTCTTTAAAAATGGGTTTGCGTTTGTCAGCCATCGTCAGCCATCATCAGCCAAGTCCGTAATCGGCTCCTGTTGCCTGTTGAGCCACCACTCCGTCTCACTTCTTGTACGTCACTCATTCCGATTCTATGCCAATCTTGTACTTGTAGGTACAAGATTAGCTAGAATCGGAATATTCGACCCGCGATATGTACAATATCGTCGATAATAAGCACTTATATGCTACGCTCATTACTAATTATACTAGTAGCTCTGTAAGCTGGAGACCTCGCGCCCGACGTCTGTCCTCTTCTCAAGGCTGCATTTCTGAACTGATTGTCGTTTGCAAAATTTTCAAAATGGCAGAAAAAATATATAAATGTACAATTAGTGGACTCACAAAATTTCAAGAGTATCGGTTACGAAATGCGGCCTGTACTCACCTCTAATGATACTACTACTAGCACTATTGCAATCAAAAATAGGTGTAAAATAATTAATAAATAATAAATGTTTCTCTCTAATGTCAGCTACCTCTATACCAAATTTAAAAAAGAGTAACAAATAAATATATTGAGATTTCTTGGTCATCCCACGGGAACATAACATTTTTAAGGGATAAAAGTAGCCTATGGTATGTTATTCCAGGGTGTCAGCTACCTTCATGCCAAGTTTCAATAAAATTGGTCCAGCCGTTTGAACGTGAAGAACAATATCAACAAACAATTTAAAGACTAATGTCATTAGGCAACAGTTAACTTAAAGCTAAACTCAATAAGCTAGCCTTAAAATTATACATGACAAGCTGCGCCCCGCGGTTTCACCCGCGGTTAAAAAGTATCCTATGTGTTATTCCAGACTATAATCTATCTCTGTGCCAAATTTCATCCAGATCTGTTCAGTCGTTCTGGCGTGAAAGAGTAACAAACATCCATCCATCCATCCATTCTTACAAACTTTCGCGTTTATAATATTAGTAGGATTAATTGTACACTTTTGTAAGAAATAAATATTATTTTTAGTCATAGTCATAAGATATGATAATAGTAATTAAAACTTGAATCTCTTTACAGGTGCTAGCGCCCAAGGAAGTTCTCGATGAATGGCAGCAGCGCCCAACGAAACTCGTTTGCCGATTCATCAAAAGGTAAGACAAATATGTTATGATACGGTAATGCATCACGTACGATTTGAATCGGTTACTCCGACTAAGAAGCGATGACAGCCTAGTTGGAGAAGGCCTGCCTCTCAAGCCAGAGGGAGCGGGTTCAAACCCAGCCGACGGCACGCACCAATTTGTTCATTGTGTGAACATATTGGTATATTGTATGTCATCTATATATATAAAATTCAAAGTCCTGACTGACTGACTGACTGACTGATATATCAACGCACAGCCTAAACCGCTGGTCCTAGAAACATGAAATTTGGAGGATATGTTCTTTGTACAGTGTAGGCATTCACTAAGAAAGGGTTTTTCGAAATACTACCCCTAAGGGGGGGAAACGGGGGTTGAAATTTCTATGAAACTTTTTATTCTTTGGGTCGATTGACACAAAAATTGGTACAAATACTCTTCAATTAAAATTATGAGATACGTGTATCACAGTTTTTCCAAAATCATCATCATCATCATCCACCGACAGAGTCTAATAGGGCTTCTTTTAACTCTGAGAACTTTGCTAAGAAAGTTATTAACCCACAACAAACGACGGTGTTATCATTCTTAGGGTTCCGTACCAAAATGGTGAAAGAAACCTTATCATGAAACTCCGATGTCCGTCTGTCTGTATGTCAGTGAGCTGATTATCTCGGAAACTATAATAGCTAGAAACGACTGTAAACGACTATAACGATTTGAAATTTGGCACAGATATAGATAACGGGTGTTGGCTACGTATAGTAGGTACAATGTGTATAAAAAGTGTATGTATGTAGGTAGTTGGGGCCTGACAGAGGGATTATAAAAAGAAACCCAATTAAGAGCGAGTGTGATCGCTTAAAATATTTATTTCTGAAGATAAAAACGTCATTAATTTCCTGTAAGCCACGCGGGCGAAGCCGCGGGCAGAAGCTAGTTTGCTACATGACTGGAGCCCGGTGTATGGCAACAGGCTCGTCTCCTGTCACATTTGGGACTGAATATCGTCCGGCGAAGTGTGGGTGTTGTATTACACCTCTGCCAGCCATTTGGGACTGAATATCGTCCGGCGAAGTGTGGGTGTTGTATTACACATCTACTAGCAATTTGAAACTGAATATCATCCGGCGAAGTGTGGGTGTTGTATTACACCTCAGCCAGTAATTTGGGACTGAATATCGTCCGGCGAAGTGTGGGTGTTGTATTACATCCCGGCCAGCCCCCTCGCGGAAAGGCGTGACGATATGATTAACTTTTACTTATAACGTGACGTCGTTTCCAGGTATCTCCAGATGAAAGGGCGTCTGTCGCTGGACGGACACGGCTCCATCGCCGTCAAGAGCCCGCGCCGCTTCAAGCTCGTGCAGCAAGAGTCGGAGACCTACGACTAACTCTTAGAAGTGGTGGCAGTCACTGGAACCACGTTCCTCGGGTATGCCCAAGGTACCCCTTGAACCTATAACCCACTAGACGCGTAATCAATCCGAAATGTAAAAGAATTTGTGATTTGACCCAGTCTTTAGTTTATAAAAGTTGCTTCAAAATTTTTACTTGAACGAATATCTAGTGTATTTCCGCTTTAACGTTGAATTTGATCTTTTTATTTGCAATATTTTAAAATTAATGTTATGAAATTTACTAGATTTTTTTTTTATACAATTTGATATTTAAAAGGTTGCTTCGTTTCAAAGCGGAGACATCCAGTGATTTTATGAATGGAATCGTTACGTTTTTTGGCGCTTCACCATTTGCAAAAATAGAATGTCTATTAATATGACCTAGACTCCTAGAGCGTAAAGACTTAGTTAGAAGCACCAGTTTAATCGTAATTTTTATGAAACAAAATATTTCTTTGATCTAAAATTGATTTGTTTAATGATCTATTCGAATGACAACAAAAAATGATTATTCTAATCAAACACAGTTTAGGGAATCGTGCGATGACATTAAAAGCGAAAGACTAAAACAAAGTAGTTTTAGTACGAAGTGAAAGGAGTGATAGAGTGATGGTTACTTCTTGTCCAGTGACTTATAGGTTCAAGCTCTCACATAGTTAACACTACGAAATTTGTTATGTCTGTTAATGACGAATAGTGAGTAGAGCATTTTCATTTGGTACTTTACGTAACGCTTGCCTTGTATTTACGCTGTCAGGATTGTATTCACATATAGCTCTTAGATTTAATGATAGCCGAGTAAGTTGAGTAATCGGAGAGCGCAAGATATTGTCGGTCTTATTCAGAATCGTTCGATGGGGATGTACTAATGTGGTGTCTGTCACGCTTATTCGCGTGGCCTTTCTCGTCAGAGAGAAGTTAAGAAGGCAGTTTACTGTAAAGTCATATCGAACGTCTCTGCTAAGGGGTTAGGATTTATGAAATGATATTTGAATCGCAAGAATATTGTATCGTTTACTACGGTCGCGTGCGATATCTAGTGTAATTTGTGATCGAAAGTGTATTTATTCATGTTGAGGGAGTTCTGTCAATATTAGTCAATGTTGCCTAAAATGATGTTTGTGAAGTATTCTGTGTAATTATTTGATACTTATGTTCCTTAATATTCATATTATATTATTATAGTAATTATAAATTAGTCTTGAATGTTTGCAAGAAAATTGTAAGAGCGTGTTTGAGATGTATTGTCAAATATAATTATGACGGTTTTACTTATTTATGAAACTATTTACTCTTTCAACTCTATTTTAATATTAACGTTTTCTATTCATATACTTTTTCAATGCCCTTTTACTGTATTTACTACGACCTATATCAACGAATATCCAAATTAATATAACGTTTACATATCGAAATATTTCAGTAGTGTTGTTTATATCTATTATTCATACTTACTGCTTATATATATTATTATTTTAATAATACGTAAAGTGTTCTCGTAATTTTTATTGTGTGCTTCTATTTGTAAGAGGTAAATATTAAGACAGCGTCATAGATCATGTTTGTGTAGCTTGAGTTGATTGACATTTGAACGAAGAAGGTATATACATTGAAGACATTGCTAATGTAAAACTAGATGCATTATGTTGGAACGGACCGCATTGTATTAAAAATCGAAAACAACATTACTAGATAAACTTGCAGTACTAAAATTATGGACCGATTTTAAAATAACGAAAATTCACAAAAAAGCAAGTTACGATTACTGTTACGACTGACTAAAAGGTAGGGCGTGGTATTCTCCTATACAATAACTAAGCCTATTTAAAAACACTCCATTTTATTGCTTTTTTAGAGTATTGAAATTGAATCTTTGTTTTCTATTACTATCAGATATGAAAGATGATGAAGAAGCAAGCATTTAGTAAACTTTCAAACATGATAAGTGAAATAACTCTTTGAAAAACATTCCAAACATATCTCAAGTTTTGTAGTAGTTACATCTACTTACGATAGATAATTGTGTATAACGGCCTAATCCAATTTTTATGATTTTTTCTGTTACGTAGCCTTTAAACTTTTGAGGGCGCAGATTCTCAGGAAATATGTTTTTTGTTTATTATTTTTGTCATGTCTAATTTCTAATAAAAATCGATTGTACCAGATTTGCTGACCTGGCGATTAACCAAAATGATAAAAAAGTAAAAAGCATTTTGTACGACCATTTCTGAACATCCATCCATCGAATCTAAAACTGAAAAGTCTTAAGTGCTTCCACAAGTCGTTAAATGTTGTTAAAGTTTTAATGCACAAGATGTTAGTGGATTTAGGCGTGTATTCATAATGTTATATAGGCCAAAGAGACCTAATGATCAAAGTTATATACAACTTAGGTAAATATTTTGTAAGCAACAGTCGAGATGTGACGCACGAAATTATATTGTTGGTAAGTGATTATGCTACATGGTATCGTTATGCCAACGCCACGTTTATGTGCAGTTATTGTTAGTATTTAAGGTATTTAATTAGCATAATGCATTGTATACAATGTATATGTATTGTCTACGTTATAACTGTACGCATAGTTGTATCTCATGACTGCACGTCACAGCACCAATTTTCATTAGATGTGTTCTCTTTGCATTTCTGCGTTAAAGTGTGCGCCGTTTGTTTTGTCATCGTATTATGATTAGAGTAGCACAAAATTGTTCTAGCAACAGTAGTAGATACTGTTTAAAAATATTTTCTAAAAAACAGTTAGGGTCAAATGGGGCAAATGCGTCTGAGGAGCAATTGCGTCTTTCGATAATTATTGACAAACCCTTTACAAGTTAGGCAACTACCTAACGTCATCTTGTATAGAGTATTGCAACTAAAGATAAAAAAAGATGTAGGTGGCGCCTAATTTGTAAAGGGTTTGTTAGTAATTCTCGAAAGACGCAATTGCCCCACAGGCGCATTTGCCCCAGTTGACCCTACGTCATAAATCATATCAAAATTCAAGAATGACCAATTTCAGCATTGATGACGTAGGAGATAGTGGATTTCTAAAACATAAAATAAACATAATTTCATCTCAATATTTATTGTCACAATTATTTTACGTACTAATTGACTAATTAATGAACTATATAGTTATAGCGAGTATTTAATGACTATCTTAACAATTTATCCAATATCGATACAGCGGTAAATGGCACCACAAGTTTCTCATATAGAATGTCTTAAATTACCTACACTTTGCTATTATTTTATTAAGTAACTGTAACTTCGAAATTACTATACGGCTAGTAAAAATAATCATTGCCATTACATTAATCTATGTCTGGAATGACTCTGTATGTTTGTTGACGAACATAAAAAAAAATACCTAAAACTTATCCAAAGTAAGTACAATATAACCTAACAATGTTATATTTTATTTAGATGCAGTATTCAGTGTTTATATAGTAAAGCAAATCCAACATGCGACCGTTCAAGTACTGAAGTGATATACCTATCTGGGGACGAATATGGAGTCGCAGGCTAAAACTAGTCCTTAAAAATACTATATACTTCACTGCCTACTTCATGTAGTCATGAGTTCGTTTAGTAAGAAATTGTAAAATATCATTTTGGTAACAATTAAAATTGAACGTCTCAAAAAGTTACATAATATCCACGTTTGATAAGCTTATTCATGTTTTTATGATTTTCTTTAACACGTTATCTTGTAGTAAGTTAATCTACCAAAATCATGTTAAATTTTCGTTCTGAAAAGTAAATGTACAACATTATTAGGGAAATACCAAATTCTTGTACCATTCTATATCAGTCAGTCTTACTAGTTTAAAAATAAATTATTATTTAATTACTGTGTTATGCGCAATGATCGATATTCTTAAATAATTACAAATAAATGAGCAAAACAAGTATTTTGATATTTTATTGCTGATCAAGACCAAGAGAAATGCTTATGACTGTTTATGTTATTTGAGCTGTAGGAACTTCATGAGCGCATCGTATATGAGTCGCGGGCTGGCGTCGCTGTCTGCGGTGTAGCGCACTCCTCTCAAAGCGCCATCCTCGTTTCTAACCACGCCGTACTCCCCGACGATAAAACCATCAGACGTCCTCTCCTCAACCCTGTATTTGTTATATTGCCGTCCTTTCACCACGTAACCGACTTTACAGCTGTCCTGTTTACATTTCTCTGTAGTCGAGTCTTGGACGCCGTGGCTTCGACCGTCGGTCAGGACGCTCTCCTTCTCGTCTACTTCGTAGTTTTTTTCGGCTTCATGTTCCGGGATCCTCGTGTTTCTCGTATCGGGTATCGTGATAGTCGTAACCGGGGTCGTGTTGAAAGTGGTTAGGGTAGAGGGAGCTTGTGATCGCGGCCGCCACGGCGTATAGCTCCGTGGACCGTTTTGCTCGAGATGCAAAGATGCGGGTTCGCTGTAAAATTTGGCAGGTTCGCTATATATCTTAGCGGGTTCGCTGTAAATCTTAGCGGGCTCGCTGTATATCTTGGCTGGCTCGCTGTATATCTTTGCAGGCTCGCTGTAAAACTTCGCCGGCTCGCTGTATATTTGTGCAGGTTGACTGTAAACTTCTGGGGGCTGATAAAACTTTTGTTCGTAAGTTGGTCTCGGATTCATGTATGGATTCGAGGGATTTCTAAAATTGTTTGTCTGTACATTGGGTGTATCATGCACTACATTGAAACTTACAGTCGTCAGTCTGGTGCTAGATTCCCTTTCGCTTGGTGGTTTATTAGCTAAACCTTGAATGTAGTTTTTTGAGGACGGCGATTGTAAAACTGATCTAGCTAACGGTACATTTTCGAAGTTTTCGTAATTTTCGTTGTTTTTATCTGCTAATTCCAAAACAGACTTTACAGAAGACTCTGCTATTGAATCATCGGTTCCGTTAATATAAACATCACTATCGAAATTAGTTTGATCAGTGTCGGGTGATGTCGTTTTAACTTCAGACACTTTTTTACTTTCAGCATTTGAAATAAGGTCAGCGGTTGCGTTAGAGGTCAGCCGTTCATTGGAGAATTTTAAGGCATCGTCTAGAATAGCGGATTCAAATTTTTCTATTCCAGTAGTATAATCCACATCCTGTGATTGAGACGCCACGTTGTCAGTATAAGGAATGTTTTGTGTGTTTCGGTATTCCTCGTCGATTTTTGTTGTTTCATATTGTTTGTCCTGATTATAATTGTTATCATCCTGTTTCTGATACATCGTTAATTGAAATGGATGTAGTTCTGCATTCGGATCTTTAATTTCTTTCTTGGCGTTAAGTTGCTTTATAAATTCTATGTTGGCACCTTCGAGATTCTGTGGCACATTAGTATTGTGCTTTTGTTCGTATTCATCCTCATATGTTTCAGTTGTGGACATAGAGTTCTGTATACCGCTAGGGTTACTGTTTTCACTAGTTACTGGAGTCGATTTTCCTTTGCCGCGTCCGACGGCTACGGAGGATGTTATTCTTACAGATATTACTTGTTCGTTATCAGCCTTCGATGAATGTTCGTAGTTCGGGTGGCGCGGGAGCTCTTGACCTGTGTCGTGACCGGCTGCGTTTTTTTCTAAAGGTCGCGCAGTCACGTATAACAGCTGTATGATCTGAAAAAGACGAGATGTAACATTTATAATTTTGTTAGACTACTTATTCTAAAAAACTTTGCATCTCCCGCTTTTTATGTTAAGTACGGTAGCATTTGTGATTGGTAGACAAGTGCCTATATAAGTTATTCTATGCTTAACTGCCTTATGATAAAATGTCAAACGAACTGCTTATAAATTCACTGAGTAGGTATGCCCGATAAAGTAAGATTTCATAGCAGGTTACCGGATACATAAGTGAACGCGGAAATTCACTTAAAGCTGACAACATAAAAACTGATCTACCTGTCCGACCTATAAAGTATGTCGTCTTGGTTTATTAATAAAGATTAAAGAGGAGACATTTCAGAATGTCCATCCAGGACTTTATTCTTGTAAAGAAGGTGATAATCCTTAATTTAAGGTCATTTTATATTGACCTTTAGAAAACAATGAGTCATGTCAACCTATACAAGGATGTTCATAGCTTTTGTATTTTTATTAAGCGCCTTTGTAGGTACGTAAGCAATGCCAACAGTAACAAGTATGTACGTACCTACTTACATGTGATGAATTGAAAATCATTTGAATGGAATGTTAAACGCACTAACACGGAACAATTTTTTGTACGTTTAATAAAGCTCTTAGAAATCCTTTAATCGAGCCTCGAGTTAATCGGTAGGTCGGTAAGTATGGTGCAAAAAGTAGAAATCTGGGGCGGAAGCTAATGCGGCGTGCCGAGCGGTCAGTGGTCATGGTGAGAACGGACGGCGACTGTCAGTGACCGCGCGGCGACCACGCCGGCGTCCTTGCGCGGTGCGCGGGCAGTGCCGTGCACATTTTACCAACACCAACTACCTAATAACGTGCGTTTTAATGTCATGTCTACGCATGCGCCCTGCGACTTCATCCACTACCGTACGGATTACAATTACTAGATAGAATTATAAAACTAAAATTATAAATGCGAAAGTTTGGATGGATGTTTCTTACTCAATCAAGCTAGAACGGCTAAACGGATCTGGATGGAACTTTTGGCACATATTATAGCCTGGAAGAGCATCTAAGATACTTTTTAACCACGGGTGGAACCGCGGTGCGCAGCTAGTTAAACAAGTATAAAAATTGGGTCCCTGCCTGCTCCGTGTAACTAAGTATAATTGCTACTTTATTCTACACAATTTTTACAAATTTCTTTATTCAGAACAAAAATTGTAAAAAAGAACCCTAATGATGAGCCTTCGATGTCTGTCTGTTACAGCCGATATTTTTCTTTTTCTACACAAGTAGGTAGTTTAGTGAAACAAGCATAATGTTCACACAAAACATTCGCGTTTTATTACGTGATACCAATGACTGTGATACCCTTACCTTGTAGAGGTGGCGCAGATCTACGATTAAATCATTTAAAAGTAGTCTGAGGTCTGACGGTATTTGATTTTGTCTGTTGTACCTATTTGGTTCTTATCTGCAAGGTCGTTTAGGCCGTGTTGTCTGATCCTGATGAAATTGTGTGCGTACTTATTTACAAGTAACGTCAGATATTTTGGTGTATAGACATAACATATCGTCACGCCTTTCCCCCGAAAGGGTAGGCAGACTACGCCCACACTACGCCGGACGATATTCATCAGTCCCAAATGTGACAGGGGGCGAGCCCCCTGTCACATTTGGGACTGATGAATGTTAATGAATGAATGTTGATGAAATGTTGATGAATGTTAATGAATATCGCCTGTCGTCATACACCGGGCTCCAGTTATGTAGCAGATGACATGCAATACGCACATATGTTCACACAATGAACAAATTGGTGCGTACCATTGCCGTTGGCTGGGTTCGAACCCGCTCTCTCTTCTCCCAACTAGGCTGCCATCGCCATAGACATACCTAGTTAAATACCTTTTTATAGTTAATTAATTGTTTTGCATAAATGAAGGAACCTGCACCTACCTGTACGTCTACTAAAGTACTCACAGCTCATTAATCTTGATCTAAATAGATTGCGCGAAGTGTAGCGGGCGCCAGAGAAAAAAAAACTAGACTTGATTCCATTGGCATTTGGATAAAAAACCGTGGGTGCTATGCTAATGAAGTTCTAGTAAAAATATCCTTGACAAACACCTTAAAACTGCATTGGGATCTTACTTGAATAATAAGTGTTAATAGTATTATTCACATGAGCGACTGTATGTTTTACCATAAACTTATAATGTAAATCCGTAATTATTTTGGCCTTAAGTCATATTTTTAAAAATTGTATTTAACTAACGGCTGTGGATTTGGTTTAACAAATAAAATAAAATGTTTTTTTTGTAAGTATTTAACCTACCTAACCAAATAAATGAGTAGGTTATCTATCTATGTATTTAGCTTCTGATAGTAAAATCTAGGTGTCTATTTCGTATAGACGTAGTCTTGCATAATTAACAAAAAAACAGTCGAAAACTTCATCCATTTTGGAAGTCGGTAAATAGAAATGCTTTGACTATTTTAAATCGTAGATTGTAGGCACCAATGTATTTAACGCGTTTAATCTTCAAGTAGGAAGAAAAGTAGATAGATAATGGTAATTACTATTAGGTCTAACGTCAACGACACCCCAAGACTATTCACAACCATTCGGAAACGTTTCCGTTCGGATTTCGAAAATTTTAAACCTAAATTATTCGAATCTCAGTCTATATTCATAAGTTTTTAAACGTGATATATATATATATCACGTTTAAAAACTTATATATATATATATATATATATATATATATATAATACTTGATTCCCTATTCCAAAATGTATAAAAGTAGACTGAGATTAGAACAATCTGGGATCTGATCGGAAACGTTTCCGAATGATTGTGAATAGCTTCGCTGGATAGGTACCTAACGAGTTGGCATTTACTCGTAATCTTAGTAACTTGAGAGTCCCGCGACGCTCTGAAATTTCCAAACAAACGCGCTTGTCAAATTTCTTGGAAACCATTTGTCAGAATATGATGAAATTTAGGCGGCATTTTTAAGGGGTCACTTTTGACTGATTTATTCAATAGATAGACAAAGCAAATCAAAAACCCTTTACGTAGGGAGCTTTTCTACATCATTAGCTTTTAACTGAATCCATATTACAAGGGAAATGCTAAGTTATTTAAGAATGATTACAGAAGTGCAAAAGTCATTAAAAAAAATTGAAATTGCACTTTGTCACTCTGTAGGTAACTTTAGGTGCTTGTCAGTAGGTATCATTACTCGCTCTCTTCGCTCGTCTTCTTCTTCTAGGCGAAATGGCTATAGAATACATTAAGCCAATGCGAAGTTAGTCTAAAGTGGTCGCCGGACTCTTAAGCAATTTATCATAGAGTGACAAAGACCAAGAGTGGGGAGGTTTATGTGGGCAGTGCGCACGCGCCGGCAAGCCTGTGACAGTGAAAATCGAAGGCCACACAGATAACGCATAAAAGCTACCAGCTACCAACACAACCGTAGACCTTAAAAGCGGAGCCACCGTCGTATTAACTTAACAAAACTGAAAGTCTACCCTGGAAATCTTTAGTTCCATTATTTGACAAGCTTACCGATAAGTGTGGCAGAAATCAACGTTTATTTGCTACACTGTCACTGCATTGCGAATATAAACTCAATTATTACATATTAATCGTAATTTATTCACTAAATTACCCATATTAATTTGACATTGCGAAAAAATAACATTCCGCCCACGACGTATAAATTAAATGATTATTTTGTGTTTTACAGCTTCGCCACTACTTATAAGAGTAGTGCATTTACATCGTAATTACTTGTGTAGATGTCGCAGCCAATTTGCTTAATCAACCGTTTAATTAACAGCCTAGCCATTTTACTAAACAGCGCCGTTCAACTAGGTAGCTTCCTGAATGATATCCAGCTGTTGAGTCGAATACAACATTTAATAAACCGGCTGACTGATGCTCAGGCCATTCATACAGTAGGATGGCTATTTGCCAAAATAGCTATTTTTGACCATAGAAATGTGTCTTGCATTAATTATGATAAAAATAGAATCCGAAAATCCATAAAACGAACCGCAATTCTGATAAAACTCTCCTTACCGACTCCTTTATCAGGGCAAATCCAACTTGGGTTGGTTAGGTTAGAAGGCTAAGGCGGGAGCGAAGCCTTAGCCTTCGTGATTGTTTTTCTTATAACAACCCGTAAACTTCCCTACTTAAATGACTTGTGTAGGCCAGTAGTCAACGTTGTCGATCCAAGTCATTTTGCCTAGGAATTTAATTGAATGGCTTAATTTCATTAAGAAGCTAGTTGAACAGCGCCGTTTTATAAAAAGGCTAGGCTGTTAATTGAACGGCTGATTAAGCTAGTTGGCGGCGACATGGATTTATAAACTCAAATTAGGAAGTGGTAATGACGGTTGTACATTCTCGCGCGAGTGCCCTCGCTATGTCTCGCGCGCACCTCTCGCACGAGTACCTAAGCGCTACACGAGTGAGATCCTGTACATTATCGCTTAGTTCAGTCACGACGAGCGACGGCGAGGAGATGGACGTGGACTTTATTTTTCTTTTGTCCTAATGTAATCGCCCTGAATGTAGCCATCATTGAGTTCTTTTTCTTTTTAAGTTCCTATTGGAAAACCAGTTACCTCAAATATACGAGCCCACGCATCATAAACTTTATGTTTATCTTTGTGGTATTTGTGCGTGGGCTCCCATAAAATTGGCTCACTTTGATAAAGTTCAAGAAAATTTAACTCTTTTTCTTGGTTCCACATATTGAAATGAGTCGGTTTTGGCTGTGGACTTTACGCACGACTTAACGCCGTGACGTCTCGCGGTAGAATGAACGAAGCGAGAGTGTACAGGGATGCACTTGTCTCCACTCGCGAGGGAAGGCGAGGCCCTTTGACTCGCGCACAAAAAACCGACACGAGAGCGAGAGCACGCGAGAAAGGCGAGGGGAGGCGAGTATAAGCGAATGTATCCTGTACATTCTCATCCTCGCCATGTCTCGTGAGCCCTCGTCGAGAATGTACAACTGCCTTAAGAGATTATACGAACAAGATGGTAATTAAATTGCTATATAGATAATTTTATAGACCATATAAACAACTGAACGAGCGATATCGAGCGAAACGGAGATTATTTTTTTTTGGGAAAAAATATTATTATTCTATATAGGATATTATAGTAGGACTAGCCTGAAGCTGAGAGTAGTTACTATTAAGTATTGTAGGCTAAGAATGACTTTCTTAGTAACTATACTATGTCAACATAAGTAATGTACCTACACCAAAACTTAATAGGGGCGCCCCTAGACAGGCTATATTTTTACTGCTATACTGTGTGGCCGGACTGTGATGGCCGGGCTACAGTCGGCAATATTGCCAGGCCAGTAACTATTGTAGTAAGAATATAGCCCGTCTAGGAGCACCCTAAGTATATATTTTAACAAAAGATATTAATTTAGGATTAGTTAAGTAGGTATTAGTAGGTATTATTTACTGATGAATTATGTCACCTAGAAATCAAAAACCTAGAATCATAAATCGTTTAATAAATAATTATCTATTTCCTTTACACTCCTGTACAGGGTTACACGGAACTATGGTACTAAACTGAACTATACTATGGTACTATGGTATGGTATATACTATGGTACTAAGCTTTATTGCAGTTGCATTAGACAACGTTTACTATGGGACCAGTTTTTACAACTATTCAGTTTGTTATGTGATTTTTCCATGGAATATTTAAGTAATATTTAGCACTGATCAATACGATGACCTCCTTCCGGCTTAGTACCACAAGTCGGTGTAAACCTGTAAACCTACTAACCACCGGATAAGTGCAGGCTAACCAAGTACCCACCTACTCGTAAGGTACCTAAGCGTTATGGACTAGATTGTTTTCAGTTTCAGCAGGTAATACTAAATTCTAAGGTTGAGAGCTCCAGCTAGCTTCACCTCTGAAAACGGTAATATTAGTAAGCAATGTTTCGGGAAAATGTTAATACTGCTTGTAAAGCACTTGCATAGGCACAAGTAGGGTTGTATCTATACTAGTTAGTTCATTTTGTAACACTACATTTAGCTATATTATATACCTACTTACTCGAATTGGATGATGTGTAAGTATGTATATTGGGTACGAAATGTAAGCATTCGATTTACTAAGGTGGGTACCTTAGTAAATAAATTACCTACGTCTTAATTTATAAGGAGATTCTAGGGTTGGAATCTCTTGATAAGTTCAAACGAATTCTAAGAAAATAAGCAGTATAAATAATAAATAACAGTTTTCACGGCATAGGCATTATTCAGTGAAGCTTTGTCTCGTGCAAGTTCGTATTACATATTACGTTTATTTGCTCTCAGTGGAAGTGTAGGGCGAGGCGAGAAAACCAGTTCTGATTTACCAGATCGTGCGGTATTTTAACTCGAATGCAAATATCTTGACCCATGATAAAGAACTTGAGATCACAAAGGGGATACAGTTGGGAGACTGAATCGCGAGCATCTGATATCATTCATCCTGAAATATATTTCAGGATGAATGATATCAGATGCTAGGTATAAATTTTGAAATTGTTCCTTTGTATCCTAAATATTTTAAAAATTGGGTTTTCTCGCCTATTTCTCTACCGGCCATACCTTCTCCTAACATGATCTAGATTGCAAAAAAGCCACTAAAATCCACATTACAGTTTAGGGAGTCTGGGTTAAACTTTTCTAAAATATAACTTTTTTCGTGTAGACGGGTACGTTTCTTTTTATTATCTATCAACTAATTTAATTTTACTATCGGATAGGAAATTTAGGTTAAATTAAATTAAGCTTTGAATTAACTAACGACCACCCAAGTCACTAGAGCTTATTGAACCATGAAAATTCCAGTGTATACCTGCCTATCTTGCTTATTCATTTCGAAATTAATTTAGGCAAACCCGAACTGCATCAGACAACATTGATGTATCCTACAGAATTTTGAGGGCTCGTTTTCATATTCAGTATTGGATAAGTGCTATATTCAAAAGAAGCTACAGATTTTACAGTTTTTTCTAGATGCGTCGTGCCCTCTCCTATGCTATGGCTGCGTCAATGAGTCAACGATAGGAAATCTAATCGATAAAGTCCGACGCCGCCGTGCTTACATGTTTGTAATACATACTGCCAAAGCTGTGGCTAATACGTACGTACGCCTACTTACCTACCTAGGTACGAGTATGCAAGTAGCGACCGACTTGACGGCATTTCATAAAAAAACATCAGGAAGTTGACTAGACCCGTTTCGCCCTCAACTGAAACAAAATTAGTCCGAGCGTTCGATCCAGTTTGTTAAAGATCACTCTGACATTTATTAAACATTGTATTGATGTTTTCTTTTTAACCGTCCGTTTAATAGACCAGTGGTTGACGCCCGGCAACAGCATTTTAAGCAAGAGTAGAGATAATGATAGGTGTTCGTGAGACTTCCTATGATGATTCACGCGATACGGAGATGATCAATGAGCTCTTGGCTAGGTCAGTAAACTCCACGTTTGTATCCCTAGATATTGTGCAGCAAAAAGAGGATCTTGACTCTGCTCTTTCGACATGGATAAAAAAAGGATCAAAAACAAGCATCAAGTAAAATATCATTGACTTTATCGGAAAGGAAACGATGACATTAAGGAACGTCTTGTTATAATTCAAAGAAAATGAGAGCATACCGAGTGTCACCAGATTTATGTATTACCTAAATACAAGATGCGTGTCGGTCCTATTCGTGATTTTCCGGTTTCCTGTCCCTCGTGATTGTTACTAACGCATTATTTATTGATATTTATTCAAGCATTTATTAGAAAAAATTACTGACACATAGATTACTGACGCTTAATTGCTTATCCAATTGCAAAGTACACATATACACGCATGATAAATAGACATTGATAGATGTATGTACAATATCTACCCCTATTATTCATTTAATGCAGCCTGGCTACATAATTAAAATTAAACTGAATAATTAGTGAATGTGCATAACTCACACTGCCTAAATACAAAGGCATGTGAATGTACAACTATTTATTTTAACGCCAACCTTGCTTTGAGTGTCATAAATAATTACTTACTTAAACCAACTAAGCAGCGTAATTTATACTTTCTTGCAAGTAGTTTGAATAATTGTAAGTACTACCTACTTCCGCCGTAAGTTGACAGCTTGAACTTGCCAGAACGACAGCTTATTGAGCAAGACGTAGTGCAGGATACTTTATTATATAATGATATACATAGAATATAGAACTCCATATAGAATGTAAAAATTTAAAAAAAATCTAATTACTTATTTAATTATTTCAATACCCGACTTTGAGCCTGCTTTTAGCGATATACCAATAGTGTATACTTACAGTTAGTTTTGGTTTGTCCATAATTAAGTAGTTTTCAATAAAAAGCTCTAAGTGTCTTAGGTAGAATGGCAACGTTTTCCTTAGACTACATACATTTAATTAGGTAGGTACTCTAATCAAAGTTTTAATAATCATATAGACCAAAGATGTTTCTTTACCCACTTAACCTTTCAATATCTAGTCTTTATAAAAATTTATGTTCCGTCGGTAATTAGATAAGTAGGTGGTAATTACTCGTACTTATAATTTAATTTGTAAGCACTGTATTCCTAATAAACATTGAATTAAAAAATTAAAAAGGTTTTGAGGAAAGTGTATAGTTTTTAGGTCGGCCAACTTAGCCACCTAAATTTTAAAACTTAAGAAAAACCTAATAACAATAAATTAGGTCATACCAGTAGGAAAATCCATGATAAGTTGCTATTCATCTCGTTGGCGTAAACTTTTGGCACCTTCGTAACACCTGCTGAATACTATTGTATCGATAAGGACATGTCCACTGTATCCGCGATTGTTATTAGGAACATGTTTTTAATTTAAAAAGCTATTAAGTACGTTAGAACATAATTCGATTGTTATATTGTATCAGCGGCTCTCGATACTCGGTAAAACTAAGCGAAATCCTCTGAATCGATTGCGAGTGATCGGTAAAAGCGATTCGCTTCTAGTACACGAGTGCCCTGCGCGCGCGCCGTTTCGAACTACGCCACTCAACTACTGGTGACCTTAACAATTATGAATTTATTTTATTAATGCACTTTCTTATGACGTGGTTACAGCGCACGACATAGCCGAGTGGAATTACATCTATGATGACTTGATGAGACAAAGAACGGTTCGATATTGTTTAGATTTTATTGATAATTTATTTATTACAAACTGCAACTAAGTATTGAAAAACATTAGAATAAAAATACTTTGCGTTCTATGCAACTCGAGTTCTTTCAAGGAAAGATGCGAGAGATAAAATCGATTATAAATTACATAGCAAGTCAGCTTATTAACAGAAAACTTATAACTCAGAAATTTAATAGCCATAATAAGGGTCGTGGCCATACTGCTGGGGTGGTTGAGGAGCTGCGTACTGATGAGCTTCGTATTGGACCGGGGGGTACTGCGCTGGTGCCGCTGCTGGGGGCTCATATTTGGGGGGTGCATGTTGAGGAGGGGCGTATTGAGGAACTGCATGTTGGCTGTACTGTTCAGGTGGTGCTGGGGCGGTGTAATGCGGTGCAGGTGGCTCGTACTGGTGGTAGGCGGGCGGAGGCGGCGGACTCTGAACAAAAACAAGCAGAGGAAAGTTTAATTTAAAAAATTGGTTGTCTGTAAAGTCGTTTTAAGAGTTTACGGAGGACGGTTTAACGTGACAACGTCAAAACAAAACATTGATGAAATCGTCTCATCGGACGCATAGGCCAATCGAGTGCAAGAGAGGTGGATGCGGCGCAAGCCAATCGTGCCTTTCGCTCGCTTGTGTAGCACTCTCAATCTCCGATCGTAACGTTACCATGAGCGTATCGGGACAATGAGTAATCCTTTTTCGTGTGCTGGCAGCCAGCGTTCATCGATTTATTAGACATTGTCACTTTAAAAATATAATAAATGTAAAAATTACATTAACCTTAGCTGAATATAAAATAAGTGTGTGCCCACAACCTAAGTTCATTTTATAGAGTCAATCAAAAAGCATCCATACAGAATACAGATTGCAATAAATCTTGATATAAATAAATATTTCATGTCCAGGTAACTAAAGTTGTTGCTTTGTAACCTCACAACTCCGAAGGCCTCACATCACGTATCGATAGTAGATCGAAGATTATAATAATAAAAAAAATATTTAGTAGCAGATGTCATAAAACCATTAAACAAGTAGTTTACAGTTGCAGCTAATAAATAGGATCATTTATAAAGGCAAGATGTCTAACTAGATTTCTAAGTTTCTAAGAAAATAGTGTCACCTTCGTGTAGGTATTCAAGTTCATCAATGCTTAAGGAAAAGAATGCAATAAATTATAAAAGCTGACGGAATAATGGCTACCATTCTCAACTCGGTACAGGTATAGAATCTGCATTACGAGTTAAACATGATCTAGTTATTCGCAGTGGAATATTTTCACATATTTTTAAAGACAAGTTTATATGGACCACGTAGGCAGCACGCTGTCTGGCTTCTGGTACTCCCTGATTTATGTATGGCGTTATTTCCCAGGGTTTACAAAAAACACATTACAGCATTCATGTATGGTTTTGGGAGACCTGACTTAAACTCGAAACTTGTAAATCCCCAGGTGCGCGATTGCGCAGGTTTTTTTCAAAATACTTAAATAGGTGACTTGGAAAAACCAGGCATGCTAATTGTAAGTATTGTGCTTTTTATAAAGTACTAGTGTTACCGTAAAATTAATTAAACCAATGCATAAATCAGAAACAAAAGAAAGAGCGTTCTCCCCTCACTTATTTTTAAAAGTTAGCTTTTGTTTTTGGAGTTCTCGTTTGTTTAGTTAATGATACATTAACTTGATTAGTATCTACTACTTGCCTATATAGTATTACTGGCGCGCACATGAAATCTTAGCAGTTATACCTAATACTTACAATCTTATATAACCATCTGAAGTTATTAGAAAAGTACAACAGTTTAATTATCTACCTGATAGTGATAGACCGGCTTTTTCTTTTCAACTTCAACATGGTGGTGCTTCTTCAGCGTCGTCAGCAGTTCCTTAACCTGGAGCTTCGTAGCTAGCAAGTGCGCCGCCAGGGCTTTGTGGAAGGTCTTCATTTCTTTGATCTTGGCCTTCATGGCCCACATGCCGTCTTTCAGCAAGTCCAGCTTGCCGGGAGTCTCTTCTTCCTCTTGGTATTCCTCTTCGTAAGGAGCATCGTACGCAGCTCGGAACAACGCCTGGTCATCTTCGTCGAGGTCGGCGTAGCGAGGAACGTGTCTTGAAATAGCTGGGGAAATTATATCTCGTTTTAAGACCACAAAAATGCAAAAGTAATTTATGCCTTTTAGTATTGTTGTCTTTTCATAACTAAACAACTGAACTGGGTTTTATGAAGTTTGCCAAAGAAGTAGATCATGAAGACAAACATAACTTTTTACGTCGAACACGTGGTGGGAAACTGGGTTTCTTATAAATTGAGATGAAAGTCAATCTGGATTGATTAATTTACATTCAGAAAACGTACTTAATTAACTTCGGTTGGTAAAGTGGATGGTATTTGCTCAGCAGGCTCATCTTGGTTTTATACCTCAGGCGTAAAGACATAAATATCTCGGTCGCCGTAGGATTTCCCATTCCAAAAAGGTAATAAGTAAATTTTATCGTTAATTGTACAGAACACCTTTAGGGTTCCATTCATTTCCCACTGCGCAATTCCATTGCCATCGTAAATGAATTGAAATTGAACAAAGGTCTTAATTTTGAAAACATACAAAAAGAAAACCAATAACTTGATTTTTTTACAACCTCGAGGAAGATTGCCATAAACCACGTGGCGAATGACCGGCGTAATGAGTTTAATAATTAATTAACCGCAAATCATCTTGGTTAACTTGACTTACCAGAACTGGCCAAGGCAGCTATAACAAGTAATTTGATAAGCATTGTTTTAATTTTATTACACTATTTTAATAAATTATGAAAAACTTAACACCTCTAAACTTCTACTGACACTACACAAAATGATGTCAAACGTCGACAAAAAAAAAATTACATATCCTCCTGTCAGATATTCTGATCGAAACTACCCCTCAAATAAAATTAGCGTAAAAAAATATTGAAAGGTAGTAACTACCTACCTACTCAATTTTCACGGCACTTTTCATAATCATCTACTTACCGTTTTTATTTATTTCAATATCTTCGAGAGCAAAGGAGTTACCGCATATAAGTAGGTACAAATTTATGCCAACATTACGACAGTATGCCACTACATAATGAACGAACCGGTAGATAAGTTTTTTACATACATTTTTACGTGTCATACTTACATAAACATACGAAAGGGCATAGTAGTGTGTAATTCTTGGTCATGTTTTTTGCTAACTACCCTCAAGTGTTGTTTGATAATATTGTTTGATTAGATAATAAGTTTAGCAATTCAGTTTTAAGAGGCGGTCCTAGCCTACAAAACAACTATTCATTTGATTATTTGTATCTTAGTCACTAACGTTAAGTGTACAAAATTTTATTTATGTGTTTAGGTTAATAATTTTACTATGCATCTACTTATCCTAAATTAAAACAGATCGCTTAAATAGACGCTAATCCAGTAAGTGGAATCAGTAACCAGATTTTTGACGTGACCTTTTCATTTAATCTGTTAGAAGGAATGCAAGGATACTTTACCTGCGCCTGTTTTTAAATTTGACCATCATAAATAACTTTTAGTAGGTAGGTAGGACTATTCACGTCTCAGTTGATACCGAATTAATTAATAATTTTTAACAGTAAGTACCTATGTAAACATGACATAATTTTAAATAGACCGTATCTATCATTCAATGTTATTCAATTTGTCTTGCTAGTTGTTACCTATACGCTCATTTATCAAATTATGAACAATTTTCGCGGTAGGCAATGTAGTTCAAGTTTGACAGCTCGAAGTGACCCATTAAAATCAAGCTATAGGTTCCTACTTAACAAAGTTTAATATCTTTCAACGCGTTTTATATTAAACAAAAGGGTAAGCCTGGGGTAAGCGCCTAAATGCTCACGTATACTGTCTCTTACTTTTGAAGGTAGAAAAGTGAGTAGGTACGAGGTAATAACAATTTAAATAAAATTGAAATTTTCGAACAGGACTACATAAACAAAATACCTCCCTACATATTTGCATAAAGTAAAACACATACAACATTAAAATAGCTCTCATAATCGATAAAAAATGCAAAGAGCGACGCATATCAATGAGTACTTGGCGTAACAGACTTGTACGATTCAAATTATTACCTCCATCAAAAAATAAAGCAATTACACTATGTACATAAATAAATTTATTTGCAGTTCCTTAATTTACTTAATCAAATAACTACTGTTCTACCGTTGATATATAATTATTTGTAATAACAATTTTTAATGAACACATAGTACGTGAACCACATACTTCAATATTTGATCTAATTGCCATTAAAATACTAAGTGCGCATTACTTAATGTCTTTTTTATTGACACCAAATACATAGGTACGCGTAATTATTATAATTAAATTAATATCTACGTCTTGATCTAATAAATCTTATAAATACAATTATGACAAATAACCCGAACATTTTTAGGCAACGGAAGTAATAAATGGAAGACTGTAAAAATAAGCCAGAAATATAAATAAATGATTCATTACTTTACTAAGAAACAAGTCCTTTTACTAATAAACGTTCTACAGCTTCGAAATAGTTATACAGTGTTTTTCCTTTTTAATGTAGGTACCTAGTTTAAAATGTATAAGAAAGAAAAAGACAAAACACTGAATAACTATTCGAAGGCTATACAAAGTTAAATAAGTTATTAAGTAAGGGGATATAAGATTAATTAAATAGTGAACATAGTAACTTGCCAGATAGCTTTTGTAATTTGCCAGATTTTCCAATATTTATTTTACGGTTGGTGTAATTTTGAAATACCTAGTCTAATAAATGCACATATATAACATGATACAATATGTACCTATAAATCTTACAAAACTATTCACTACTCTAGCATTTAATTTCACATAAATTAGTTAGGCGAGTATTTTACGAGTTTTACGATCCTACTATCGGTAATTACTTAATTATATGATTAGTACGAAGATCAAGATACAACAAAGAATTCGGTCAAGTGCAGGCTCGCTTAGGAAGTTGGGACATTCGAGACTAACTTAATTAATCATGGCACAACTTATCATTAAAAGCTTTTGAGTAACAAAACGACAGATACTTTATCTACAATTATACGAACTACCGAACTACAAAACGAACAAACAATATTAGAGACAAATTTATTTTATTACTTACCTACATTAAATTATCCGTAGTAATATGACATATGAATTATCCATTGTTTAAGGATAATTCAATGTAGGTTAGTACAATAAAATGATCTACACCATAATTACTTATTTATCATAATCACAATTACACTATTTGCTGATAAGTTGATAACGAACACAGTATTTTCTTACACAATCTTCAAAAATTTATTTTCTATGTTGTCAGTTTTAAGGCCGCCTGGAGGCCTTTGACATGCTTAGACAGCTGTTGTAATAGGATTTATGAACCAATTTTTTATCCTTTTTTTTTATATCGAAAAAGGACGTACTAAAGTCCTACAATTTTAAAATTATATACCTATAGTGCAAGTGCAGTGCAAGCGCTAATGTAGTGATGAAGTGAAGTTTTAAATTGAACTATGACCATCATAATAATAACAATAGATTTAAGGATATGATAGCTGTACCGAGATTTAGACTGACTAAGTCAAATAAATCATTTTTAGGCAACTGCGTTCGTTTGTATAATAAAATCCGGAAAAATATAACAGGGCTCACTGAAGGAAAATTCAAATTACATGTAAAAACTACATTAATGAAAAAAATTATTTCAAAGACAAACATGTCTGGAGCCTTCCACTTCCGCCAAGTTGCCACTTGTACATGCGAGTAGATGACCTATATAGATTACCTAGTTTGTAAGCAAAAGTTTGTGAGGCAGTAATTTTTTTTTTTTTTCAAAAAATAATGCCTCTCAGTTTCTTGCCTGTTCTTCTGAGTAGTGGCTCTTTTTCGAACAAGGCGGTCGAGTCTATTATAAAGCTTTGGCGTTTATAAGTGTATCTTTGATACCCAATTGAATAAAAACATTTTGAAATTTGACTTCGACTTCGAAGAAAAATTTTTACCCAAGCTAATTATTGAACTATCAGGCAGAATTCAATACATAGTGTATTTTTATCAAATTATTTTATTTAGCTTGTCCTCTTTGTTTTTTTGGGTCAAATCTTGAGACAGATTTTTCGACTGCTTCCGTTAAACTGATTCTTATGTAACTTTGCAGTCACATTGAGTTTTTTAAGCGTAGGTACAAGTATCGCTGAAAAACGGTTTAAATTTTATAATGTTTTACTACCTAGAAATCGATTATTTTAGATAGGTAGGAAAATAAGAATGGTAAGTATCTACTATTTATCTACCTCTATAGTACAATTCTGGGGTTAATGTAGCGTTGAAAAAAAGGCGTATAATATACCTATTAAATTTTACGCATACATATCCATATCGTCACGCCTTTCCCCCGAGGGGGCTGGCAGAGGTGTAATATAACACCCACACTTCGCCGGACGATATTCAGTCCCAAATGTGACAGGGGGCGAGCTTGTCCAGTCATGTAGCAGATGACACACATGCGCACATATGTTCACACAATGAATAAATATGTGCGTGCGGTCGGCTAAGTTCGAACCCGCTCCCTCTGGCTTGAGAGGCAGGCCTTCTCCAAGTAGGCTGTCAGCGCGATCAGACTAAATTATAAGACAGAATTAAATTAATTTACTAATTAAAAAATTGAATTAAAAATAAAAACTGAATTACCTACCTAACGATGGTAACTAATGACTTTTTAAAAGTAAATATCTAAATAGAACAGTTATAACGTATTTTTTATAACACGCAATTATACAACGTGCTGTTTTGCATTCCCGCGGAATTTTTAGAGGTAGTTATACTCAACTAGCAAAGCACGAATAAACTATGGTGCAACCTTGAATTAAAAAAAAACAGCTGTTCCATACAAAACTACGTTAAATCGTCGACAAAATGTGTGAAACAGCTGCTTGTTTTTTCAATTTCAAGGTTGCCCCATAGTTTATTCGTGCTCTGCTAGTGAAGTATCACTACCTCTACAATTCTGCGGGAATGCAAAACAACACGTTGTAGATCAAAACAGCGTGGATGCGAATTTCTCCTATTCAATTTATCATAGTATGAACTGTTGCGATTTATTCATGCGGCAACATGCAAGATGGATGAAGATGACGGGTATTCAAACAAGGCGGATCGTAAGCGTAGGTCAATGTCAAATATTTGCAGCCGGAAACTTTGCTTTCTTTGTGCTAGCGAGCAACTTGTATTGTAACGCAACGACCCTGACGCGTCTTGCTGGGGAGTGTTAGACCGGGCGCACACATACCAACTCTTACAAAAAAAGTTGTGGAAAACGCTTTTAGTAGGTATATAACTATAGATAGACGTCGTCCATGTTGCATGTTGAGTTAGCAAGTATTCAAATACTAAATAGTACGTACGGATGTTACAATACAATACAATACATCTTTATTGCACACCAAAAATACAAAGTAAAACAAACAGAAAGAAAAAATTAAACAATAAAATATCATTCGGCAGTACAAGGGCGGCCTTATCGCATAAAGCGATTTCTTCTAGGCAACCTTTGGATTAGTATTTATGAAGCATGATAAATAATTGTGTGCACCACTTGTGTGCTTCCACTGTGAGTGATTAGGGGGCGCTAACTATCATAAAACTGTCCATGAATACTTATTCGGTAGAAAATGTATACGTAAATGTATATAAAAGCAAGCAAAGCTCTAATGTTCACAATAAACTCTAATATTTTACATATCAATGCTGCGTAGATTATGCAGATGAAGTACATACATTCTATAAAAACTATTGTAATTGTGCTATATATTTTTTTGCGTGAATTTGTGGTTTTGATCTTATACGTTCGCATGGATTTGTTTGTACATTTTTTTTGTTTTACCTCAATCAAAGGTGGCGAATTAATGTTAATTACATGCGTATATTTAGTGATTCGCCCACACCGTATCAATTAGGAGCATTATTAGAGGAAATAACATGTCAAATATGACATTAAGTACTTGGATGACACCTGCATAATTACCATGCAAAAAAAGTGCCACCGACATGGTTGGTCAGACCGTGAATGTGACCTAGAACTTGAGTAAAACAACTTCGTTCAAGACCTTGGATCGGGTCCAGATGTCTTGCTTTGGTTTGGAAAATGCCTATAGATCAGCTGTGAAATAACACGGGCTAATAAAGACATAGCATAATGTGTATACTACTGTATACAGTATGAATGGTTATCACCTGCTATTGTGTTTATCGCGCGCTTAATGCGAGTTGACGCGAGGCGGTGACATAGCGAGGCTATAGCTGCTAGCCTAAGTCCTGCAGGGATATGATGCAAGCTGATGATGATGACGTATGACGAGTGATGTATGGGTGCCAGCGACCCTGGTCCGTGGTCCGCGCGTGTTCAGCTGCGCTAGAAGCGAGCGCGGCGGCGCGACTGTCACAAGCCGGCGCGCCCCTTGTACAGCTCGTCCTCCAGGTCAAACGCAGGGTCTGCGTACCCACTGTCGTCGTAGCGGAGGGATCTACAACAACATCACCAACTATTTACCTTTATTAACAACCGGTATGGCTCAGATGTAGCGGCGTGCCGGTCTGCCTTATGAGATGTATGGCCCAGGTTCCACATCCAGCCGAAGTGCTAGCACCGTTCTTAGTCGATCGGTAAACTGACATCGACAAACGAAATGTATATAAATTAAATGTTATGTAATTGAAATTGATCTCAATAGCCATACCGGCAAAATGAAATGAAATTAAGTATAGTAAATATAAATTGTGTGTGTCCAATTTGAAATAGGCCGTAAATTTAGACTTTAAGAAAGGAAGCGCAGGTGCCTGTAACACAGGTTTTCTTAACCTAGCACAGGCACCTGAGCGAAAATAACTAGTGTAACATAAGGTTTCTTTACATTGATTAGTAATTTGTAAAACTTTATTTAACTTATTTAGTAAACGGTTGTAATAAATAAAATAATAACAATATTTGACTGATTTTGTGTATGGTCCATACACAAAATTGACGATTTTGTCGATTTGAAACGTCAGTTTACCGATCGACAAAGAACGGAGCTATAGCACTTCCAGTTCGGTTAAATGATGAATTTAAATTTTGGGTCTGGGTTCAGTTGTTAGTGTATTTTTATTTCCTGCATCCAAACAGCTGGTTATACGGTCTGTGCCTAGTGAGGAAGTCTACGTGGATGAACTTTAAACAGGGCCAGCTCAGATGCATAAATTCAGTGATGCATATAAAATCGGCAATGATGTATCAAAGCATAAGTCGAAACGTCATGGGCGGAATGAGAAGGGCTAAGTATGCGTTTGATGCAGCGCCACTAGCTAAGATTGTAATCAGTGCGCCTGCGCAGCTACCTATGTTTTTTTAGAAAAATATATCTTCAGATGATTATCAATATCAATTGCCAGGCAATTAATAATAGTGACAGTCGTTTGTTTCAACTTGATTAATAGACTGTAGCTAAAGTTAGTAGTTCAATATTATAAACGATGACTTTATTAAGTACGTGGTTATCGCGCACGATGATCATAATGATAATAGGTATTTGAAGTGGCCTCTTTAACTCTTGACTTGACTCTGATCTTGTTTCGACCGATATTGACGTACACATTTTATGGTACTAAATTAGTGAGAATATATTGATTTCCTTTTTAGATCAATCGCAATTCAATTGCATTAAGATGTTTTAAGTTGTTTTTTTTTTACATTGGTCCACAATTGACGAAATTACATTTAGATGAACTTACAGGAAAACTATACACACGGACATAAAATTCAACCTTACCGACAGAAGTTACCTACTTATACAGGGTTATCAGGAAAGGGGGGACTAAGCTAAGGGTCTTTGTACTCATCATTATGAACATCTTTTACGTTGGGGCTAACCCGAAAATTAAGAAAAACAAAATCTGTTCCATACATTTCGTCGACCACCAATTAACTTTTTACATGGAACATATAAAATTAATGAATTTACTAGGTGCTTAGTACGTTCTTGAAAAACGGAAAATAGCTAAGGATTGTATAAACACTGGTATTTGTACTAATTTTAATATTTGAAGCTAATAAAGATCTTGTGAAATTGAAATTAAATTAACTTTTTACATGGAACAGCTTTTTTTCTTCTCGATTTCAGGATTGGCTCTATAGTATAAAGTTGTTCATTATTATGAATACAATGATTCCCATTCAACTTAGTACAGCCTTTCCTGATTACCCTGTAGCTGTATGTAGCTACGCAGGTAAGTTGTCTGCAGATACGTAGGTAAGTTACCAGTCTAGTTACGTAGGTAAGTTACCAGTCTGTAGTTACGTAGGTAAGTTACCAGTCTGTAGTAACGCAGGTAAGTTACCAGTCTATAGTTACGCAAGTAAGTTGTCTGTAGTTACGTAGGTAAGTTATCAGTTTGTAGTTACGCAGGTAAGTTACCAGTCTGTAGTTACGCAGGTAAGTTACTAGTCTATGGTTACGCAGGTTATTTGTCTGAAGTTAAGCAGGTAAGTTACCAGTCTGTAGTTACGTGGATAAGTTACCAGTCTGTAGTTACGCAGGTAAGTTACTAGTCTATGGTTACGCAGGTTATTTGTCTGTAGTTAAGCAGGTAAGTTACCAGTCTGTAGTTACGTGGGTAAGTTACCTGTCTGTAGTTACGCAGGTAAGATACTAGTCTATGGTTACGCAGGTTATTTGTCTGTAGTTAAGCAGGTAAGTTACCAGTCTATAGTTACGCAAGTAAGCTGTCTGTAGTTACGTAGGTAAGTTACCAGTCTGTAGTTACGCAGGTAAGTTACCAGTCTATAGTTACGCAGGTTTTTTGTCTGTAGTTAAGCAGGTAAGTTACCAGTCTATAGTTACGCAAGTAAGCTATCTGTAGTTACGTAGGTAAGTTACCAGTCTGTAGTTCCGCAGGTACGTTACCAGTCTATAGTTACGCAAGTAAGTTGTCTGTAGTTACATAGGTAAGTTACCAGTCTGTAGTTACGTAGGTAAGTTACTAGTCTGTAGTTACGCAGGTACGTTACCAGTCTATAGTTACGCAAGTAAGTTGTCTGTAGTTACATAGGTAAGTTACCAGTCTGTAGTTACGTAGGTAAGTTACGCAGGTAAGCTGTCAGTAGTTACGTAGGCAAGTTACCTGTCCGGAGTCCTAGTCCTGCACCTAGAAGGCGGTGGCGAGCGCGACGAGGCTCGCAGCAGCGCAGGGTCGTCGTACCGACGAGACACGATCGTGAAGTCGTGGTGAGCGTCGATTAGCTTCTGAAGTCGGGAGACCATCTCGAAGTCTGATACTGATGCGGGGACCAGGATTCCGAGAAGCTTGGCGATTGAGTTCCTAGAAGATGTTGTTAATTTTGAACAAGAACTGTGATGTACGGTAGCGAGCAGTACACGAGCTTAATCGTCATCCTATCCTAACTTTTTAACTAGTATCTAAAAAACAAAAGTGAGTTTATTTGTTTGTTACGCTTTCACGTCTTAACTACTCAACCAATTATCATGAAAATTTGTAAACACGTTTTCAGGGGCACAAAAAGGACTTAAATAAATAATAAAAAAAAAGAATAATAATAAGAATAAAAATAGTTTATTGACAAACACAACATAATTCAATTATACACTTTATACTATTACAGACTATATATAAAGACTATGTATAAGTATAAACAGATAGAAGTGTTTGGCAATAGGAGTAAGCTCAGCGTTGTACTGTGCAAACAAGTTTGCACTTGTTTGCACAGAGCTGGTTTTCAGCTTACTCCATTGCTCGAGGTGTTGGTTGAGCGGAAAAATTAGTAATAAGCGGCACCATAAATTAAATTACACTGAAGTGGTATGGAGCAATCGATACAAAAAATAAAGAAAAGATACTTTTAAGATACTTAAGATACTTTTTATCCGAAAATACGGTTCCTGAACGGTATAAGCGCGGGGCGCAACCAGTATATATCTATTTTTAAGGGATAAGAAGACTTATTTTAGGTGCAAATAAAAATTGCAGTGTTTTGGAGAATAAGAGATTGCTCTAAAACATATATTTTAAATATTATAAAAAAGAAATTCTCACTGTTTGTGAGACAACCAAATTAAATAATTGGGAGAGGCTTTTGCCAAACAGGCAAAGGGCTCTTCCAATTTCCTCCAGTACCGTTTCATACAAGTGATTTAATTATTTTTTTTAATTAACTTTGGTAGGTAAGTACACCAAAAAAGCATGGAAGTTCTAGTTTTGCTTTTGTGTTCAAATAAAAAATAACGCTATCACATAATCGAGTGTCTTGTCATGCTGCGGGTAACTTAACTAAGTAAATGTTATCAACAGCGATTCTCGTCTCTGATATCCGCACTTGATGCTTTAGCACGCACACCTTTTAATGACACAGTGTGGGCAACTTAAGTAAATGTTACCTGAAGCTCTGCAACTGCGATTCTCGTCTTTGACATTCGGCCAGCAGCTCCTTAGTCTTGCCCAAGTCGTCTCTGAGCGTCATAGAGCCCTGACACATGTTGGGGGCAGGATAGTTTTTATAAATAAAAAAAAAAAAGTCGTCTCTGAGCATCGTGCTCTGGTGGTCGGTGGTGTTCCGCTCCTGCTCGAAGGTCTCTCCTGTTGCCCGCACTTGATACTTTAGCACGCACACCTTTTAATGACAGTGTGGGCAACTTAAGTAAATGTTACCTGAAGCTCTGCAACTGCGACTCTCGTCTTTGACACTCGGCCAGCAGCTCTTTAGTCCTGCCCAAGTCGTCTCTGAGCATCGTGATCTGATGGTCGGTTGTGTTCCGCTCCTGCTCGAAGGTCTCCCCGGTGGCCCGCACTTGGTCCTTTAGCACGCACACCTTACGGTTGTACCGAGCGCGGACCAACTCGGCCTCTTCTAGTCTTTTCTGCAGCTCTTCGACTTTGCGCGCGCGTTCTAGAGATGTTATCTGTTCACGGAAAGATGAGAATTGTATGTAGTATTATTTTCCACTCGTAAGTTATCATTAGGAATGAATTGTTAGACATTAGGGTAACAATATTTATTAGGAAAATATTCCGCTAAAATCTATAATATTCAAATGAATCGCTGAATGTGTTGCTAAGCGCAAATCTCGAGAACAGGTGAACCGATTTCGCTAATTCTTCTTTTAGCATATTCCTTCAAGTACGAGGATGGTTCTTACGTAGTGAAAAATTTGAATAAATCACTGAAAAAAAAATTAAGAATCGACTGTTAGGCGGTACGAAGTTCGCGGGGTGAGCTAGTACATAAATATTTTAGCTTAAAAAATATAGAAGTAGTTTTACGTTAGCAAAAAGTTGACAGAGCAATTTGTCATGAAAGAATTGAATTTTGAGAGATACGTGCAAGAAATTGCTAAGGCAGACCTTGCATTTAATACCATATATCCTACAAATTTTACGGCATCAAAATAATTTGCTATTCATATTTGTTTTGATCAGACCATACAAACATAATTATGTTGCTATTTATCGTCAATGCTATGACTCGGTAGTCGCTACCATCACAGCGTAATAACTATGTTGTACATAAATAAATCCAATAAATGAGATCACTGAAGGTAGAGCCTCTATTAAGTAAATCACTTTAACCTTGCATTTAAATTAGAAATTCCAGTAATCTAGTGTAGTAATGTTGCTTTACAAGCATTGTTAGATCAGTGTTATTGCTATTTTTAAATTGCAAAGGTAGTTAGGGGTAACTAAGTAGGAAGACACTTTAATACTGATGAACTGATGAATCAAAAAACAGTATTATCACGAAATCAACGAAAACAAGTTATTTTATTCATTTATTATTTAATAGGCTTGCGTTTGGCCGCCAACATGCCTGATGATAAGCAGTGATGCGGCCTACGATGGAGCACGCTTGCCTAGAAGAAATCGATTTACTCGAGACTTGAAGACACCCAGATTATAAGTGTCAGGGAACACACACTCTGGCAGAGTATTCCACACTTTAGCGGTCCGTATGAGAAACGAGGAACCAAAGCGTTTCGTGCATGTTGTAGGTATGTCGACCATAAAACGATGCCGCTTTTTTGTACTGTTGGTTGTTATATAGAAGATCGGGCTAGGGAGAATAAGGTCATGCAAAACAGATGCACACTCCCCGAAATGTATCCTTATTTAGTATTTTGTTTATGTCTAGTTTGATTTAAAGAATTGTTTTAAACAGGTTAAAAAAAGCGGCTGGTAGAAAAAACAACCAAAAACAGTTTAACCGGAGTAGGATTTTGAAAATCATTCTGATTTTGGAAAAAATACCACAAAAAGTGTCTACTTAAAAAAACTGTTTGAGCGTGGTTCTATAATTTTCAGCGATTACATCACATTTTTTATTATAATTAAATAGCCAGATTAGTTCTCTAAAGTTTAACCAAGTAACTTATTTTCACTTGTATCCTTAATACGATTAATACCAATAAAAAGGCCAAGAAAATGTAATTCTAGGCGCCGATCTCATTATACCATCAAATAGGTATGATTAACGATTTTCAACTCTAAATGAAGTGGCTGAAGTAAACGTGTGTACGGGTGGAAAATCGTGGAGAATGGAACTTGAACAGGATTGTTTAGTTCCTATAGCTGGAAAATAGGATTTAGAACAAGTCCAAACATTCCACTTTCGTCAGAAGCAGTTTTTTTTTATAATTTCATTTCAGTTTCGTCATGAATGACGGATGTGGATATACTCCAATGAACCCACTTCTGATCCCATTTTGTCATATATCGTCAGTTTCTTCTTAGGGACAGAGAAAAAAAAGATCCTGATCCGATTAGTGATAATCATGACTAATAAATCCAAATTATAAAAATATACTATAGTGTACTTTTAAACTTAAACATAAAAAGGTACTTTAACCCCTTACTACCTTACTCTTCACAAAATAATAAAAAGTATGTTATTATTTAGTATAAAGTTATTTGTTATTTGTAGTATAAATAGAAGTGATCTGACAAAAGTGGAATCTGACGGACGTTTTCTAAATCAAAAATAGATCGAGGTAAGTATAAGTATTTCAAGCGTCTTAACGCTTGACCGTGTATTAGTTCATGCTTGTTTAGATAAGCTAGCCATTCAGACATATAGGGGAGATACTTTTCATAGCAATGCAAAAAAACGAAAAACAGCCGCTAAGCCAACGCAAAACTGCAAAAATCGTAAGAAAAAGTAGCGAAGCAAACGCCATGCAAACGCGCTTTCGAAAACGCGTTTTAAAAAGTGGCCGCGGGCGATCTCCCTAAATGATATGCATTTAGGCAGGTACTTTATTTCGTTTTGTCACCTACGACAAAAAAGACGACTTGACTTTCAGTTTCAAAATGAATTGAAATTAGTCCCGGCTTAGGCATTTTAAAGTGGCTTTTTATAGATAAATCGTTCATCTTTTTGGCAGCCTAGTTGGGAGAAGGCCCGCCTCTCAAGCCAGAGGGAGCGAGTTCGAACCCAGCCGACCGTACGCACCAATTTATTCATTGTGTGAACATATGTGCGCATGTGTGTCATCTGCTACATGACTGGACAAAATCCCCCCTCTCACATTTGGACGATATTCAGTAGAATATCGTCCGGCAAAGTGTGGGTGTTGTATTACACCTCTGCCAGCCCCTTCGGGGGAAAGGCGTGACGATATGTTATGTAATGTGTTTTCTTTTTATAGGTATGTGCACCTTGTATTCTGCAGCATCAGCGAGTTGCGCGTTAAGGTCGCGTAGCTGCGCGCGCGCGTCGGCCAGTTGCACGGACAGTTTGTCGCACTGTCGCGCCAGCTTCTTGCATCGCGCCATCGCCTCGTCGCGCTCCGCTTGCAACACGGCGCGCACGCGACAACTCTCCTCCTGTACATAAGCACGACAAATATACATCCTAACTAATATTTTAATGCGAAAGTGAGTTTGTTTTTAACGCTTTCACGCCTCAACTACTCAACCGATCATCTTTAAATTTTGCATACACGTTGTTGGGGGTACGGAAAAGGGCCTATGGTAGGTACTTTTATCCCGGAAAAAATAATGGTTCCTGTGGGACCGCGGGTGAAACCGCGGGGCGCAGCTAGTAGTAGATAATCTATACTAGCTGCACCTCGCGATTTCACCCGCGGTCCGACAGGAACTGTTAATTTTTTCAGAATAAAAAGTGTTACGGAAACTGATGTTGTTTTCACACATTATGATTTATGAAACGGGAATTACTCACGTACGATTTAGTCGATTATTCCGACTATAGTTTGCTCAGTGCTATGTGAGACGCAGCCGCGCGCGCGCACTCGCCTTGATAAAGCCCGCCGAAAGCGGTTGAAACTATAGTCGGAATAATCGCTCGAACGTTAGTAATTCCCGTTCATAAATCATAATGTACCCGGTATTCTTTTCTGTACTCCTGACAATGTGTATGCAAAATTTCATGATGATTGGTTGAGTTGTTAAGGCGTGAAAGCGCAACAAACATACAAACAAAATCACTTTTCGCATATATAAACTAAATCAAAGGTTTGATATGATTAAATAAGGGTTTTTTTTTAATCTTAACTGACCTACGAATGCCGGTTAAAACGGTTGTAGGTAAGATCAGTTTTCAGATTTTCCTATTCCCAGAAACATTTCTCAAAAACTTTGCATTTAATGTTTGGTTACTTTTATGACACAACGGATATAAATAAATCAATAAATTCGGGACACTTCCACACACGGTCGCCTGACCCCAGACTAAGCAAAGCTTGTACTATGGCTGCCAGAGACTGATATACCTACATACTTAGATATTTTTAAATACATACTTAAATAGATATTAACATGTATATAATATATATAATTATATATACGTATTTTATTAGATGTAAGCTTTACAGAATGTAATGATTTGGTGTTTTAGTTTGTAAGTTGCACTTTAAGTACATTCAAATAAATAAATAAGTAAATTATTGATTTAAAAATTCCGTTGGGATACGATTATAATTATAATTAGAGCAAAATAAGTGAAATATCCACCTGAACGCTCAGTTTTCTGCGAAGTAAATCAAGATGCAGGTCTTTTCTCTGCAGCTGCTCCCTCAGTATCCGTATTCGTCTCTGCAGCTGATATACCACAGCGGTCTGGAAAGAATGGATTACTGGTCACAAATTTTAAAAAGTTATCCATACATAACCTCAGATTAGCTAGAAAATCTTATAAACAAGTGCCCATAATAGGTGCCTACTTTTTTAATGGAATGGACAGTTGATGGGAACAAATTTTGCCTATCAACGTGACTTGAAAGATTTAGGAATTCAACAAGCATGAATGTCATAATGCAATGGATGTTACTGCATATTGTATTAACGATAATATCATCAATAATTAAAAATACCTACTGGTATAACACTATGTTTGTAATTAATTCAATATTAATTATACCATTTGCGAAAACATTAACTACCTATTTAATTGTAATTGTGCAGAATCTTACTTGCGTGCAATTAAGAACTACGTTAAATACGATAACAAGTAATGATTACACAATTAACGATCAACATTGTAGTAATTTTGTGGGTGAACAAAATCGCGTTTCAATTATGACGCATATTTTCAATCATTAACGACATGCATTTGCATTTTTGTAGAGTTCTTACTTCTTTAAGGTAAGGCAAGTCGTGGAAGGATCTTTCTCTTCTCAGCCTCGGGAGGGTGCCATAGTATCCGTAATATAGCAGCTATGTAAAACACACACTCATTATGACACGAACAAAACCGATTACTTACAGCCTCTATAAGTACAGGTTTACATAAATACAGGATGTTAAATGTTTTGGACCAGCCATAATTCCCCTTGGGCAGTTGCAATCTAATGGATGTTATTGACATTTTGAGACAGGTTAATAACTAATAAAATTCTGAAGGTAAAAATATGGATTTCCTTGCATCGACAAATTGTTAACGTCATTACAAATTCAACATCCCGTATAAAACATACAGATAAGATCAGATCGTATTTTTTGCACGGGCACATTTCTCGCGATCCGAGCGAGTGGGTGCCAGAGCAGAAAAATGTACATTGCTCAGTAGTATTGCATGCATCGACTGACCTTGTCGACAATTTTATCGCTCTCGAGTCTCGCGAGCTGCTCGGCGCGGTGTATTATAGACTCCGTGTGCAGTTCTATGCCGGCGTCCTGCGTCAGCTCATCCATATTTAGCGTCCTGCTCAGACGCTCGAGGAATCCAACAAACTGTAACAATTAACCTTATTTATGTACGCAAGAAAGTTGCGGCGTTTCCTTGTTGTTTATTTTATTTATTCACGATCAAATGCGAGGTCATCCCGATACGTACGTTGGCTTTATCTTTGCGCAGACTGTCTTTCGCCAGTTCTGTTCCGTTGAGTTCGGATTCCAGCTTGTGAACCTTCGCTTCCAGCATGTTCCTCTCGTCTTCTAGAATTCTGAGACGAGTGGCTGCTTGGTCATGCATGTGTGCGGCTCTGTTGAGCTGTTGTGACTCCATCCCCAACTTATCTCGTAACGCGTCTATTTGCTGAAAAAACTCATTATTTCTAGGCGATGACGTATACAGCACGTAATGAATATCTAGGTGACAGTTTTAAAAGCCAGCATGTGAACTTACTTTGCTGGTACAACTCACCATGGACTTGTCTTTATTTTCGTTAAGAATTTCTCGAATTCTATCTTTGATTGTGCTTTCATGGGCCTCTACAAAGCGCGTCGGCAAGCTGAGGAGAATTGCAATAGACTCCAGCGTGTTGCGGAATTCTACATGCAGGCGTTGATACTTCTCGTCGCGATGTTTCAAATCCTCTGAACACACAATTTTGACCATTACATCTTACCATTCGTTTAAGCCGGCTATCATAATAACAATAAGTTAAAAGTAATTTGCATAGTTCATTGCTTACCTTTCATTTGTATAATGATGGATTCGTTTTGAGTCACATTGTCAGTTATTACATTGAGATTCTTAGAACAGTGTGCAAGCTTTTCCCTTGCATCGTGAAGCTCTCTATCCATGACCCTGTTATGCACAGCCAGCGACTCCTTTTCTTGTTTCAGCCGCTCGATGTCGAGCATCTGAGCAGCCACTTGACGTTGCAAAATGTCCCTATCAGTGTTAGATCTTTCCAAAGCATCTCGACAACTACGTAGGTCCTGTTCGGTCGACGATAGGTTTTCTGTAGTGTTCATACATTTGTTCTTGAGTCGGGTGATTTCTTGGACGAGTTCTGCTGCTTTAATGATGAGGCTCTCAGGGGAGTGTGTGTGAGTAGCATCGCAAAATTCCGCGTCTAAAGCCGCCGAAAGACGGCGGACCAAGTCGTGAAATTGGCAACGTGCATTTTCCTTCAGCTGCTCTTCGTTGTGACATTCTAACTCGAGAGAACGCAACTTTTTCTCCAGATCTTTTGCTTTTTCCTCGCAGTAGCGATTGTCTCTCTGCAGCGTTTGTATAGTGACTTCACTTCTGCTCTGTGAAGTTTGCAGATTCCGTTGTATTTCCTCGAGGTCCTGTATCTTCTTCCGAAGCGACGATATGATGGCATTCTGTCTCGCATTTTGTTCGCGTAGGTGGTCGATCTCCACCTGCTGCTCTAATATTCGCTGGTCTCTGGCAAGCATTTGGGTTTTCAAATCACTGTTCTGTAAATTTTATTCCCGATATTTATTTCAAAGTTGACAGTTTAGAGAGTAGGTGGTAAAGCCAGAAACGAATAAAAAGGGTCTCACTTCAGAAATAAGCTTATCTCGTTTGTATTGGAGCCCAGCGAGATCGCTTCGTAGAGACGTTACGATGTCATTGCCCACCTCTGCTTCCATCTATAAAAAATATTCAATACTAAGTCGTAGTCTTGTTCATTTTCAAGCTAAGTAGCTAATCTATCTATTTTAAGACCCATTTTTACTTACAAATTATCCATGTTTTTCCAGCACCCTTAGAGTAGACAGGCTTACGTGACTTACGGAGAACGACTACGGTAGTAAAAGTACTTCATGTTTGAAACGTAGCGTGATAGGCCTCGCTATTTCAGATTTACCGAGAGTCACGGCATCTTATTGAATACACCAAGCGATGTTCGTGCATGTTCAGCTTGATTTACATAAATCAGGGGATGGTACCACGTGGAATTATTATTTGTTTGCATGACGTTATACTGGCGTTGTTAGTAAAGCGATCCACGGAATGTTACCCAAAAATGCTGAAAGGAAACTCCTGAAAAGCGGCTTATTAACCGCCCTCCTATTATAAGTTGGTATAGAGTTCTTTATAGGAAGAGGTTTCCGTGCGAGGTACGGCACAGCGCCGCAACCCCCTTCTAGATAATGAAAGCACGTGAGCTGAAAGGTGCATTATGTAGGTAAACCTGAATTATTTACCGCAGTTTTACCGTTACCATAACTTCTTCTGACATTTAGCATGTGGGTGTGGGTTTAGGAAGTAGGTCTTTGCATGTGTCTCATGCAAAGTATATTTTTTAGAGTTAATGTAAGGTTCTTTCGAGAATCTATATATTTTATGGTCTTGTTAATATACCGTACGGCAGACTTGCGTTAGGTTTATTTGGGTCTGAAAAAATATATCCCCCGAGGGTTCCCGCCTTGTCGTGGCAGGGGGGCTCAGTAGCCGTGGCCTCGGCAACCACGGTGAAGCCAAGAGGAATCCGAGGTGGGGCCGCTTCTTTGGGCTTTTAGCCCAAAGCCCATATGGAAGCGGCCTAAGTAGGGTGTGTTACAACTAAGGCGGGGTGCAGTGCCGCATGGGCGAGACTGCAGCCGAAGGCTGGGGGCCGCGGCGGGCGAGGACTGTTGGTGTGTCGTTGCCACTTTCCCTACCTTCCGCGGTTCAAACGGAGTCGCTACCATTCGATGGCGGACGCAGTGGGGCCGCAGAGGAAGAGGCGTGACATTCCCCCGTAATTGTGAACTAACTACGGGACTAGTAATACATTTTGTATCTCAAGTATCATTTTATAAAGTAAAGATTTTCCACGTAATTTCATTTTTGACATGCAATTATTTTGTGTTGATAAAAAATAAAACCAAAACTTCTAAACGCAAATAAAATTAAGCTACACTTTCATTTCACCATTAATGAGCTGCATTTGAACACGCTGCATATATGCACTTCGCTCGATGACGGGGCTTGACCGTTTTTTAAACAGCTTTGTTGTTTGCACATTATTTAAAAAAAAATACAAGTAATTATGTAAGTTCAAATTCAAGGATTACACAACAATCGGTTCGACACATGAAATAATGAATGCATAATAGTGTCAGACCATGTCACCATTTAAAACCTTTGAAGTACCTATGTAAGTTCAAAACATAGAATACTTTAGTCAAGGTCAGTTTTCCAGCATAGCTACCTACTAGGTACGTAATAATTATTATATTTTTATGTAAACAATAAAAGCAATGATATAGCCTGGTTGGAGAAGGTCCGCCTTTCAAGCCAGAGGGAGCGGGTTCGTACCCAGTTCGTATTTTATGTCATTTGCTACATGACTGGACTCCGGTGTGTGGCGACAGGCTCGCCCCTGTCACATTTGGGACTGAATATGGTCCGGCGAAGTGTGAGTGTTGTATAACACCTCTGCCAGCCCCTTCAGGGGAAAGGCGTGACGATATGTTAAAAATAGTGTCAGACTGACGAAAACCGAAATGTAGTTCAAGTTATTTTAAGTGGCCAGTACTTGGCGTATCAGTTAAGTATAGTAAATATTAATTGCGACAATTCACTTCCTGGGCCCTATAACCACTCTCTACGGTCATTCAAGTTTGTTTAGTTGTACCATTCATGGTACTAGTACCATGAATGCGGTACATCAATATGTATGATGGTACTACTGATCTTATATAACTGTCACTTGAACAATTAATGGTACAAATCAATGGTACTATGTATATACTGACACAAAGGCAAAACGGGACCCTATTACTAAGATTCAGCTGGCCGTCCGTCTGTGTTAGACATTTGAAATTTTCACGGATGATGTATTTCGGTTGTCGCTATAACAATTATTATAAAACAAAAACCCAATTTGTTTTATTCTGTTTTTTTAGTATTTGTCGCTCCCATAGCTTAGTAGCTGTCATACAACAAATGTGTTTTTTTTGCCGTTTTTATAGATAATGGTACGGAACCCTTCGTGCGTGAATCCGACTCTCACTTGGACCGTTTTTATATATGTTATATCAAAAGCAATGAATGGATGCGTATCTGCTATGCCTGTTCCATTTGAGACTGAATATCATCAGTGGAAGTGTGGGTGTTGTAATATACCTCTGCCGCCTTCGGTGAAAAGGTGTGACGACATGACGACGTTGTTATAGATTTACTAGTTGTCATTATTTTTTAAAATCTCTTTTGTCTTCTACAAATAAGATTATTTTTGTACTTATTTATTTAAGTATAGAAAAAAAGGCTTACTGGCTCTAGGCACAACTCAGCTGAAAACATTGAATCTCAATATTAAAAATTTTCAGGAATTTGTCAAGTATAGGAATACCTTGTTTGATATTTTTGTTCAACTTTTAATCCAGAGCCTGTTATGGATTATTGGATCATTGATAGGAAACATCAAGAATGAATTTCCCGTCTCTGTTAGAGCTTGAAAGCTGAAAGCGCTTTTTGCTGAAACCCGCCGAGGGTTTACTAAGAATGTAATAGGTATCATTATTACCCTACTTCATTCTTACATTTATTTGTTACTAAGACAAAGCGGGTAATGCAAATGAGTTTGAAACAGGTACTCGATGCAAAATGAATAAAAATATTACTATATTATAATACCAGGTCAGGGTTCAAGTTACAACTGCTATGACTAACGGTTAAGCCTTTCGGCGTGGTTCAGAGGTTTTGAATAAGAAAAATATGTTTGATTTTCACCTGCAACTTTAGTTAAAGTTTACCCCCGCGATAAAAGTATTTCTGCAGGGCTATTCACAACCATTCGGAAACGTTTCCGTTCGGATTTAAAAAAAAATTAAACCTAAATTATTCGAATCTCAGTATATATCCATAAGTTTTTAAACGTGATTAATGCTTCCAATCCGATTTATCCTTGATTCCCTATTCCAAAATGTATAAAAGTAAGCTGAGATTCGAACAATTTGAGTTTGAAATTTGTGGGATCCGATCGGTAACGTTTCCGAATGATTGTAAATAGCAGCGCTGATCCACGTATGGATACTACTTCCTTCAAAAACGCGTAAGCTGATCCATGTGGAAATACACCTATCAAACAAGTTACTCTCGCTTAAAGGAATAAATGATGACCTACCTCTGTAGGTGTTTTCCTGCACAAGGCTTCGTAAACCTTCCAATTTTCGGAATCTTCGCTTCCTTTCTCTTCCTCCATTTCTCTATCACTTATTCTACAATTTATTTTTGCGTCGATTTAAAGCTTTCTGCTTTGTGAATGTTCGTCCGACGGTGTCGAGTTGACGCGTTGCTATGATTCCACACCATAAACATGGATATCGATTTTTGGCCCTTTCTGCAGCTAAAAACTGAAAGGAAGCATTGTGAGTAGTAACAAAGAAATACAAAAAGCACATGAAAAGCTTTTTTATTCAGTAACTGATTTTAACCTACTCACCTTCCAAATAATTTATCTTCTATAGGTACTCAGACGCTTTTATTGGCTGTATGTGGCAGCTAAACTAAGACTTGGATATTTGATTGCAGTTATTACGCCTTAAATATTGCCTCGTGCTCCTACTAAATACTCCTACTGCGAAAGGAAATTGTGTAATGCTAAGTAGGACCATCGAGGCATTACAAAAATAGAATTACTTACTCATAGCATACTCTGATGCAGTTATCTAATAAAATATGAAGAGTAACTTCATTACGAGTAGATTCCTGGGGGGTATTCCTGCACGTGAGATGAGATGAGATTTTATCTTGGTCACTCTCACACCTATGACGTTTTAAATGAACATGGACAAGGACGAAAAAAGGTGAGATGAGAATCTCAAATCTCCGAATAGGGTCCCTGTTTAGATTTAAAATCTTTTGTTTGTTGATACCTACTTAGGGAGACAATGATTTTTTTCCAAACAAAATCATCTTTGCTATTTTGAAAAATGTCGAAAAGCTGACTTCAACGAATTTTTTTACATAATTATCGAACCTACACACAAAATTTCAAGACAATCTATGATGAAATGTGACCTGGGGGGCTATTCCTGCGCGTGAAATGAGATGAGATTTTATGTTGGTCACTCTCACACCTATGACGTTTCAAACAAGAGCAACAAGGACGAAAAAAGGTGAGATGAAAATCTCAAATCTCCGAATAGGGCCACTGGGGGGCTATTCCTGCGCGTGAGATGAGATGAGATTTTATCTTGGTCACTCTCACACCTATCATGTTTCAAACTAGAGCAACAAGGACGCAAAATGGTGAGATGAGAATCTCAAATCTCCGAATAGGGTCCCTGTAGAGGAAGACAGATCCTGACAGAAATCCAAACAGAATTCGAATATACGAAAGGATTTTTTGTTGAAGCTTCAGCATAACCGCTTCGCTCGTTGACTGTTCAACGTGTTATGTGATAGGAACTCTCTCTCTCTGGTCGATCCTTCATGGCTGAAGATCGCGACCACCCTTTTGCTTCACCCAGCGATTTGTCAGTATCCTCCACTTATTCCGGTCTGTAGCCATTCGCACCACTTCCTCAAATCTGGACGAGCTACTTTGTTTGAGCTGATCTGACCACCTCATCGGAGATCTACCGCGTGATCTCTTGCCCTCTACGTTTGCGCAGATGATCAGCTTCTCCAAATTCTCGTCCGGGCGTCTTATAATGTGGCCGAAATAGCTGAGGATACGTCGTTGGCATATCGTGGAAAGACGGTCTTTAATGCCGAGTTCTTTGAGAATAGACACATTAGTGCGGAACGCGGTCCATGGGATCCGAAGCATGCGTCGCCAGCACCACATCTCGAATGCGTCTATTTTCTTTCGTTCAGCTTCACGAACTGTCCACGTTTCTGCACCATACAAAAATATTGGGAGAACGAGCGCACGAACCAAACGGGTCTTTGTTTTTTTGGTAATTCCTCTGTCCTTCCAAATCCCTTGCAGCCGTGTCATTGCATCCTTTGCCATCCCAATTCTCCGTCTAATATCGGCACAGCATAGTGATAGGAACAGGAGGAATTAATTTAGAATATAACATTCCCCGTAGTTTTTACGTCCAGTAGGAGCACGAGGAGGAAGCGATATTGGCATAGGTAGAATTATTCTATCACCTATGAGGAAGCTGTAGTTACGCACACAGGATAAAGCGACGTTGATTAAGTTTTTTTGTCTATAAAGGAGACTTCGTATCTTAGCAATGATCGTCGGGTTTAAAAAGAAATATATGTAACTAGCTCTTTTGCTCGCATTTCATAGTCTGTCACTCAGGGATAATGTAGCTTTCTAATGGTGAAACAATTTTTGAAATCGGACCAGTAGTTTTCGAGTTTATTAGTTCCACACAAAATCTTTCCTCCTATAATATTAGTGCAGATGTTTACTCGTGCGTACACTTATTTTAATGCAGGGAACTATCCTTAGTAATGAAAAACGAAGTAGACAAATCAGTCGACTTTATTTTAGTAAAAAAAAGTACAAAATGATAAGTCAAACAAACAATAAAGTCTTACAAATAGTAACATTTCTCTTTACCCACACATCAGTAACGCACCGCTAATATCACATTGTTACTTTCATTCCCAAACAATCATCAAACAAATGAAAAAGAATATCGGTGGTCACAATATTTGCTGAGGAGACTTTCTTAGTTCACAATGACAGGAGTGTCCATAGTCAACACCAGTCAACAAGTAAACTAGGTAACAAAATAGTCTAAAGTAAACGCTGAGGTAGGAAACCGTAATCAAAGCATAAAGTAATTATAATCAAACTAATATTAAATGAGATAAATCATCACATATTTTACATAAAATATGGAATGAAATCAACTGCCTGTAGCACTACACTTTCGAACATCTTAATCTAAGTAATTTAACACTGCTCTTCATCCTAAAATTTTCTGGTTCAAGTGACTTAATCTTAAGTGATATTAAATTGTTTGTTTTATAACCTGAAATTTAATTTTTATCAATCACACACGTTGACACTTTTCCAAAATATGTCGACGATACAGTTTCTGCACTTGGCACAAATATTTAATCCTAATTTCTAAGCTCGAAAGAGTAATCTTAATAGTAAGATAAGTGGGCGATTTCGTGGAATACTAATTATTGTCCACGCAAAACTACACGAGGCAGTGGCGTCAATTCTGTTGCACTATATATCTATCCATCCGACTGCACTACAATACCTATGCCTCTTGATTACAATATGTGACTAAAAGAACACCAAAAAAGTAGTAGAAAATAATACAACAGAATCGACACCAATGACAACCCCAATAGATGCTACTCATCTATTATAAGTGATTAGTAATATGGCTTGGCCCAGCATAATAATCAGTTGAAAGGCACACCATCAGTAGACCTGAAAAGAAAAAAAAAATATTAGGATTTGAGTTGATCATTCACCTAGCAATATGTTCAAGAGATGATTAATATGTAGCGTCCGATTGGTGGCATCTGCGTTCGTATACATACAAGACTATACGGGAGCCACAGATAAGGTCACACTTTTGGCAGGTGCATTGGGAGCGATGAGGGTGGCAGCTGGGTATTTTCTCGATGGTGCTTAATCGCGTTATGACAGTAATCACAGTTCTTCAGAATCCGGTTAAGAACAAGAGATTCTCTCTCCAACCCTTGCAGCCATTAAGTTTGAATCAGTCTATACTTGTAGTGCATGTAAAGTTGTTTTCATGTAGTAAAAAAGTCACACAAACCACGCCCACTTGGGTTCAATGTGGCATTCTCGGTGATCGTATCATCGAGCGTGCACAAATTACTCACAGCAAGTCGTTAAATAAATTGAAATTTTAAATGGATTTAGTGTGTTACGTCAAAACTTGTGTTTCGAATGATGGCGCATTGATTGCAGCTGGCGGGCTGGTTTTAAAGCCATCAAATTATATTGTTGACAGACCAGCAGCTAATCTTTACAAGTTCGATAGCATTAACTGCTCGCCACTTTATACGCCAACGCTGACGCAAGTTGGACTTCTAGTTTACGCTGTGCATGCCAAAAGTCCAGTGACGGGAGTATACTCACGTTCACTCCAATTTACAGGAAGTAGAGAGTATCCTCCAGCGTGTAGTGCGGCTTGTTGTGCAGGCTGTTGGCGGCGAGGAAGGCTAGCTTGTGGGCGTACTGGCAAACTGACGGCACACGTACGTTACTTGAGCAATTGAAATACATGTGCGTCAGCTTGTAAGTCAACCGCTGGATCTGGAAAGAATAGGTTACCTTTTTACGACTGAAACAACTGCAACTGTGCCAGCAATCTAAATGGATGTATGGCTGAAATAAGATTGTTTTTTTTTTCCGAGATTCGTACAGTATTAATGTAGAGTGTAGCGTGATAAGGTGAAACGTTTTGAAATGGCGGGACATTTAAATTTCAAACTGTTACTTTTTAGGGGCTAGACCAGATAACTATATTCAGTAATGATAGAATTTGCGCCAACCGTAGATTATTCCTTACGATATTTTGCAGAAATAGAAAACAGTAATGCTGATTGCTCTAATAAGTCATTTAGATAGACTGACGATTGAAGTGTTTTTTGAGTAATCAGGTGCGTCTTTGTCAAATATGTATGTAAAAACGAGAAATAGCCTAAAATAAGCGCAAATTTTATTACACAATATAACAACAACATAAACAATAGTTACCCGATCTAACTACAAAAACAAAAAAACTTTTTAAAATTAGATTTTCGAAAAACGTTGGCCCATAATGACTTTCTGTATTGAGGGAATAAGCTGTTTACAATTTTTACAACAGTCACAATTACATATAGAACGACAAACTTACCCTGTCAGGGATAAGCCCGGTGTTGTCGTAGAGCACGTTGTAAGATGTCGGTGCGATCGTGCCGTCGCGCACGTTTTGCGACACCAGGAAGAAATCGTATCTGAAAATATTAATTCAATGTTTTACCAAAAACTTTATTTTCTATTAATTGTTTACTCACTTAATTTCAGTTTAATTCTATGATTAAGCCACTAACGCAAGCATTAAACCTGTTTCATTTTATGGTGTTATAGGGGACCGGCAATCTTTACCGATGATATTTATGTCTCTCTTATGTCCGCTTGCACTGAATACTAGAAGTCCTTGCTCAATTATTTTAAACTACTCCCAGTGAAATAATAGCTTATCAGGCACATTAAGTTAGGGGTCTCCTAAGGAATGGCTAAAGGTTCGTGCAAGAAAATTTAAGTAGGAGCTAGCTAGGAGTAGTTTTAAGGTAGTAGTTAAGCAAGGAGTTAGGCAATTCTTTATACTAAGTGCATATAAAGAATCATATCTTCCAAATTTGTGAAGTGAATTGTTTTGTCATGTAAAAAGTTTGAAAGAGTGCTAAACGTAGGCCGCTACATTGCTTGACATCAAGCGTGATTGCAGTCAAACACAAGCTTATAACCTAAATTAAGCAAAAAAAAAAACTGAAACAATGAGACTGACCGCTCGGGCAGGGTGACAACGTCATCAATGACCGTCCCGGGGCGCGGGTTGCCGCCGCTGGCTTGCCCTTGCGGCACGAAGATGCGAGTGTTGATGCGTTTCGACACAACGATGAATACCATTTTAGGCGTCTCCGTACCGTACAGCTCCGCTAAAGTGTCTTGGATCACTTTAATCTGGAAAGACGAAAGAAAAACTATTATCAGTGATGTTCCTTTAACTGCTATGTTAAATGTTTATGTGGATTACCAGCAGAACGTCAAGAACGCAATAAGATCTGGTAGTTCCATTTGTTATTTAGAACTATTTAATTATTAAATAACTATATACATATTTATCCTGTAAAATTGGTTTATTTTGTTCGATGACGTCATGTTCTAGCTTTACTATCCAAAAATTTGCTCTTTACGAGCTCCTCGCGAGAAGGGAAAAGTATCTTCGTATCAGGCGTATTTATTCTTATTGTTTTGGCGTAAGTGTAAGACTATGACTGTGTGAATGGAGACTTACCTCGTGCGCGTGCACGAACGGGATTTGCCCGTCACCAACACCGTCGCGGTATATGAATATACGGCCGGGCAATGAACCTTGAAAATAAAATTAAAGAACATGAAAATGTCTGCTATGTTACTGATATAAATTTACTAGTTTAATATGAATAAAAAACTGACCATTCCTTTCTCGGAACTTCTTGACCGCTGTGGCCATATTGAAGCCCATGTGTTTGCTGAGCTCCTCGCCCGATGTATGCGCGTTCACAGACGAGAAGTAGTTCACCATCTGCTTGTCCATGGTGGCGACGAAAGCGCCGAAACTCTTTTCCTTCGAGCGCGTGTCGTGACACACGTCGTACCCGACCACCATCAGAGAAGGCAGCGGGATCTCCACGCTCCACGGAGCTCCGCCCAACTGGACACAAAAGTAGACATGTCAACCTTGGATCTCATGAAGCTGCTGTATGGAGATGTGTACGATCCGTTCAGGTTTTCAGCTCTGAAAGTTTGCCGTTTTCCTTGGCCTAACGCTGAATTGATCTGAATAAGTATGTATTGTCAGTCCCGGCGATAGCTTAAAGGTTCACGAGCATTCTTTTTGCTAACTCAAGTGCATCTAAACGAAAACTTCCCTGTAAACCTTTTGGCACCAAGAGAGCACCAGAACCGTTTAAATCTATCCTAAGTAGAAAACATTTTGTTACGGTAAAGGAATGACTGTTTTACAATACCTTGCAGTTGATCTGGATGGCAACCTTTGTCGCTATAGACATGGCATTTTTGTTAGTCAAGCTGCGGCCGCAAACCACTTGTGTGGGCACGGCGCGATCTACAGTGCATTTCTTTTTGATTGCTTCATATCTACAACCAAAATAAATGTGGTTAAAAAATGTAAATAATACTAGTACTAGTATTTTAGACTATTTAAAGAATTTACCTATCGCTCACGTTCTTAGATAGCACACACAGGATCAAAGCAGGGTTTCTCTTTGCAATCACGTTTTCGCACATGTTGGCGTATTCCATGGGTCCATCGTACTTTATCGGAACTGGAACAACATAGGGCTTTTAATCCGGAGAAGGGGAGTTTTGGGCAGGTGGTGTGGTCAAACAACAGTAACATTGATTGATGACACTCCCAGCATCTGTCCGATGATGGGGTGGCGAATGGTTAGGGGAGAAGCGGCGCATCGTAAAGATCCCCTCAACAATAGACTATCCTTCTCGAGGTTGCCGCCCGTTTTTGGCCAACTGCCCTAAACTATTGGCATAACCAAAACCTCGGTCCGTTCCCACCACTTTCCTACCTAGATCCTATCGTGATTTCCTTTTTAACCAATCCTGCAGAGCCGAACCGTGGCGGCTCAAAACTACACCCAGGTTTCACACGGCCCCGGGGCGCTAAATCCCCCGAAAATGTGTACCGCACTGACAACGGGAAGGCAGCACGAGTTCCTTACTCCCCTTCCCTCCTCTTCCTTTTTCCTTCATATTTCCATTTTCCTCCCCCCGGTCACTGCTATCTAAACAAACACCTATTTAATATTAGTGTGACTGACAGCCTCTGTGCAAAGGATGCATGAAAGCAGAAGAAACGCCAGGCACGTGCTTCTAGAGTGCAGTGGCGAGGCAGAACATAGGGCTCAAATTCTTCAATCCCCACCGTCGCTCCCGGAGGCTTGCGGAATTCTGAAGAGGCTGCTAACCTTCTGGGAGCACTTGGGCTGGTTGGAGTGATAGGAAGGGTAGAGTAGACTTCACGCACAATGGCCCAATCCAGTGGCTAAGCGAGGAAAACGCCCCGCTATACAAAAAAACGGAGAAGGAATATGTTCTTTAAAAATTACACGGGCATATATTTTGCCAATAATTCAACTGACTGTAAATAGCACGATGTAGTACGCCGAATTACCTTATTCATGTGAAGTAAATATATCTTACATTGTCTAAAAAGAACAGAAATCAGAGAAAGCTCGCATTATCATTATAAATTTTGACTAAGTTTGTAAAATATCGTTCCCATGATGTATTCAAAGATAATTCATGAATGAACAGGAAGCTTTTATCGCAGTTGATACAAATGTCGGGCCGATAACGTAGCTTCTAGGTAATCAAGTTAATAACAGCAAAACTAAGTGATTGTAGTCAATGATAACAGTAGACAAAAAATAATTTAAATCAAATTAGACGATGTTTCACCACATTGAATGAATGAATAATAGTTCAGAGGCATTTCTAAACAATTATTTATACAAGTAAAAAATAAATTCAGGACACTTTTTTGGTGAATTTTGTAGTAGACTAGACCCAACACAACATTCGGATTATGAATAAAGATTTACATATTCTGACCTATTTCGGGCCTGGTCATCTTGAAGCTGCATCCTGCACCTGCCTTCATTATCAGATCTATGAAGTTCTCAGCATCTCGGCGCATCCTCTCCGGGGTGATGACTGCCCAGGAGTTGCATTCTACCACCGTCAGAAGCGGCTTCGATCTGAGTTACAAAAAAATCGGTACGGAATATTTATCATAACTTTAAAAAAAGTGTAGGGTATAATGGATTTTGCATTAGTTAATGATTTTCTGTAGTTTCTAGTATATAAAAAATATCACATTTCCATTTAATCCACGAAAACTTGAAAGAACAGAATACATAAATTAGCAGTAATTAGCATAAATTAACACACTTGAGTTTTATGAATTGAAATTCAAAGTTATAGTCCACAGTAAGTATGATTAACTACCTCATATCTTTGGTCCAGCCCTCGGTGGTCTCGCCTGCTTCATAGCGAGTATTTCCACCTTGCAATATAATCTCCCTCGGCAACACACGACCATTGAAATTCACCAGGCCAGTGTCCAGTGAGAGGGCCCATGTACCCAGTTCCTGTAATGATTTGATACATATAATACAGGCACTGGCAAGCATAATCTGCGTCCGATTTTGTTGTGTATCTAGCGCACGCATTAGCTTGAGGTGGCGCGCAGGTCGTCGTTGTCGATAAACGAACTACATTGAGGGTTCCGCGACGCACTGAATTTTCCGTACAAACGCGCTAGTCAAATTTCTTGGAAAGCATTTGCCAGATTATGATAAAATTTGGCATGTACAATTAAATAAACTATATCTCCACCCTCACTCTTTATGTTCTTGGTTTTTATGAAAACGTCCTCAAGAAAAAATAGAGCTATAAAAATATCCGCATTTGTATTATTTGGTTGTCTATATCATAAGCTTTTAAATTAATCTGTAATACACGGGAAATTTTTAGACATTTAAAAATTATTAAAGAAGTACAAAAGTCATAAAAATGATTGTAGTTGCACTTTGTCACTCTGTATTAACTTTAGAGGCTCTTTACTTTCTCCCTTTGTTTGTCATCTCTTTCTAGACGAAACGGCAATAGAAAACCTTTAGCCAATACAAAGTTAGTCTGAAGTGGTCGCCGGACCCTTAAATATAACGAACATACTATAAATTCAGTAGATAAAGTACCTTCACGACTTCGGGGTTGGTTGTGAGCCGTTTGTTAAAAGTGAGCAGCTTGGCGATGCGCTTGTCGGGGCCGATCTTGGTGTGTCCGTCCAGGGCGCGCATGAGCTTGAAGTTGGCGCGCATCTCGTCGGAGAGGCCGGTCTGGCGACACAGCTCGGGCACCAGGTACACCAGCTCCGGCATGCCGGCGCGGATGTCGCGCGCCTTCGAGCGGTGGACCAGCATCGGCTGGACGGGGTCGTAGATCCTGACGTCGTATTTCTGGAATAAACGCAGTTCTCTCACAACACTGAAATCTACCAGCTAATATCGATTTAAGAGTAGTGTTTTTGTAAGTTTATTTTAATTCTCAAATTTGTATGAAGGTTATTTATTTATTCAGTAAATGTAGTTTATTGAATTAATATACACACTGTTATCTTTATTGATTTATATTTACTTAAATTTCAGCAAGTGGGAACCCTTTGCTCTTGCTGTCGCACCAGTTTCGAGTAACATGATTTTGATTATACATGTATGTGGAATTCATCCTGTGCACATTCACTTCACCAAAGATTTCTAAGTCGACTATCGCGCAGAAGACGCCATTGTTCAAATTATTTACCTGAGCAATTAATACAAGTTTCATAAATACAACTCACCTTCTGGTAATAGTCTATGTAGCTTATCTGCTCGTCCCTCATCTTGAAGGTGGCTCGGGGAGACACATCCCAGGCTATATCGTCTACCCGGTATGTTTTGTTGTTGTAAGTGGTCAAGACGATCTTGCCTGTAACAAAATATGTTTGAGCAAAAAAATTGGTTTTCTGTAACGTCGGTTTACGCACGATAGTTAACGTGACAATGTCATAACATTGATGAAATTACAATGAGCGTAACGGGAAAATGAGTCATCCCTTTTCGTGCGTGCAGCCGGCGTTCATCGATTTGTCAAAAAGTTACATGCAAAATCATGCATGCAAAGTAATCAGAGTATGATGATAGGTAAAAATTTCCTTACCAACAATGTCTTCCAAGAATAGTTTCTTGTAATTGTTGCCCTTGTTTTGGGCATAATCATTGAGCATCTGTAGGACTGTGTCCATTCTGAGCACCTACAATAAACAACTGGATTATAAGAAGTTTTGAAGAACGAAACAATCGAAATAACACAAAGGCAAATTGAAAATGTTATTGCTGGCTTGCTTTGATAAAAGTGTTATGTACTTTTTGTACTAATTTGTATCCTACTAGCTTAAATTATTATGAATGCTAAAGTGAGTTTGTTATGCTATCTTGCCTTAACAACTCAACCAATCATCATGAAATTGTGCACCCACATTATCAGGGGTACAGAAACAACCATTGAGTACCTTCCTCAACTCTTACTTTCCATTCTGAAAAAAATTAATGATACCTGTTAGGATAGAGTGCAGCCAGTTTACAACTTACTTTATGAGTTATCTCTGCTACCATCAGCAACCTGTCCTCATACTGGTTGATGGTAGTTTTGTAACCTGGCCAGACTTGAAGCCCGAACTCTTGGATGGTCACCTGTCATACAAAACATGATTGCAAGATATCATACATAACTTATGACAACTTTAATAGTAGCAAGATATGCTACATTCTACATCATAATTGTCGATGGGAATGATAAAACTGCACAACCCACTAGCCACTATTTATAAAATAATTAGTTGCACCTTGCGGTTTTACCTGCGGTTAGACAGCCTCTGTGTTAATCCAGGGTGTCAGTTACCTCCATACCAAATTTCATTAAGATTAGTCCAGGCGTTTGGGCGTGAAGAAGTAACAAACATACAGACTAACAAACTTTGGCCTTTATTATATGATGTGATTGTGGTTGGTTTTGCAAACTTGTTGACTTACTTTGGCATCTGGGTCGAAGTAGTCTCTACCCAGGAGTTGCAGTTTCAGCAGGTTGAAACATTTTCGGATGATTATGTTAAACACCTGTATGTAGTGGTAGTCCCCAGGGACAAGAGCCGCTACCTCCTGAAATATTAGTTTTAATCAGTACAATCTTCACTTCAACTACAACTTTATTCTCATGCTAATAAGAGTAGTTTAGTTAAGTTTTACATTTAAGTGTTGAATTGCAAGACCATAAAATATTTTAAAAGAAAAAATGCTTCATTTGCTAGATTTGGTACCAAGTTTTCATTCATTGTTCGCATTTTCACATGAAGGAACATGCTGGAGTTGATTTACTAATCCCTAATTTAATAGAAAACAAGCGCGTAATTTTCAGTTTTCGATGACGCGATGTTCCTTGATGCCGTTTACTTTCAAGGAGGGCTAAATTCACATTTGGTAAATAGCTGCACCTTGTAAAAACTAGATAGCGCTAGCGTCGTAGCAAACGAGTTTCTACATCGTGCAAACGTTTGGTGAAAGCACAAAGTAGGGTGATTCAGTTGGATCTTGTAAACTTATCATCATCAGCTATAATCCACAAAAATAGGCCTCTTCTTATAAATATTTTTAATGATCCTGCATATTAAGTATGAGGGTCTTGAATATTACAACACAAAACCTTATCTTTCCATGATTGCGAACTACACCATCTTAGAATAAAGTAAATATACACTGTAAAAAGGGACTCAAAACAACTCATAATTCTCTAAGAGGAAAGCTCATAATTATCTTAGCACACCTTGATCAAAATTCGCATCCTTTGACCGTCTCTGCGATCGGAATATAATTCCATAGGCACTGGGTCAAGTTTCTTCACTGTATATAATGCTTGTCCATCAAACAAGTACCTGGAAAAATAATCTCATGACAATAACGGTGTCTAATTGCAATGAACTGCAAATAATTGTATATCAGAACAACATGCACTACAGGGTTTAAAAAGAAACTCTAATGTCATCATTGAAAACATAATAATTAATTGTATAAGTGTCTGTAATTCGTGAAGCACAAGCATATTGTAGATCTGTCCTGTTAAAACTTCATAGTGGCTGTTGTGACTCTTAAAATAAAGTGTTATCATTTTGTCATTGTTATTCTGGTGTCTATCTATCAACTATAAATGCTAATATGTGTTGTTTCAGATAAAATCAGACCAACATCTAAACAAAACATGCGAAATTTCAGGCTGTGAGGTAAACAGCAGAAGTATGGTCTCTGCCTACCTGGGAACACGAATATTCTGTTAAAAACCCAAAAAAATATTTTTAAGAACCTTTTCCAAGAAGTCTCCAAATCAGACAAGAACTACATAAAAACTGGTTTTTCCATTTGGGAGTTATGATGCCAAAGGCACAGATACACAAACACACATAAAATTTATAGCACCTCTGTTTCGCTTTGGGGTATAAAGATAACTATTAGATAATTTTTTCATTGTATTTCACGAATATTTACCCGCCCAGTATGTTTTTGTGTACCCGAACCAGGAACTTCCTAGTGCTTGTGCTATCTTCTTCAGGATCAAAGTCCACATGGTAGTGGTACAAGCACCAATTAGGTGTAGTTTTGACTGTGAAGTAGTTTGCTGCAAGCTTTATCTCCTGCCCGTGCACACCTAAAACAATGAGAATGGAGTTTTAACAGTTTATTTCTCTCAGGTGTGCAATTTTAAAGTTGGTGTCTAGATGAATTTTTCTAAGTTTGATGTTTAAAAATATAACAAAAGAGTACAAACTGATCAAATCTTAATAAATTGTCAGAGAACTTCAATAAATACAAAATGTTTAATACCTAGTGCATTATTATCAAGCCTATCCACTTTGTAATACCTTGTGTTTCTTTAGCACAATTGAGATGTTGTATCTAGATACATACCTTTCTTTGAAACCATGGTGTCTGGGCGAGTGCGCAATATGGTGGTTGTTTCTGGAAGCACCCTGCCACCTCCACGACGCGAGCCACGGCCAATCACACCAGAATCTCCTGCCTGAGTTGGTTGTCCAGCTACAACAAAACATACATTAGAGTCCTATGTATTTGATTCTGGTCAAACTCTTGATTCTTAACTGTATTTAAACCACACTAGAACTTTGGATGGCTGGATGTTTGTTGCATCTCACTAAGATACTACTACAATATGGATCTGCATGAAATTTGGCACAGAGATAATGTCTGGAATAGCACATGAGCTACTTTTTTTATTGCAGATAACACTGTGCGGTGCAGCTAGTTACATATAAACCAACTGCTAATACTGACTCATCTCTTTTTTTGAAGTCTTTTCTAAGTTATTGTTGAGTCCTGAATTTATCTTTTCTTTCTTCTAAAATTTGCTTTTCTAATTCTTCTCTTAGACTCAATGTTGGTTGTGACTGAAGCAAGTTGTTTTCCCATGCGCCAGAACACTTACCGGGTCCAGTAACCAGGACCGGTGGGTGCCTAATAGGGCACCCAGGCCCGGTTTGCAATCTCTAGTACCCACATCCTTACAGTTTACACAAAATAATAAGTACAAATGTATTGAAATATAAAAATAGGTACCTATTTCCTGATGTGAAACTTAAGTAAGTAGAAGATTGTAAGTACTTATTGCCCACTAAGAATTATTTTACATTAATAGGGACCTCAAATATCTCAATAACCCCTTGCCCAATTCAGGGCTCATCATATTTCATAAAAACTATTTGCATGAAGTACTTGCCTGCAATATAACTTGAAAGATTGGATGGACAATCCTCATTGAAGAAATAAATGCTGATTTGTCTCAGTCGACTGAGACCTCGCTTTCTTCTGTCAATAAATAAGATTGTCGACTTACCACCTATGTTAAGTTCCTGCATCCTCGACTGAATATTGACATCTCCAGGATGTTCATGACTGGATGGTGTGGTGCGGTGCGAGGCGCGCCCCGCGGTCCCAGAGGGCGCTGGGCCGGCGGCGCGGACCGGCGGCGCCACCGAGGGCGGGCCCCAGGCGGACGGCGGCTGCGGTCGCGGCGGCTGCGTGGCCGGCCCCGGCTGCTGCGGCGGCGGCCCGGGCTGCTCGCCGGGCCGACGCGGCGCGGGCCCGGCGCCGTCGCCTCCGCGACCCGCCCGCCCGCGAGACCTTCCCCGTCCACGTTCAGACATGGCGTATCACTACTAACCTACAACAGTAATACAAAAGACATGGTTAAATTTATTCCATTTCATCCAGACACTAACAAAACATGTTTACTAAGTTTTCCGAGTTGTTACTGAGAAACTCAGGTCACCGTCACATGGTAGGTACCTATACCTAGGTTGGATTTCATCAGTCAGCAAAATTCCAGTAGCAAAGCGATGATGACCTAAGTAAAAGCAAAGCTCGAGTTTCTCAAAGTAGGTAGGCGAGTACTTCGCAACATGAGAAGACAAGCTTTGCGTACCTATCCATACGGTTTTTCGACTTAGCTAAGCTAGAAAGTTAATTATCATGAATTCAAATGCCGCTAACCGAAAGAAGGCTATAAGGTAGGTAACTACACGACGGGAAAGTAAGAGGAAGGAATTTGTTTGATGTTTGTGTGGCGTTGTGACAAATTTTTCAAGGTCAACAAATCCAAATCAAATGCTAAGTAATAATGCAAACCTAGCAAGCATGTTTACTACCAGGTGGTTACTCTGCTAAACTACTTACCGGCTCAGCAGCTTTTAATATGTTTTGTAACTACCTTGACAAAAACTAGAAAGGGTAAAATGGCGTCGATAGCGATGCAAACAGTAATCAACACCCGCCTCAAATGTTGGACATCACACACACTTGTCGAAAATGTTGTTATTGAATAATATGTTCTGTTAATTCTCTAATTTTTTTTTGGGGGCTTTTATTTCAGAGTTCGTTATAACAATGTTAAGTACCTACTGTTTAAGCTAATTACAGAACTTATAAACAAAAACTCAATTTTGTCTTTTAATATTCGAAAAAATATGTAGTCTAGCCTGTAACTCTAAAAAATATTAACTTACCACTCACTTTTTCCAGTAATAAAATAAACTTCTCGATAGAAATACCAACAACGTGCCGAGTAGTGCCGACGACCGACGACTCAAAACAGAAAGAAGAAAAAACAAATTAGTGATGCTAAACGATTCGAAAACATCGCATTAGGCTAGAATCGAATTGAATGATGGTGGTGACTGACGACTGATACTGACAATCAGTTTTGAATGACTGACAGCATTTTGTAAGTTGTATTGGAGAGGGATAAACTGGCTATTTTCTAACAAATTCTAACGGTGAGTCAACCCCTTTAATAAGCCGCAAAATATCTACCAGTGGGGCTATTCCTACGCGTGAGATGAGATGAGATTTTATCTTGGTCACTCTCGCACCTACGTTTCAAACGAGAGCAACAAGGACGAAAAATGGTGAGATGAAAATCTCAAATCTCTGAATAGGGGCCACAGGAGGGCTATTCCTGGGGGGCTATTCCTGCGCGTGAGATGAGATGAGATTTTATCTTGGTCACTCTCACACCTATCATGTTTCAAGCGAGAGCAACAAGGACGGAAAATGATGACATGAAAATCGTCATATTGCACATACAGACCCACAACTGAGGCGGGGTGCAGTGTCGCATTGGCGAGACTGCAACCGAAGGCTGGGGGCTGCGGCGGGAGAGGACTGTTGGTGTGTCGTTGCCACTTGCCCTACCTTCCGCGGCCCAAACGGGGTCGCTACCGTTCGATGGCGGACGCGGTGGGGCCGCAGAGGAAGAGGCGTGTCGGTGTATCGTTGCCGCTCTCCCTATCCTCTGCGGCCGAAGTCGCAGGCGGCGGGGCCACTCATCTGACCCGTCGCATGGGGATCATGGGCGCCTAGACATGGGTGCTGTCTGGCGCCCACGGGCAAATTGGTCCCCGAGGTGGTGAATGATGACGATGTGTCTGGTGTTCGACACATCGTCATCGAGAGGGAGAGAGCGCAAGCTCGGGGTGGTGCCCGAAGGGGCTGGCGCTGTCGGGGCTGCGGAGGAGTCCGAAAGCGTACCCGTTGCCCCGACATTTTGCGCCGAGGTGGAACACCCTTGGGTTTTTAGTGGGTAGGCCGTCAGTGGCGGGATTCCCACATAACCACTCTGTGCCCGCACCCGGGGCTGTTGGTGGTATCCTTAAAGGATTTTCCCAAGGTGAAAAAAAAAAAAAAAAAGATGTCATGTCTCATTGAAAAACAGACTTATATAGTGGCGCCGCATCGACACTATTATTTGTTTATGTATGTTAACCAACGTTCTATTTAAAAATCGATAAAATACCTAAAGCTACATTTGAATCTAAGCATAATCATTCCTTATTAGAGTTGATGCAAATTTAGGCATAGTGACACTGACACGATTACCGAGCGACTGACAGCGAAACAAGTCATACACATTTATGTTTATCTGGGGCCCTATTCGGAGATTTAAGATTTTCATCTCACTTTGTTTCGTCCTTGTTGCTCTCGTTTGAAACGTCATAGGTGTGAGAGTGACCAAGATAAAATCTCATCTCATCTCACGCGTAGGAATAGCCCCACTGATCGAAGATAAAAATTGTTAAGAAAATCAGTATTTTTATTGGTAGGTATGTTCGGCTTGTGTAGGTCGGTATATTTTAGCATTTACTTTTGAGGTGCTTCGCTAATTTCGTAAAATTTTATCTGGTCACACTGCAGATGCGGTTCAGTCGTTCTTGTGTGCTTTGACGAGTGCCGTACGTATCGTTGTTGGTTACTTATACAATGCCACTGCTTTGTTAGGTGGCGCAATGCTTGAAACAGAGAGAAAAAAAACTTTATTACTGGCAACTTGGCCGATATTTATATGATTCAGCGCGGCGGGCGCCTGCATTTTAGAACGGCCAGGTTTGTTGTCACTCGCAAATTCGTCCGCGGATTCGTACGCGTCTGAATGGTGGCCATAAAAACCAATATCCGAACTAGGTCTGAGTTTTCCTAGGAATCCATCCATGAATATACATTCACGCATCGGATTCGAATCGGATGAGTGCGGAAACACTCTGTCTCATTTGAAATGAAATTATACTTTTCTCATTGCTCATTGAACAAACGGACACTTGAACGTGACTAATGAGAATCGATAACGTGAAAGTTAGTTTTAGTCTATTCGAATTATCAAGTGAATTTATGCTCATCTCTACGATTAGCCGGAAACGTTCGATAGTGAATAAATTGTCAACAGAATTTCGCAAATAAGACTAAAAATACATCACTTAGCAAATAATTTAAACATTAATTTTCAAATTCAATACATTATTATCTATGTAGGTAATTGAATAGTATTTTCTTTCTATGTTTTAATTATTAAAATAGTAATAAAATGATGTTGTACAAATTAGTCAGCAAGATTTCTTTTAAAATTTTTACCCATGCTAGGGCTCTTTCTCGTGTTTGTATTCGTAAACTTACAAATTTAAATTAACATTTATAAAATGTGTTATTTTTTATAGTAATACCAGGAAATAAAACTTGTTAATATTACGAAAAGGGGTCGAAAGACGTAAAACTCTAAGTGTGTATGAGCGGTTAACAACAGCTAACGCTGTGCGCCGATAGATGGCTCTTCTCGTCTACTGACTGCAGTACTACCAACCTCGTTCCTAGAATTCATTGTTCCTTGAGTACTAGTCTTGCGCATAGTAGTTCGCGACGGAGATCGCTCAGTTTAGGTCACCGCTCCTAAACGAACTAGTTCGCTCTTCTAGTTCGTCAGCTCCCAGCTCGAATCAGAGGAAGGCAGATCGTTCGCTCGTCCTGATACTGCTCTTGAACGGGCACGCGGAATGATTACGGATTGCTGTACTTAACGCGCGCACTCGCCTTGATAAAGAGCGACGAATGCGGTTGAAACTATAGTCGCAATAATCGATTAAATCGTACGTAAGTAATTCCCGTTTCATAAATCATAATGTGTGAAAACCACGTCAGTTTTCATAATTAAATAAACAAACAACTGCAAAAGCCTCTGAATGAAAAATAAGAATATCATTATTGTAATAACACCTAGGCTTAGTGGTGCAATAAATAAAAACACTCATTATTTTAGTAAATGAAAGGTTACGGTTTCTTTAAAACTTATAATAAGTTTAAAAAATAATCAACAGTTGAGCAATGACTTTCGTTCTTTTGACGCCACCCTTGCTCATTCGGTCACGAACTAACGAACTATGGAGCGGGAAATGAAGGAGCTAGTTCGCGTAGTTCATCTGTGGGAGCGCTCTTACGACCTAGTTCGTTCGCGAACTACACAAGGCTATTGAGTACACACCGTTACCGTACTTATTTAATTATCACTGGGAATAAAAAGGATAAACTGCTCATCTCTAAGTATAAACATAGTTAGCAATTTTGGATTTATTATTATGATTTATATTATAGTTTATTTCTTATAGACGCCACCCATGCAAGTACTGTACAAGTACTGGGTTACTGATACAAAACGATGCGACACCGTTTCTTAGTAGTAGTGTAGTGGATGTAAAAAAAAGACCAGAACAGCTCATGGAAAAAGTACAACAGCTCCATCCAATCTAATAGCGAGACAGCGCCACTCAGGAAAGTCTTAACTAGTGACACGCAAATAAAGCTAAGCCGACGGTACCTATACTAGTTCAAACCACGAACTTAGAGCTTGAGCTGCTACTTCAAACACACTCTCCGGACTGTGAACTAGATGCTAATGGGAATCTCAAAACCCGCACAGCCCTGACAATGAAGACTGGGCATTTGCAGACTCTATTGTCACGGAGGGCCATGGGCCATCAGCACCGTTCAATCACATAAGGCTCTCCCGCACTGGACGGGATGTAATTATATTTTACCTAAATACACCTTAAGTGTCACGTTTTTTAATATTGTGTTTTTAGTATGTATACTTTCAATATTGTCAATAAATATTATTATTATTATTATTATTACCTTGCTCCCAGCTAAATGCGAGATTTCGCATGCATGCATGATTGGATTTTTGTGAGCTAGGCTAGCAATTAAATACCGTTATTCCGATTTTCCTTCGAGATTGCATTCCTTCTAAATGATATTATGATAATTATACATATAGGTATGCGTACCACCTAAGTGTATTTCAGTGCTTATTACAAAAATCAATTTTTATCAAATTGGTTTATACGATTTTGTAAGTAAGTATTTATTGACGTCACAAGTTTAGTGCCTAAGTAACCGATGGCTTGGCCACTTGAAAAATACGGTCTCCTCACAAAAAGGCTATGAAAAATGCTGCTAATGTGCTTTTGATGTTATCGAAGGAAGTGTAAGAGCGTCCAGCGTATTTTTCTATAGAAATTAATGGTGTGACGGCGTGACGAATCACGATAGTGGTAACGTGGGCTAGAAAGCGGTAGAATACTCTACGACAGCGGTCCGCAACCCGCGGCCCGCGGGCCACATGCTGCCCTCGGCCCTCCTCCTTGCGGCCCGCAATGGTTTTGTAAAAAAAAAAAAATCGTGACATTTTGCTCACACGTCGTCTGGCTCCAAAATAAGCAAGCCTTTTAATATAGCTGCCAGACACAGATAAACATTGATTTTTAGAGATCAGATAATACCTACATAAATAAATAGATACCTATGGGAAAATATGTAGATAGAAACCTATTGTAAATTTTTTGAACAAGTGCTGCCCGTCTTCTTATTTTGGCACTGTGCGGTCCTAGCCTGCCAAAAGGTTGCCGACCGCTGCGCTACGAACTTGGTTGGGCCACTTATTCGTAGACATTCGTAGCAGATTACCTACTTGGCTACCTACTCCCATGCTAGACTTAGGTAAGTTTAATGAATAGTTACTTTTGAAACCTAACAGTGCCGTACAAGTACCTTTGAAACTCTACCTTTTTTACCTTACTTAGATAACTTTTTTAGCTTAAGTACTTAGATATATCTAAGTAATTGGCGCTCGTATTACTTCATAATAATACATCCACAGCCAAACCTAGCCACTTCGAAAATAAAGACAACTACAATGACACCCCTCATTTCAAAATCGCCCATGCCAAAGAAACAGACAGGTATTTGCCTACATAATATCTTAATATCCCCAAATAACATTACTAAACATTTAGGGTAATCTAGTTAAAAGAATTGTGTTTAGGTAGCTACTTAATTCAAAAAAATAGAAAGTAGGTGTTTACAGAGTTTACCTAAATTCTGGTCTGTGGACTGGTAGATATGGGGAAGTCTACACACAGTCGATTTTTACGACATGTTTTTGAATCAGTAGTAAATTTGCACGATAAGTCCTAATAATGTTTAATTTAAAAATTACTAAAAAATGGTTCCAGATAATATTTATTTATTTGTAAGAAATTGGACACTGTTTTTGTAATTGCGACAGATTTTCCTTTAAGTATCCATCCACCCAATACCAACATTTATAAAATTACGCGTTTCTTTAGCATTTTTATTAGCTCTCCCTTTCTTTTCCGTAACGAGATCTACTCCCCTTCTTCAGTGAATTTATTTAAATCTGCGTTTTTCTTTTTCTTTGTCTTCACGTTCTGTTTTTGAAGTTTGCATTGGGCTTGTTGAGACTCTGTAGGTACAGTTTAGCACAAAAAGTAACTATTGCTTTTTTTTCGATGGATAACAGATGATGCATGATGCATGGATGACTCTGTTGTAGTTTTCATACATTTCATATCTAATACGTAACAAAGATTTTTCGATAGTGTTTCAGCTCACCATACCCGATCGTTAGTTTTATAAAACGGACGGGGAACTTAGTATCACTGATAGTACAGCTGGCACTGGCTGTGTGTCCTTGTCTACTTTTTAAATGACAAACGTAACGTCAAAAGTTCAGCTAAGCATCGGCCTGGTTAACTGAATTGCCCCCCTGTTTTCAAGATCATAGAAATACTTTTCAATTTGCACTAAACAATAAGAGCCAGCGAATCACTTCGTAATGTTAATTAAAATCTCATGGCTTCCCCTTAATTAAGTGGTAGTAGTCCCACATCCCTCGGGAACTCGTGACACTGGCAGTACCCAACCACGTTCACTTTAACATCGTTTTAGAACTTTGTCAGCTTAAGCCACTCAGCATTTCTACACATATAACTACACGTATTTTGCGAACTAATCATTGCGATAAGATTCTAAATCGACAGTCAACATTGTACATAAAGTATTCATGGGTGGAAACCGGGTAATAGCAGCAGTTTAGCAAGCGTTGAAGGTGGTAACTATTGTTTATTCTGTTGCTAGTCTTAGTAGGGACATAATGTATGCTAAGTTAGACGCATGATAATGTGAAAAGGGTACCTAAAAAGGAAGCATCGGCAGGACTATTCACAACCATTCGGAAACGTTTCCGTTCGGATTTCAAAAATTTTGAGCCTAAATTATTCGAATCTCAGTCTATATGTATAAGTTTTTAAACGTGATTAATTCTTCCTATCGGATGTATACTTGATTCCCTATAGTAAAATGTATAAAAGTAGACTGAGAATCGAACAATTTGAGTTTGAAATTTGTGGGATCCGATCGGAAACGTTTTCGAATGGTTGTGAATAGCCCTGCTGATCGTATTAACTCAAGAATGAGAAGGCAATACTTCTTCCTGAGTTTTAATTAGTTTTATATCAACAAATATTTTTCCAAGCTTTTGTTTAACTTGCCGTTTTATTAGAAATTGTAAATACCTGTAATATGTTCGTTTGGATCAAATCTCGGAAGCAAAAAAGATATATGCGTCGACTTGTACACCTCCTCCGTTTCGTCGGTTAAAATGCCACCATTATAAGAACTTAGAAAACAATATTTTGGAACTCATGGCTGGCTCCTATTATTACGTTCGATTTGATTCAAATTTGGTAACGGTACTTACATGTGTATCGTCGTTGACAATTAATAATATGTTAGGTAGGTACCATGGAGCTGGTTGATGGTGAAAGTCGGAAGATGGCCATAGGCCTCGATAGGCATCGATAGGTAATAGTAGACTGGCCGTGTTTGGGCTTATTTTGATCAGCTTACGGTTCTGCAACTAACTTTATCGTCCACCATTTAATATTGTCACCATCCGATTCCATTATCAGACCAGCTGCATAGCACTATATTATTGGATTGTCACCGAAGTAACGCAAGCACCAAGGTATAAGGTAAGTACCAAATTTTAACTTTATTGGATCGTCAGGAAGTTGTTTGACTCACACGATAGGTTGAGGTTTACACACTAAATATTACGTACCTACGTAATGGTGTAAATCTACTAACGCGGCAATTTAATAAAAACTTGTATGAATAATGTTCTCAGTACTAGCTACGCCTACACACACACACACACACACACACACACACACACACACACACACACACACAACATGGATACCTGGTATTGCACCTATAGGTGACGGTGATCGCTCACCACCAGGCCCCCTATTCGGAGAATTGAGATTTTCATCTCACTTTTTTTCGTCCTTGTTGCTCTCGTTTAAAACGTTATAGGTGTGAGAGTGACCAAGACAAAATCTCATCTCATCTCACGCGTAGGAATAGCCCTTCAGAAGGCCCGTTAGCTTTGATAAAAAAATCTATTCCCTCCTTTCCTTCCATTTTCAGCTTTTCCTGTTTTCCTTATTTCCCGGAAAAAATGTTATTCCCTTTTTTAGATGCTTTATACTTATTTCTAAACCTATCTACTGATAGTGCTTCCCGCAAAAAATATCTGAAAAAGAAAAACATTTCATTTCTAAAATTTTGCTCTGGCAATATTAACGCATCATGCTATATTAGCAGCGTTTTACCTGAAATAAAACGCATATTAAAATACTTACCTAACTGGAAGCTATATATATATGAGAGTGCATTTCCGTTTCCGTCGAAAGTACCAGCGTTTTCGTACTTTTAATGCCTTCTAACCGGAAGTCCTAGGTGGCGCCACCTCTGCATTCGCGCTTTGTGAAAATATCGCGCGCCATTTTTTATCATTGGCTTAATTTTCCGAATTTCCACCAGGCAGAAATTAAAGTGATAGCTTCCAGTTAGGTAAGTATTTTAATATGCGTTTTATTTCAGGTAAAACGCTGCTATTAAATAACTTGACCGTAACTGGAAGCTATATATATGAGAGCCTGTTTGGTATTGCCTGGTGGTGCCACCTATAGTAGGGCTATTAAAACTTATTGTTAAAAGAAACGCCAATGTGAGCTGTAAATAATATTAAAAATTATTTGAAATCTTCAAAAATGTTGTTGGAAAAACAACTTAAATAAAAGGGTTTACATAATAATAATGAAACCGGAAACAAGGCATTATGTTTTCTCTCTATTGGTCTGAAACAATTACGTATATTACCATTAAATAGTACATTTTCCATCTGTAAAATGTATGTCACCAGCATCTGTATAATGCCGTATTGTATAGAATACTTTGGGAATACGTTCCATAGAATGTCTGACACGTTCAGGCAATGTATAAATAATTATTTATGTCATACTTTCCCTTTGCATTAAGTTTGTATACAGAACCATACATAATATGTTGGTGGTTAAAATTGTTTTAAAAATCAACAACAGGTCGTTGATCCAAAAGATTTTGTAGTCTACTATCGCAGGTGACCAACAAACAACTTCTTGGACAAGCAGTGATACCATTTTTTCTGTAGATAGTGTTTAAATAGTCAACCATAACTAAGTGGTGTGACAATTTAAGTGACAGGTTAATGTCCAGATCCATAGAAATATTTTTCAACCAGACCGACTCTGGTAATCGGCAATTGTTTTAAAATGGCAACAACAACAATCGTAAATCATGCGAGTAAAAGATGAATCCGTAAAGCCAGTTCAATATATGTATTTCAACAGTTCAGTAAATTTAACGAAAACCAAGAATATTTATAATTCTAAAAACTTTACTGACTTGACAAATCAGTTACACGTGGGAGACAGCTAATATTAAACTTCAACTACAATACTAAAAATCAATTACATCAAGTTTTAGGCAGCTTATGCCAATATTAATGTTTATAGCGAAAATTAGGTTTACTTTCACATCTCTTAACTTCAATAGGCATGTACTGAATTTTTGATAGTGAGTTTCCAAGTCAATGCATTAATCATCAATGTTTGTGATGATTTTGTAAAATATATGTAAAACATGAAAATCACGCTAGACTTTCAAAGATAACGTAATTTTATCATGAGCGTAGTCTCATAAATAATCTATCACTTTAATAACACTATTTCGTTTATTATATAATTACCGTTATCAAATGCAATATAGGAAGGATTTCGGCTCCGATACCTATTGCCCTAAGAAAATTGTTGGTAGTTTAGTTAAGCAACTTACGATAAGCCAGTAATCAGGATTTATTTATAACTAACAGTTACACGTCACAGTTCGCAGTGCAAGTCTTTACATTGTAAGATAAGATAAGAAACACCTTTGGAAGAAGGTAGGTAATTAAAAGGAATGGGCGATGGTAGTTGCGAGCTACTATCTTAACTTACTGCAAACACATTATATCTTATAGCGGTAGGTAGCTTTTATGGCAATTTGAAACATACAATTTTCTAATGATTAAGTCACAGTCGTGCGAAAAATAATTGATATAAGCACCCACGCCCTACTATTTTTTCTCTCAGAGTCGTAAAAATATTTAACTAATTTCATATTTTAAATTATAATTGTGTAATTCAAATCGTTCATTGTGAACGAGAGGTTGCTAGTGTCAATGCGATAGCGCACTGAGTATGACAGACAATAGGCCACACATTCAGGTATTACGAGGCTGTTCCAAACAAAATTATTTAAGTAATTAAAAAATAAATAAATGTCCGCTTTTTCATATGAATATAAGTACATAATTATATACTTATTGAAAAAGGGGACACGCGTGTGACCTTACTTTGCCTCGAGTTAAATGAGAAAATGAGATTTTTAACATAATTAGTACAACATTCGTTCTCGTCACATTATCCGTAACATAATGTCGTTTTAAAAACGACCTAAATTGCAAGAATCGACAAGATAAGACATCGTTTTATACCAAATAGCAGGTATCTCCGTTGTGATTGGAGTCGCAGGAAATACTGCATGAACTCTTAAGGTTATTGTGCTCATCGAGCACTTTTGTTCAATAAATAATCAAGTAAGGGGTAAGACTCACTTCGAAATTTTGAAAGAACATGTTTCACTTTGCAGTTGATTAAATACTATGCAACCCACCTCGAGGTGGTGACTTACTTCTAATTAAATTAACGTTACACAGGGAACATAATAAGTTCATATCGAAAACTTCTTGATCAGACTGCAACAAACTGGCCTGAAGCCTCGCTTTGAGCGTTTAATTTATCAGTTTCTAAAAACTTAAAAGATTGTATCTGGATTCAGCAGTAATAGTAAAAAACTACGTTTAAGACTGTCTAGCTGTAACATAGAATATTTTCACGGTCTGTTAATTTATTGATTTGGAACCTGTTTCATTACAATTTTATTCTTATATAAGACATTCCCGCGAGGGTAGTTTTTGCAAAGGTATATTTTTATTTTACCTTGAAAAGGTAGTTTACAAGCTACCTGTTGTTGTAAGCTAGCTGTTTAGTATTACAAGCAAGCTAGAGTATCTATGTTAATAGTTTCATGAAGAATAAAAGACAGATTAGGCATTACAACAACAATAAAATACGTTTGAAATATTTGATCCAGCATAAAACTAGGTTTTGTTATGAACATACAACATTATTAAGATCAAAAAATCACCCTGTTAGGATGGTTTGTAATAAGCCTACGATACTTACTTGATACAATGAAATATTGTATTTTTCAAAGAGATGCTCATCGGGTGAAGATGGTTTGTTACAACCAAAAGATTTTTGTACTATGTTTATCATGAAATTGATATTTTGCAAATACATTTGCACAACTATAGAGTTTTGCTTTATTTATTACAAGCATACATTGTCTGTTGTATTAACTGCTTAATACTATGAAATATGATATTTGCAAAAAAGGTACTCACCTGCAATGGTGGTTTATTATAACCATAAAAAATATTAAAATACGTTCTGTTAAACGCTTATGGCAATGTAATATCTGTCAAGAGATTCACCCTGCGAGGGCGTATCGTTACAAGCGTACTAAAGAATAGTGTATGTATGGATCGCTTGATTCAATTGCAAATAGGTAGCCTCCCTGCGAGGGTGGCTTTTGCAAAGATTACCTACCCTGCGAGGGTGGTTTATTACAAGCATACAATGATGTATGATGTATTGATTGCTTAAAGCAATGATTCAATTGCAAATAGGTAGCCTCCCTGCGAGGGTGGCTTTTGCAAAAGATTACCTACCCTGCGAGGGTGGTTTATTACAAGCATACAATGATGTATGATGTATTGATTGCTTAAGGCAATGTAATATGATATTTGTAAAGAGATTCACCCTGCGAGGGCGTATCGTTTCAAGCATTTCAGAGTATTTTGAATTGCTTGCATAATTCAATGTAAGGAGGTACAAAAACGGTACTCCTGTATCTCCCTATTATAACCATGCGAATGCACGTTGAACTGATTGTTTGCATAACAATATAGTAAAAAGGAATAAATTCAAAATGAAATACTTGTTCCTCTAAACTTAAACGCAATGTCAAAAGATCAAGTGACATTTTGAGTAATATATCCACAAAAGAAAATTAATTTAGAATTTCAAAAAAAAAAAGGTTAAGAAAGCCTGTAGATGCATTTATTTAATGAAAAGTTTTCAGCATACGGCTAGGTGACGTAAGATATTTTCTCCCCCACTATTGTTTGTTCCTAGGTCTGTGATACCTAGATTATGATTATTTCTTACGTCCAAAATAATAGGCATTACCTAGCCTCTAAAATACATGTGTTCAAATAATTTGCCATGATGTATCAAAAATTTATAGTAACTAAAGCTATAAAGTGAACGAACTGATAGATCGCTAGATATGGTCGAGTCGTTTGTATGACTCGTAGTTAAGCAATTGATACACTGTTGCAACATTTGAAAACCGTTATTTTTATAAAAAGGATTTTTTCACTCACCAACTTTCTTCAATTATCGGCCAGCACGTCAACCAATACCGATGAATTAGTAGAATCGTAAAAGCACGCTGTTACGCACCTTTCACTGAACCACCGCCACGGCCCGTGCTCTGTAGCTTGGGCGTTTGGGCGGCAAACATTTATACGTTTCTGGAAGCAAAACTATGTTAAAAACTGGTGATAATCTTAAAGGCGATGACAGCCTAGTTGGAGAAGGCCTGCCTCTCAAGCCAGAGGGAGCGGGGTCGAACCCAGCCGACGGCACGCACCAATTTGTTCGTTGTGTGAACATATGTGCGTATTGTATGTCATATGCTACATGACTGGAGCCCGGTGTATGGTGACAGGCTCATTTGGGACCGAATATCGTCCGGCGATGTGGGTGTTGTATAACACGTCTGCCAGCCCCCTCGGGGGAAAAGCGTGACGATATGATGAATAATCTTAAATATTACCTAAAAACACTTCAATAATGACAAAACACTGGTATGAGGCATCGTTTGACCCCCATATTGTAAGCCACATATGGTTAAAAACATTTAGGCACACAAAAAATTTTAAATATCAAATTAATCGAACGGTAAAACCGTTAAAACAAATTCTACTCACTCATTTTGAACAAATGAAATGAAGAAATGAAATATAATGTGGGTAGGTACTTACTGCGTAAAATGTATACTTAACACCGAGTTATTTTAGGAAAATAACTACATTTCAGTATTTTACCACATAATTATTAACAAATTATCACTTTGTATTAACTAATTATGCAACACGACGCAAGCTGCTAGGGCTGCGGCGATGTTACTTCGACGAAACTTAAAAAATGGCGCGCGATATTTTCACAAAGCGCGAATGCAGAGGTGGCGCCACCTAGGACTTCCGGTTAGAAGGCATTAAAAGTACGAAAACGCTGGTACTTTCGACGGAAACGGAAATGCACTCTCATATATATATAGCTTCCAGTTACGGTCAAGTTATTTAATACCATAATCCCAATGTAACGACATCATTGCAAACAATATCTCTGTGAATTAATCAAAGTTTGAAATAATTTAAATATTGATCTAACTCCGGTAAGTACTGAGAGAGGGCGAGCGCGGGGGTAGGCGGGCAAATGTTTGCGGAAGACAAACAGCAATATCGCTGCGCCTCCGGGCTATGGAATCGGTAACACAGAAGTAAAAGTATTCTACTTGTGACCATAGGTTTTATAAATCTGAAGACTTTTAATTTTATTTAATGCGAATTAAATCAACTAGCCTTCCAGCTATTCACTACGCATCTTTGTTGGCCTTAGTTTTGTCAAGTCAAAATGTTGGTAATATTAGGAAAAGCTGGGGGGTTCTCTATAAACAAAAATTTCTCACTTTCATCAGTTGATGAAGGTGGACACATGATACGACGGATGTTGAGTTGCGTGCGGCAAAAAGCCAAGAAAGTTTTCTTCTTTAATTAATTTCCTTCTTTTGTCTATCTGTATTTTGTGTGTTTTTTTCATTGACATAGTGTTTTTTGTCATAAATAAACATATGAATATTGGACACAGTGCTGAATTCAATTCATGATTTACCTACCTAATTAAAGTTAGCTAGTTGATTATGCTGTATTTTTTTGTCATGAGAGTCCTTTAAGAAAATCCATCTTGTCTCAAAACTCATGGTCCACGGCAGTTCATCTAAAACGCTTGCGCAATATGTTAATGACGGTTTCGCGCTACGAATGCTGATGTGTTTACCGGTCGGCTTAGAATGTTTAACTTTTTCAATACAGCGATCAGGGGGGCGATTTAGTATCTCTATTGCGCTGGTATGTACCTAAATAATGCGTAACTTTAACTACTATTATTTAATGATGCCAAGATGTTTAGAATATTTTTATTTTATCACTGCACTGAAATCACGCTGACGTCACGTTGGCCGCGTTGGTTGCGCTTGATGCACTTCATACGAAAGTGGTTAAATTAATTAAAACATTTTATCTATAGATAATAATTATGCAAAGATTCTTATGTTCAAAGGTCTTGAAAAAAATTAAAAAAACTATTTAGTCTTCTAATTTTAATGACTTGAAAAAAAGAGTACCTTATTTGAATAATTTGTTAAAAAACTACCAAAAACAATGTTCATTGTATGTAATAATCCATTGATACATTATACCCGTACATCAAAATATGTAATTTCTCTAACATTGTTATTATTCGATTACTTTATAATAAACTAACTACGAGTACTATACTATATACACTATTATTAGTAACGTTATTTTATTTAATACACTTTATTAGAAATAAGTAGGCCTGTCCACTACTTGGGACACCATGTAGCACGTCTCTCGGCCTTTGTTTTTCAATGGGGTTAATTTTGCAGACAGCCCTAAAAAGTCATTAAAGTTCGAAAGTAATTACTAATTAGCGACACTCACTCATCAACGAGATTCGTCAAAGTCAATTTGTGTCCTACCAGCGAGGGCTTTAATAACAAGATGACAATTACCGAGTTTGAGACGTCGGGCGGCCATAAGTCTTCATTACCCGGTGCTGGCTCCGCAAAACTTCGATGTGAACGAACGATGATCCTTAACGATGTCCCCCTCGATTTTATCGCTTAGTGAGCTTAAAACTGCGCTTCAACGGACTCTCTATCGGGCTGTAGCGTTCTTGTTGTTCTTTTGTTTTATAGTCGGAATTTAAATACTAGGATCATCCCTTTTATTTTTAAATATTCTTACGTATTCTCAGTTAAGCTATTCTCCAAATCCTTACTATTAACATTATAAAATTGAAAGTTACTCTTTCTGTCTGTTTGTAGGTTTTTCAAGCCTAAACGGCTGAACGGATATTGATAAAATTTGATAATTAGTTACAGTATATCACGAAAAAGGTTTTTTCATTTTTTTTTCTGAATAAACGCGAACAAAGTCGCTGGTAACTGCTAGTCCAAATAAAAGCAAAAACAGACTAACAGTGTTTACGAAATTGAGTTAAACGCTCTTAACATAGCGAGAATTTATAAATGTTGTACTTTCTTGCCAAGTACCTATAAAACTCAATGTTGGTTGGATCTTTCCCTATCACCATCTATTCCCTATAATCAGAGAATAGGGATAAAACAGTTGCATACTAATGTTTAGGATAAGTTTATTCTAAACAATAGTAACTACATATATCTAAAAGTTTTGTGTAAAAAGTGAAAAACTAACTGATACAATTAAATTTATGTAACTAAGTCAATCTGCTCTAACCTAAGTATCTAACAAAACATCAGGCGTTAAAGACAAAGTTAAAATCCAATATGTCACTGCAACAAATTACCGAGTCCTCATTAAAAGTGACGAATCATTAGGGAGAGACAACGGGATAGCGTTACCTATTAACGTTATGAAATTTTGCTCATCTTTGCTTTGTTTTAACTCACCGAAAGACAAGAGAATATGGCAAGTTTGGAAATACTTTATCTAGATATTATGTTAACGTACCATGTGGGTAGAGATTTGTTTAAAACCATCGTTTTGAATGGTTAATCAATTGATCAATGTAAAGAGTACAGAACTTTGATAGGTATAGAAGCTTGATCTAAAATATTATAAGGATTATTGTAATTTTAAACTTTCCTAGATTTTGAATAAACTTGGAATTTATCACGATTTTAAAAAGAACTCTAGACCAGGAATCCTTCAGAATCAGAACTTAAACTTGACTTTTAGATAACATACCAAAGTCTGTTAAATTCTATAGTATTACATTACAGCACTCACTCTTCAATACACTTAGTCGAGTAATCCGTGGTATAGCGGTCTACCTGCAACGTTCCGCGTGAACAGGCATGATTCATCAGGACCATTCACGGGATCTCTGGATACAGCCGCGGTTTAAATAGGAATGGGATATTGAAGATATCGATAATAACAAGGAGGTACGTGAAAAATAAGTAATTATTAAAATAGACATGGTGTAATAACTGTTTGATGTTAAAAGACAGAATGGTAGAAGATAGAAAAAACGTTTAACTTGGATGTAGGATTTTTTTAATGAAGCTGCTGGAATACTCACTTAGATGCTTGGCATCAGAATTTAGGCTCATGATGATGGGTGTTGCTAAACAGTGGTCAGTATAATAGTAGGAACCTACCTGAGTTTAGCAATATTATTAGGCTTATTCTGCGTGTTTAACATTTTGAGCTCTAAATTTTATACTTACCTACTGGTTACCATTTGTCAGAAGTGAAATTTTAATTTAGTTACTCACTGTGTTATTTATTTCAATGTACCTACTTCTCTAAAGGTCATCTCAAGAAATGATTTGACTTTTTTTTATGATAGAATGGGCCTACACTTGACCACAACACATCTGATGGAAAATGACGATGTGGTCTAAGATGTAACACGATTGCCCATGAGCCCATTCACTCTTGTCTGGAAGAGGCCCGACATGTTATAACCGTCACCACACCCGATTTATTTGTAATTTGTAAAAACTAGCTTTATTTTTACAAGATAATGCGTAAAACATATCTAATTTAAGTACCTATATTTATCGATGGCGATGTTTAGAATATCGATACTGACCCAACACTACCTCTGAAGAGAGCTACGAGTATAGAAGAGAGCTTTACCCGTCGACGGCGCGGATTATCGTGATTTCCCGGGGGAGCCGGACCTAAAAGACACCTCGGTTGCATCTCTATATTACTTTCCCATACTTCGACAGCTGAGGACCGGCGGTAATTATTTTCTGACGTTGTAATTGTTTATGTCGGATTAGGAAGGCTTAATAGGAAATCAAGAACCAGAAAAGTAAATACAGAATCCAGCAGAAGACTGCTACTAGACTGTAATTAATGATGGATGACATTATAACAAAAAGAAAAGAAAAAAGCTTAAGAGAAGTTTGAATAATATTTTGGTACGTATAAAATTCTTTGGAGTAAAGTAATAAATAGGTTTAGGAAGATTATTATTATCAAGAAATATTAATATAAAGAAGGAAATATGATATTATGAGTTATGAAGAGCAAATATAATCCTTACTTTTTATAAAATTCAAGGTATTTAAACTGTCTAGCTGTTTGTGGCTTTTCACAGCTAAACGGCTGAACAGATCTTGATAAAAATGTATAAATACTTACAGTATATCACGAACAAGGTTTTTGAATAAACGCGAACGAAGTCGTGGGTAACAGCTAGAATAAGATAAGATGTAAGATATTGTATTTATCACGCAAGATTTTTTTTGTAATTAATTATATTCCACCCGATAAATCTTTGCAACACAATCATCGTTAGCTCGATATCTCTGTTCTTCCGCATAGAAATAAATCACCATAGCAATAAAAATATGGTCCAGCGAGCATATTAATGTTTGCGATGATAATATAAACATCAGTGTCCACCCTCTCGCGACAATGCATCACGAGGCGACTTCCGCCGGAAACGGCGTAACGAGGCCGTTGTTCCGCCCCCGCACCTATACCACCCCCTGTATTTTTCCACATTTCCCCCTATTTCTGTTGTATTTTTATACAGACTTGCATGTGTGCAGTAAGAGCCACTGCGAATATTTTTTATTGACTACTTCTACAACTTCTTGACTTGACAAGGTGCGCTAAATTTTATTACTATCTACGAAAAACCACAATTATATTTTAGTGATAATAGATTAATTATATACACGTTCGTTTCAGAGTTTAGTTTTACATTCCCTACATATCCTAGAACTATCATACTTTAAACTGAACTTTTAAAATGTGGTGGACGCCTTTTCGTTTTTGTATTGACATTAAATTTGATACAAATCTGTTTAGCCACTATCGGTCTCTGTAGAAGAATTAAACAAACCTCCAACACAACATTTTAGCAACGAACGGTTTTAAGCACCATAAGGCGCAAACTATGATGAACTATGACCAAGATGCGGCGCGGACAAGGTTCAGGCGTGGTACCGCAATAAAACTTGTTCAAATAAAATGTATGCTATTGGTATCTCCTAGGCAAGCGTGTTAAATTTTCATTTGATCAACCTTCGATCACGTCGACGCTTCCCATCAGGCGAGTCAGTAGTGAAACGCATGCCTAGTCTGTTGTAAAAAAAAATGTTAACGACGTGTTTTGAATTATATACAAGCGACGCTGGGACGCTTCCTGAATCGTGTCCGCGCCACATTCTTGCCTTACGACCGGCTTGAACTGTGCCTAACATGACGGCTCATGTAATTATTGTTCATTTCCCAACTTCCCCTACTGGTCGCTAGGTATATTGGAGCCCCACTGAGATTATACTGTGATACCATTCATTGGAACCCGATGCCTCCGTAGTGATGAATACTGGTTGATATTAATAATTTGTCCGCAGGCCCTTTAACGATGCTTTGAAAGCACTTTTAGAATGGATGGAATAACTCTTAATAAGGCTCCGAGCTTCAATAGAAAATCATTTTTCTGTAACTTTTTATTGCGTAATTAGAGTACTTATACCAATTTATTTTGCCTGTCATATTTAATGTAAAACTCTAATGAAAGATTAAAAAGAAAGTAACAGTAATAGAGAGCAATAATAAACTGAAATAGTAAAACAAATTCCGTTTCTACCTATAGGGAAAACTATACGAAGCTTATTTTGAAATAAGATAATTTTGAACTATTAATATTTTGTATAAAATAGCTATACATAAAATTCAACTGGTTTTAATATACTTATCTGTATAATGACATTTATGAATTATTTTTATATTTGACATAATTACCAATTATTATTGTTCTGACATTCGTTTTTAATTATAAATATTCAACTGTGACGTGTAACTATTGGAGTTATCAACAAATTTTAATTTCTATTTTCTACTTGGAAATACAAGAAACCTATCAAAAAGCACTTCAACGATACAAATTGAACATGTTTTTAAAATATATTTGTGCATAATATACCTACATTTGCAAAACCAGCAAGGTCTGCGGTACCAACCACTATTCTATGTACAAAACTGCATATTTTCCGGAACACATTTTTCTTACGTGTTAAATTAAGCAGGCCTAGCATGCGTACCGCGTCAAATTTTTGTCTACTCATTGTCTCTACGTGACAAGGCTACGTGTAAATATACGACTGTCTCAATAGACGCAGTCGTATATTGTAGTCGTACATGTAGCCTTGTCACGTTTCCACACGACAACAAATTTTTAGAAGATTTTTGTCACAGCCGGTATGCACGGCTTGCAGGACTGTCGGCACTTCAAATTGTACTTAAATTGGTTGACCTGTATCAGCGTGAAAAACTAATGCAAATAATATATAGGGCCGTGTTTAGTTGTGTCATAAGTATGTCTAAACTCACTCCGAAATTTCGCGTTTATTAATATTAGAAGTAATATAATACATGAAATAAAAAACAAGTCAACAACATAACCTTAATGTTGCTGCTAGAGTAATAAGTATTGGAATCAATAAATAAAACTAGTGAGCGGTGGACCTCGCAAAACCGTAAAAAATCACATGTTTTAAATTTGAAAAAGAATCCTGATGGACTAGTCAAAACAACGTTGTGTAATTATCGAACCTGCTTACAAAATTTCACAAGAATCGGATAAGAAATGCGATGTACAAAAACATTTTTGTCAAAGAGACGCTTCGCTCGTTGAAGCTCACTTGGTCGATGAAACTTATTTGACTATTTTCCGCTAATTTAATATGCACAGATCACATAACTTGTGTTATAATAAAACGAGCTAGTTTCCATACTAAGATACCCCTACGCCCGTTGCTACGGCGTAGCTTCGTAGCAAAGCCGCTTACGCCCTAAGCTGGTATAAATGACGCACTTTGAAGAGACTTGTGATGCCTCGTTAGGCGGAACTTTACCTGGTAGAGGTGGGCTTTGTATACCCACTGAAAAGCTGCTTTGTATTGTATAACCTTTTTAAGGAAAGGAAACTCAAAATAATATATTTTATAGGTGTAATATCTTTAGTCCTACAATCATATTATAAACGCGAAAGTTTGTATGTATGGATGGATGGATGTTTGTTACTCTTTCACACTAGAACGGCTGAACAAATCTGGATGAAATTTGGCACAGAGATAGATTATAGTCTAGAATAGCACATAGGATACTTTTTAACCGCGGGTGAAACAGCAGGGCGCAGCTAGTTAACTATAAACCGAGAATCGTTTTATAAAACTGTACATTTGTTGCGTTCTGTGCCTGTTATACAATAACTTGGTCCGAACGAGAAAAAAATTACATGTGGGACACTAACATTTTTTTTTCTTATGGACCACATAATTTATTACCTATCAATAAACATTGTGTTTCAGTACTAAAATAGTTTTTTTTTAGTTCTCCAATATTAATATTAAGTACTCGTACTTGCCCCATAAACGTAATATTTTTTCTTGTACCGAAATGAAGTATTTTAAAACAAAAACATTTGAGAATATTACATTTTTTTGAGCTCAGCATGACACAGAAAGGGTTGCGGTAACATTTTAACTTTTAATCAAATTGAAAGGTTTCCTATTGTGTCGAAATTTCATTAGGAAACGAACCTTCACAAATTACAATTTTGTTGTTGCCGGTTGTTTGACTAACTTTTTTTAAATGAAATTTCCAAGAAACTTAATACCATACAAATTTCGCCATTTATTACAAACTGAGCTGACCTTTAAAAGGTTTAATTCAAATGTACCTACCTAAGAACTTGTATGTAATCTACTACATGACTGGAGCCCGGTGTTTAGCGACATGCTCGCTGCTTGTCACATTTAGGACTAAATATCGTCTGGCGAAGTGTGAGTGTTGTTTTACACTTCTGCCAGCGAGGAAAGGCGTGACGATATGTGACGATCATAACATGCTACTAAAGAAAGTTATTAACTAAAAGATAAAATTGATCTAATTTAAAAAAATACTTGAGTGAGTACAGTTAATTTAGTTAGAGTTAATTAATTCTGACATTACGAGTGATAGAGATGAATAAGAGATGAAATGAAAGTGTACATACTGTGCCCATGGGATAAGGATAAACATAATGCTGATAATGACTTAAGTGAGTACAGATAAGCAACGCTTACGATGCGAACCTGGTATACTACATAACATATCATCACGCCTTTCCCCCGAGGGGGCTGGTAGAAGTGTAATACAACACCCACACTTCGCCGGACGATATTCAGTCCCAAATGTGACAGGGGGTAAGCCTGTCGCCCTACACCGGGCTCCAGTCATATAGCAGATGACACAAAATACGCGCATATGTTTACACAATGAAAAAATTGTTGCGTGCCGGCGTGCGGTGCTGGTATACTAATGTGGTATTCAATACGTTTTTTGGTGCGAAAATATTTAAAAAATATAGAAGGTAGTTTACTTAGGTGACATTTACTGAAAACTATAAGGGTAACAATCAAATTACAGCCAACAGGGGGGCTATTCCTACACATGAGATGAGATGAGATTTTATCTTGGTCACTCTCACACCTATGGCGTTTCAAACGAGAGCAACAAGGATGAAAAAAGGTGAGATGAGAATCTCAAATCTCCGAATAGGGCCACTGGTACGAGAAGAAATATAAATTAAAAAAACCCTGAAACCGATTTTCGTCAAGCGTAGCTAAAAACACTCCCGATTATTTCACCTTTCAAACACATTAAAAAATGTTTAAAAACACTCCCGATTATTTCACCTTTCAAACACATTAAAAAATGTTTAAAAATGAGTCTGGCACAAAAGACTCATAACAGACCTACTCGTACTATCATGAACTGTATACCTTAGATACATTACGTGTATCTAAGGTATACAGTTCATGATAGTACGTATACGTAGTATATCATCCATGTTTTACTATAAATTAAAATTTAACTTGTTGTTATTAAATGACTTAAATAGGCGAGTTTAGCCTAATAGTTAATTTAAATAGTAATTAAATATTACTAGCTACATTAATAGACTGTGTCTGTATTGTAAGTGTTTAATTGTTAAGTTAATAAAGAACTTAAAAAAAAAAACCTTTCAAACAACAAAAAAAAACAATATCAGAATCGGTTCATCCATTCGATAGCTACAATGTCACAGACAGAAACACACGAACAGACACGTCATTTTTGCGTCGGGTGTTAAAATGTATTGTGTAAAAATTTTGATTTTTTATGATTACGACGTAATTATGTCGCCATTGCGTGTGGAAAGGAAACCTGTTTAATGGCCCAAGTCCATTAGTGTACAACGCGGGACATCTATCTACAACTGAAATCTGTTTCATGATGTCTATTTCATTATAATTATAATACATGCTTAATCATAATGTTTTTTTATTCCATCCAAAGGTTGTCTGGAAGAGATCGCTCTTAAGCGATAAGACCGCCCATTGCGCCTTTATTTTTGAGTGTTTAGATTTATTTGTATTTGGTGTCAATAAAGAGTTTTTGTATTGTATTGTATTGTACATATCGTCACGCTTTTCCCCTAAAAGGGTTGTCAGAGATGTATTACAACACCCACATTTCACCGGACGGTTTTAAGTCCGAAATATGACAGGAGGCGAGCCCGTCGCCATATATCGGGCTCTAGTTATATAGCAAATAATACGCCCGTAATACGTAAGTACGTACGTATGTATAATACGTACCATAATGACATTAATGAATTATTTTTAAATTTGACATAATTATCAATTATTATTGTTTTGACATTCGTTTATAATTATAAATATCCAACTGTGGCGTGTAACTACAGGAATTATCAATAAATTCTGATTTCTGATTTCTAAGTTACACAATACCATACTTACATTACTACATAATTGGTGCGTACCTTCGGCGGCGATCGAACCCGCACTCTCTGGCTAAAGAGACGAGCCTACTTCCAACTAGGCTGTCATCGCTCATAACAGTTATTTAAATGTCCATCTGTGTATTACTTACACTCAAAACATTTATGCGTATCATCAACTATTAATAGTAAGTGATAATATCCTAGTCGGAGAAGACTCGTCTCTCAAGCTAGAGGGAGCGGGTTCGGACCCAGCCGAGGGCACGCACCAATTTGTTCATTGTGTGAGCATATGTGCGTATTTAATGTCATCTGCTATGTAACTGGAGCCCGGTGTATGGCGACAGGCTCGGCCCTCTGTCACATTTGGGACTGAATATCATCCGGCGAAGTGTGGGTGCTGTACACATCTGCCAGCCTCTTCGGGGGAAAGGCGTCATGATATGTATGTGAAACAACTAACTTTTAACTAACAGCGACCATAGTTGAGTGTACTCGTATCTTGGCCATCGATCCTAAGACTTTTCCTAACAACAAATACGAGTAAATCTATTTTAGATCGTCCAAAATAAGCCTATACTATCTATAACTTATTTTTAAATCGTGTCCATAGCATCAATACGATGACTAGGTACCAACCGATACCTACTATACTTGAAATGTTGTAAATCTAAAATAATTTGGTATGAAAATTTGTTAAAGCATATTAATCTATAGTTATCTGGTTAGGATTTTAAGTACGAGTATTATCATACAATAGAGAAATTTCATACAACTCATCACTGGTGTTAGGTATTTTATTAGACGAATTTGTTAATATCACGTACCCACGTGATATTAACTAATTCATTTGAAAATAGGTGGATCCATTTTCCCTGTTTGCCAGTCTACCACAGTACCCTCCAAATACCGTTTTTATGGCGTAAAGCTCCTTATCTCAGTTTCCACGCCGCCAGGCTTCATGAGAAATGGACACTTTGTTCGCTAGGTGTTAGTACCGACTTGATGAATGTTTTATTTAATAGAGTCGTAGAGATTTTATTAAAAAATTTGATGAAACTGCTGTGAGGCATTAGGCAATCATTGGTGGGTATTTCAAAGCAAGTACAGCACAATACGTAAATTATTATCTTAATACGTTAATCCCACCATTCAACGTTTTACCCATGTTATTGTTGAATATTTAGTTGGTATGTAAAACGTTCAAAATTTTCGCATTAAAATTATTTTTCACTAAAAATATAGTGATGCCAGTAAAGATCTAAATAATTTCCTTGAAAACATCTCGTAAACAAAATTCTGCACACAAATATTAACGTCATTTTATTTCTGCATGTTAAAACAGATGCATAAATAAATTAAAATTCAAGCTTAGTTTGTCGGTCTCCGATAGTGTGTTTATAAAATATAGAGACAATGGAATTTTCTCCATTTCCCCGATAACTGGGAGCATATCAGTCGAGGCGGCGGGAGGGGATGTAAACACAAAGCCGCCGTACCGGCAGTCACGTGGAGCGCTCGCCGGGGGCGCATCACTGTTGGGGGTGAAGCCACCCTTAACAACAAACAAAAAAAACTTCAAACTTACCGAACACTGAACTTTTCATACAACACTTGAAGAAATCGTGACCAAATAAAAATTACTAACCACTTTCAAAATCAACAAAAAAAAACCACAATAATCTAATTTTAAAACCAAATTTTAACTTTCAACACAAACTAAGAAGTGAAAAATAGCATCTGAAAACAATGTAATTTACTGGTGAAATTTTTAACTCTAATAGTGATGCACCCCCGGTGAAAAATATATCGTCATTCGTTAACAATACGTATCTATTTAACATATTAAAATATCCGTTTAAGTATTGAATATTGAAATTTAGAGTACATTGTAAACAGCAACAACTCTAAAGAATATCAATACAAAAAACATATCAAAATAAATTAATCATATCTTGTATAACTATCATAATGTAGCTAAGTGTAGAGTTATCTTAGTACCAAGTTTATAACCTTAACTTACTAGTCGTTAGAATTAATTAAAATCCTCAGTCATTTAGAATTTAGATTAGTCAAATGTAAGTGACAAGGCTGCAGCTATTAAACAGGCAGACCTAAATTGGGAGGTAAGTACTTTTAAAGTACTTTAGACATTTTTGGTTATTTTCGTTTTTGTACTAGTTTACTCGCCTTGTTATAGTAATAAATACACTTATTTAATTTATGATGTACACATTGAAAGTTATCTGGAGCTCTCCGAATTTTACGAAATAATTATTACAAATGCGCTTTTACTTAACTTACACTTAAAAGAATAATGATGTTAAAATTAAAAAAAAAAATTGCCAAGCAAAAAAATGTTTGAATATTCTGAGATCATATTTTGTGCCTGACTTTAATGTTTTTCTGTGATTATGTTTTCTTTTTTAGTTTTTTGTCAATTACGTGTTAGTATCTTTATAAACTGATTTTTTTACGCTATCCTAACTTCCTAATCCTTCATAACTAATATTATGAATGGAAAAGTGAGTTTTTGATAATTTGCGTATTTTTGCCCCACTTCGCAAGGAGGGATATAAAAAAAAAATATGGTTAAAGTTCTTTTGTTGCCAAAGACAAGTAGCCAGTTGCGATAGCATACTGACAAATACAATACGTTTCTCAATACCTACTTCATTTTTTTATATTTAAATTTTGAATTTGCACATTGAGATTTTTATTTATTTTTGTAGTTAGCCCTGCATTATTTTCTTAAGATACAAAAATCTTCAATTCAAATTTCGGAAAATAAAATTACATAGATTTATAAATAGGTAGGTAGTAAAATTGGTTCACAATGATTTATAATTGTATTTTTGACGACATTTAATATTATCGGTAACCGGGCTTCCTAGTAACTTTCTCAAAAACTACACATCAATATTTCTTCTCTACATTCCTTAAACACAAAATCAATTTTTTAACATATTATTTATTTTGCATTTCCCTAATAATGTTATACAATCTATAACATTTTAGAAATGAAAACAATATTTATTGCCAAAGTAAAAACACAATAGAAGTAAGCAGGTACGATAGGTACCTAGACATAATTATTATAATTTTGATAACTACGGTGGAAAAGGGGATAAGCTCAGCACTGTGAACTAGATTAGTTTAGGCAAGTCTGATTTTTAGCTTCCCCTTTGACTTTAATTAAGATGTTTCTCGAAGGATTAGTTATATGAGCGTACAATTTAAAAATTAGATCTAAAAACACAGCTTATTTTATAATTATGTCGTCTTGCCTACAACATGCCATGGTGTCAAAGTTACCAGTAGTGACGTGTGAGAGTGTGTGTTAATTTGGGCAAATGTGTGAGTGTGTAATAGTGAATGTGTGTGTAATTGTGTTAATTAGGGTAAGTGTTATTGTGAGGATTGTATGAGTTTAAATATTGCTTTATAAGTATTTTTAAGCCGATCCAATAGCTAGATTTTGTACTTCGCTTAGAAGTACACTATTATGTACACAATATTATGCCTTACTTTTGCTACACTGTACTTAAATCAACCTCTAAAACGAAAAGCCTTGTGTTTTGTGTTTCTCTTAGTATAAATTTAATATCTCATAAAACGACTGCGCAGACGTTAATTAAGCTTTAATCAATTCGGACAGCTCTCTGCTCTCGGAAAGAAACTAATTCAATAAACCAACCCTCTAAAACATGCTAAACTATACCGTCACGAGTTGTTTGCATCAGCGTTAATAGAGTTATTAAATTTGGCTCTAATTTATTCAATTTGCGTCTGAGAGAGACAATGGCTGCCGAGGGCGGGGCTTCTTGGGCGCCGCCCGTCTCACCTGAATCATCATTAACATATCTATATATTATACAGGTGTGCATTTGTATGTATTCAGTTCCATTGTCTCTTTATTGATCTAGCTATTTACGACTCAGTGTTGGTCAGGGGAATTATTTAAGACTATATAGAAGTAATAGTTAAAATTGCCATGTCTTGTTTGTTGTTCAAATAATATCATGTTAATTGAGCTCACTGTTTCCTCCACTATCCTACAGGAAGCGCACATTTTCGAGATTCGAGTAAACATGTGCCAATCCAGGATACAAATTTCGTTTTTACTTTTTGTTGAGGGGTTTCGACACGAGAAGTAACAAAGATACACACACACTCGCTCACAAAACTGCCTATATTCATAAGTGTGTTCTTAAAGCTACCAGGTTTACTTAACAAAGGAAAAAGTTCTATTAATTCTATTAATGATATTAACTTTCCTTTGACTGCTATCTGATTTTTACTCCAAGATAGATTACTAATGTATAGAAGCAAATTGAATAGAAGGCTAGGAAACTATTGTAAAAATTTTTTTTTGTAAATTATTTTTCCTATTATTAAAAATACTTATAGTTATTTGAATTGATAAGCACTTAAAAAACAAACTTTTTATTCCCATCTAGAACGTTGCTTACAGAACAAAATTTAATATTTCGCCTCTCCAGAAGTATTTTCGAACCAGTTCTCGACAAATATCGAGGGTTTAGGGGTAAATTTTATTGCTTTGTGAGCGAGATCGAGCCTCCCCAAGGAGCGATCGGTTGGCAAACACCGCGATCCGCCGCCGCTCGACGATTCGGATTCAACGTCTCTCGATGCACACTTCAACATTATTGTAAACAACCAAAATATATTGCTTTTTTTACCAATCATTGGGAGGTATTTAGACTATTTTTTGAATCTGTGTTTTGAGAAGAGTGTCTAAAGACAGACCTTAGTTGAAACCTTTTGTTTTGTGGTAAATTATTCATTCTGTTCGCAATGTGAAGACAAGTGATCAAATTTAAAGTTAAAATTTGGTTTGAATTTATACTAGTCACAAGTATAAAAAATGTAGCACTTTTACCTACATTTATGTGAATTTTTGAACTCGGCAAATAAAATAAAATAATGCAATTATACTATGATTTTCCGGAAGAAATCTACTAATTTAGTTTTCTTCTTCATCTACAGTTCGCATTTTTAAACCGATTCTCTTAAAACTTTGTGAGTAGGATCGGTACCAACTTACTTTTTTTTTCTACATCTTGCCTAAGTACAAATTAAAAGTAATTTATTACAGACAGACATCCTAACATTCGATATAAAACATCTGCTAATAAAATTTTATACGCTCAAACGGCTTTATCGAAAAGCGAATACCGCTCAACAGAATTTAATAAACTGTATCTTAGTTATTTTCGCCTGAGTTCACAATTTTCTATATTAAATCGTCGGAGCGGCGTGGGAGAGGTTGCCATGATACCTCTGAGGAGTTAATAAGTCATAAATAGAGAGGTGAAAAGGATGGGGAGAGTTGTATAAGGAATGAGAGCGAAAGGGAGGGTCGTTTCCCCCAGGTAGAGCTGATGCGCAATCGTTTGGAAAAAGGTGCAGTGGACGAGCTGTGAGGTGTCACCTGATGGTGATGTTAGGCAGAAGCAAAAGTAGGACCAGGAAAGTTTTGAAGTAATCATCGTGTAGCTTGTTCTTACTGAAAGTATCCATAGTACGAATATATTTTTCATCTGTAAATTTATTTAAGCTTTTTTATGCAAAGAACAAACATTCAATTTATTTCCAAAAAATATAAAATTATTACAATAAATAGAACTTAAATAAGACTAAACTAAAAAATCTAAAACAAACTATATTAAACTAAAAATTACTTCAATAAATGCTAAAATCTTAATCTAATAGCCCGCTGCCAGCTGTAGGCAACTTACTCAAAATGCTGACCGCATAACCCCGTTGAATTGCGATACTGATTCTTTGGGCAAAGTACCGGCCAGCATTTTGGTCACGAGTTAATTGTAAATGTATTTAAACAATGATGCGATTTGTTAACAAATCCAGCCCGTTTGATTTCTCAAGCAGCTAGATTATTCTTCAGTGGCCTTTGTCTTTTTCTCTCTATGAAGATATATCTATAGTGTCTAATACTCACCAGCCAAGCTTCGCCGAAAGTCTTTCACAGTCCATAAGTGGCATTGTTTCGCATCGTCACATCCTCGAGTGGTTGATGGAAGGCAGAGTAGCTGAGCGCGTCGATAACACAAGTGCCTCTACTGTTGATGGCCGGAGCGCTAATGGCGAAACAAGCATTTATATTTTGCTGCTGAGTATCAGAAAGCTTATAATAAACGATAAGCGAATACAGGCGATTAGGCCTTAGCTACAACCAATGGTTTTCGTTTGAACATGTGATCATCAACTTAATGATTGCAATTCTTTTGTGATTTGTGTCTTCAAATGACTGATATACTAAATTTTAGGCATAAATGTTGTGAAACCAGAAATCAGAAAATCCAGTCAGATAGAATCAGAGATTATATAATATTAGAGTTTTATTAGGGAGAGACTTTTTAGTTAGTCTTTTAGTTGTCACGAAAAATGACCGAACCAATCTTGATCCTGTAAAATAAACCACAAAAAAATCCGCATTATGACTGATATAGCAAACTTTTCATCCCCGAAAACTAGCTGGTAAACACTGGTAAAACAGCTATTATAAAAACCTTAAGCTTACCATATTTCTCTACAATGTTTAGTATCCTCTCAATTGTAAGAGGCTGGTGAAAGCTGATAGCTCCGAGTGTACTTCTCAGTAGTGCGGCCGTCGGCGAGGGGACTCAGTTCCATAGGATACACGTGTCAGCACGTTTATTTGAGCACTTCATGAACATTTAAATAAGTGTTTTAAAAAATCCATACGAAGTTCTCATCAGTAACTAAAATGGTCTCTCGTCAAATTCTTGTTACAAACTTACCTGTATTTATCGACCGAGGGAGTGTTAGCGAGCGAAGCGTCTTTGCTTTAGCTTCGACAAAAATGCTTTCGTATGTCCGGATCTCTGTTTTCCTCCACAGCGCAGCGGTGCGATTCACAACCATTCGGAAACGTTTCCGATCGGATCCCAGAAATATCAAACTCAAATTGTTCGAATCTCGGTCTACTTTTTTACATTTTGGAATAGGGAATCAAGTATAAATCCGATCGGAAGTATTAATCAAGTTTAAAAACTTATGAGTATATGTAGAATGGGATTAGAGTAATTTAGGTTTAAAATTTTTGAAATCCGAACGGCAACGTTTCCGAATGGTTGTAAATAGCCCTGCAGGTCACATTTATTAACCGATTCTCTTAAAATTTTGTGAGTAGATTCGATAATTATAGGTCTCCACCACACAGAGCCATAAGTTTTATTTATAACTAGCTGCGCCTGCGGTTTCACTCGCCATCCTTCAAGAAGTGTATTTTTTTTGGGTTAAATTTATTTGTATTGGTTCCCAAAAAACTTACTACTAAAAGGCTTACTAAACAGATGGTAATTACTTAGTAAAATTAATGACATCAAATAATAAAAAGCAAAGCTTAGAAACCGACTTCCCGACATCCATGTAAACAATTTTAAGACTTTTGTTGATATTTTAAATACTTGACCGATTTCGATAAAAAATTTATGGGACAACCTCTAAAGTATGATCTACCAACCAAAAAAAAAACATTAAAATCGATTCACAATTAGCGGAGTAATCCCGTAACTTACGTACAAAAAATATAAATAGTCGAATTGAGAAGCTCCCCTTTTAGGAAGTCGGTTAAAAAGTAGCATTTGTGAAATATATTCCAGGGTAAAAGCTACCTTCATAGCAATGTCTAAATCTTTTAGCTGTTCTAGTGTATTGAATAACCAACATTTTAATCATACTAACTTTTTCACATTTATATGTGATTTATATTTTGATTTATACCTACATTGATTGTAAACAAGTTGTGTACTTAGATTCTATATGTGAAAACTTATTAATGGTGCGTACTGTAATAGTAAATTAGTCAATCTATTTTTCTAATTTGCTATTACAGTATGGATAACACTGTATGTTTTCCAAAAATAAATAAATAAATAAATAAATACATATAGTATTAATAGAAAAATAAGAATTAGGATAGCTTCTAAATTCAATGTTCAATGCAATGTTTCTAAATTCTATTAAAATTGTACTTATCAGGCAATTTTATAACGGGCGCTTGTCAAATACAAAGGTAGAAAACTGCTAATATGATTATGTCAGTTGAATTAACAGTATAAATACTTTACTTGCGTGTGTGCTTCATCGTAGGGCACATTGTCGCTGACAACAGAGAGAGTATCTTGTGCGTTAAATTCATTAAACGCTTATTTAATTTTTTTTTAAATGTAGAATAGGTCGGCGTTTGACCACCAACTGATGTAAAGCGACGTCGTGGTCTAAGATGGAGCACGACGACCTAGAAGGTAATTATTCACTCTAGCCTTGGAGTTTTATAGCGTGAAGAAAGAAGTACAAAGACGGCAGTTGAGTGAGGCGCTACAAGTACGCTACTGCTCAGACCCGTCTTTTACCAAAACATTACCAAAACCAATTGCTATTATGCTTATAATGACTATGCCACGTATTCAGCGGTTTCTTAACTATTTAACTGGATTGCATTCCACCCCAATCTGACGCCTCAGTTTATAAAAGGACTCATTAATCATGGCACAGGGGTGCCGTTTTGTCAGTTAGCCTTACAGAACTAGACGATCGTAATATACAATTATTTTCTGGGCTAATTATATTGCTTGAATTGTAATTTAATCAATTAATTAGTGGAATGCACTTTCGTTTTTTAATAATTTTTCTAACAGTATAGTCATGTCAGGGTTAAAATTTCTACAGGCGGCCCCAAAACTCTTGAGTGTCAGTCTATCCGTACCTTGATTCTGTGCTACGTCTGTAATAATAAAATTGTTTTTTATATTGAGAGTCATGGATAATGTTTGACTGAATTGAAATAAATTTATTAGTATGGCATATCAAAATTGACAGTTGGCTTTTCTGGTAGATTGATTAGCTGCACTCGGGTTAATTCAAAACGACTAAAATGTGGCTTAGCTGTTAAAACGATCTTCTCGCCAAGTACCATATTATAACGAAAAAAAAAACGATTTAAAGAATACTTATCATCCCCCCTTAAATCGTCTCGCTGACGGTGGAATATCACGGTAATATCGGGCGAGTTCATTTCACGGGCAGAGGAGTTCGCAAATGAAGTTTTCCCGGTCCAACGAGCGCGGATTTCACGCACTGATTTATGGGAAATGGATGTGGTATGAGACGTGCGCTTTGAATCGGGAATGAGATGTGTTGTCATAGCTCACATACCTATGTACTTGTAAAAATAATACTAATAGTTGTAAATGGAAAAGTATTTTTCTTTTTTTAAACATTTTAGTGTCGTGGCATTTATTTTTTGCATATTTTCTTATTTATCAACTATCTTCGACGAGATTTCACAAATGTTTAAAGTAACTTTTACTTATATGTTAATCCAAAAATTGTACCCACGTGATGTTTCTATGGTTTGCGAACATGGGACGTCTATAGACTGCCATCTCTTCCACCATAATATAACTGATCTAGATGAAATCACTATATATTCAACCGTAACAAAACTGAGCTTCAAAAATGAATCAATGACTTACCCATTTATGCTTACTACTTGTAATTCAAACACAGCACATTAAATACCGAATTATTATGTAATCTATACAATTGATCTTCTTAGTTCTTAGAAGAAAGATCATTGCCATCGTATACTGCATCATTGCTTATCATAAGGCAAGATGGGGGCCAAATGCAAGCCCATTGTTAAATAAAAATGTTTATATATTTGAACCACAACGTCGTAGCTCTTTGTCATTCATATTGCTTCGCTGGCGGCCGACCCCGGGTGAATAACGCGTTTGATTCAGATCTGCTCATCAGACCGTTTCGACTTTTATGCGCAATCCTTTTCTCCTTCTGACTGTGCAACGCGTTCGGATTCAAATTTAATTTATCCTTCTAAAATCATTAATGTAAAAGTTAATATGTTTTTGCGTAATTGAGTAAGAAACATCTGAATATTTCTTACTCAATTACGCAAAGACGGCCGAATTAATTTGGAGATTTATGTAAAGGAGGTGGAATAACACACAGGGTTGTCGTGTGGATAAGGTGTTGGACACACTGAATATCGTCTGGCGATGTATAGGTGCTGTAATACATCTCTGTTACCTCCTTCGGGGAAAGGCGTGACGTTATGTTACGAGTATGTACAGGCTTCTCTTTTTTGCGAATAAAATAACGGTTCTTGTAGTATAGCAGGTCAAACCGCGCGTGCAGGTAGTTTATTTTATTAAGTCTTTAGGAAAGGAAGCGCAGGTGCCTGTAACACAGGTTTTTATCTAACCTAGCGCAGGCATCTGAGCGTAAATATTCTATGCTACCTATGTATAAACGTCAACAATCGTAATAAGTTAGTGTAGTAGTAATTGCAAATATGTAATCTGATGCAATAAATAATATTTGATTAAATTTGATTTATAAATTAAATATAATATTGTGGACTAAAATGTATGGAGTCCAATCTTTCACATGACTACTACACTACATTATTTCTAATGTTGAGGCTATATTAGCGCGCGATAATTCGTGTCGCGTTGTCGCGCTAAAATCATCGTTATTGGTTTTCAGCGATGTTCTTGTCTATATTAGCGATCAACTCGTTTATTGGGCGATAATTCGCTAGAAAAAGCCGTAAATTGCCGAGAGACAAACTAACCATCTACACTTGCCGCGGTAGCCCGAATAGTCTAAAATGTGGCTGGATGGATTCGTTTTAGTCTTCTTACTATTTTGCTTGACATTTTCCTTTCCGCTGGTAAACTTATTTTGCAATCTAAAGTAAACTTGAAATTCTATTGTTTTATAAGCGAACCACCTATCAAATTTCGGTTTCGCGTTTTAAAACACGTCGTTTACTATGCTCGCTTTGATTAGGCACCCGCATATTCCAATATAGGTTGACGCGATAAGTAATAAGTTCAATAAAAATACTAGTAACTAGTAACTGAAAAAAAAGGTTATTTTCTTGTCTTTCTTAATAACTGCTACGTAGTACAAGAACGTAGAATTAAGCTTCTAGATAATTTTATAAATCTATTTAGGGAAAGCAAATACTTCATAGAATAGTTTACAATTGAAGGCATTGATTTTAAATGATGCAACATTATAGTACGCTCATGAGCGACATTCGTCCCGTGTGTTGATGAAATCAGAGCATGACGCGTAACATCAGTAAGTCATGGTACAGTATGCACGAGGGTTTCCTTTGTCTCGCCCCCGGCCATTTCATGTGGAAACATCACTGGGGTTGCTACCAACTCTACATATTTTGAGTACTTCTGAAAATTTTCTGAAAACTGAAAGCCCCGCCCCTTTACAGCGGCGGCTGTGATTGGTGCCAGTTTATCTACATCAGCAACCTCGGCGGCCAATGGGTGTGGCGCTTACGCGCAGACGTAGCGCTACGGCGTAGAGGCGAGCGGGGTGCTACGGCGTAGCGGTGCGGGGTGCTACGGTCCACAGACGCTACGCCGTTCCTGCCTCACCAAGGAACAGAAAAATGTAAGTAGTTGTGATTTTTAACAATTTATTCTTTGAGATTTCAAAAGGCTTTTTGTTCTTTTTATTTTCTGTATCATTTTATATTGTTTGTAACATTTAAATAGGCGTACATAGCTATGTGAATGCATTATATGTTGGTGACCAAGTAGTTATCTATAGCTATAATATCTACCAAAAGGTATTACATAATATACCATATATTATATACCATATATTATGTAATACCTTTGTCTGATCTCGTGTCAGTGTAGGAGTGGTTACGTAACACCATGGGCTAGTTCTATTTCTAAAACGGATACATTTTGGTCCATTTCAAATGAAGACCGTAGTTTTTAGTTCTTTTTGCCACTAAATGTTGTGAAAAATAGTGATTTTATAATATTTTATTACCAAACTCAGTTAACTTGCCTAATCTAATTTCTTACGTGTAATTAGCTGTTAATACAAAGTTTTAATTATCCTCAATGAAGAAGATCTCCGTGTGGTAGCATTAATTATTCTTAATTGTATGAATTTATTTATAAACAGTTAGGTACTTTTGAATTAAAAATACCGGAATCGACAAAAATCTCTATGTGCAAGTAAGAAAACATAATTATCTAACAAGAATTTAAAAGGCACTCAAAATATAAATGTTCTTTAATATGACAGCATTTAAAACAAGTGATTTATTTGAATGAAACTTTACACTAGACAAATGATAAAAGTAGATTTCTGTGAATAATTTTTGCGAGAGCCACGAACCACTTGAGTTAGTATTTTTTTATTGGGAAGAACTCGAATACTGATTAAGACGAAGATTGTAACCGTTCCGAAGACGGGTCTGAGCAGTAGCGCACTTGTAGCGCCTCACTCAACTGCCGTCTTTGTACTTCTTCACTCTAAACTTCAAGGCTAGAGTGAATAAGTACCTTATAGGTCGTCGTGCTCCACCTTAGACCACAACGTCGCTTAACATCATGCGAGTTGGTGGTCAAACGCAGACCTATTCTACATAAAAAAAAAAAAAAAAAGACCATGACCCAAAAAACAAGGTTAGCGTTCCGGAATTTGACAACCGATTACGTCACTCGTCACCACCGTCGTCTCTCTCGAACTTGTTGTAAATTACTTATTCCGGTCTTGCTACATCGATTGATGTCACTGCGTGTCATCCACGTGACCTTTTTTTAGTCTCGGTACCTGGCTGAGTATATTATTATACCATGATTAAGACATTGTGTTTTCGTTAATTTAGATGCGGTATCGTGTCATTTGATGTGGAATAGCCGGCCGCCATGCAGGGGCTCAGCGCCGCGAAGGAAAAAGCCTCAGGGCTGTTCACCAACAAACCACTGCTTTTCAAGTAAGTGCTTTAATGTAACCGTTGAATTCGGGCACAGTTCTTATAAAATAACAATACGAGCTTAAAAAAATTTACTCTTTGGCTGATGTGGTTTATATTTTTACCTGAAATTAGTATTTAAATAAACTGCTTGCCATCAACATGAGAATTACTTTAATTTTACAGAAGCTCATGAGATTAATTTACAACAACATGATTGTACGATTCTTTGGTTTACGTATTGGTACATAATATTAGAATTGAGATTTCGCGACCTCCTTAGAAATATGGGTTATGAAAACATTTACTTGGATTTATGAACCTTACTATGGTTCTATTCCATGCAATAAAACCTAAAAATTGTATTTGCAAGAATTAATTAACTGCAAAATACTATGAAAATCGGACGTATACTAAAGTAATGCCGATTTGACATAGTTGATTTTGAGATCGCATTTTCCTTGGTCAAAAATACTGATAGAAACTGACCTTTTTAATTAACTGGTTATTATCTTTGGTACGTTCCTTTATTGGTGTGTCATTTTTGTGTGTGCATGGTTTCCAGAAAGATACATGTAACCAAAAGTCTTCACCATACAAAATCGTTAGTAGGATATTAGCTTACACCAAAACTAACTTGTCAATAAAATAAAATATCAATCAATCACAAGGATTATTATTACACAAAATCCATAGAGCAGATGAGAAGTAAACAAAAAAGCAATTGCTGTATCGCGGAATGGCACACATTCGAAGCAATTTACGGAACTCGAGAAAGAACCGTCGATAATATTGACAGCTGGGAAACTGTTGCAGTAGAAATAAATCATGGGGCGGAGAATCGAAGATCCTTACAAACTAAAGGCCTGGCCACACGTTCAATCTTACTTGCACAATTTTGAATTCCCACAAGCAAACATGTGCTTCAAGCCATTTATTAGCGTTTTATGTAGCGATGATAGCCTAGTTGGAGAAGGCCCGCCTCTCAAGCTAGAGGGTCACATTTGGGATTGAATATCGTTCGGCCAAATTTTGGGTGTTGTATTACACCTCTGCCAGCTCCTTCGGGGGAAAGGCGTGACGATATGTTATGTAAGACATTGGGCTTGCATTAAACGCTAATATGCACAAACGAATGCTCAAATTGCCAGCGTTTGCAAAACGCTGCATGCTGCCGGACTGGGAGCTCGCTACAATATTGTTTGTTTTAATCTGTATGCGCATGCAAACCGCTGTTGTGTGGACGCCATGTTTTTTACGCCAATTTGAAACAAATTGTTTGCGCAGCATGTAAGTTGCTGCGTGTAGCCGAGCCAGGAGTGTACAGTGTTCCAATAGTTTTTTAAATATAATATCTTACAATATTTTAGGGTGAGAAATAGGCGAGTAAGGTTACAATTGTGTAAGCAATTAAGATAACTCTCAGTTAAGTTAATTTAGATTGACTGCAGCTATTTACGAACGTGCAAGTTCATCATCTTAGACAGATATACCCTCTGGTATAGCCCAAGGTTCACTCTTAAGTTTTCTGCTTTTGAACCAAGCAAGCGAAGCATCTCCGTTTCAGCTTGGGCAAAATGATTGTGGTATTATAAACGCATTTAACTATCCGTAAGTGAAACGAAATTCTTACGTGAATTGTGTTAGGCTATTTGTCATTTTGTTGTCAATCTTCAAATTCCTAGCAAAAATGTAAAGTCACACAACAGAAGCTGCTGTTGACGTGAGTGTAGATGAAGAGTCGAAAACTCAAGATCTGCTTTCCAAAATATTTTTGTAAAACAAAGAGAATGATGCCTCGGCTCATTATTTCTCCACTATAGAAAGTCAGCAACTGTGTTGACTGATTAAAAGCTTTATTTCTGGCTGTTGCTGGCACTCAATGATGACCAATTGTTGACAAAAGGTTTTCGACATTTGCTTTATTTAATCGAAAGCGGCATTTGAAATCGTTTTAATCAAGAATATCACATTAATCTAAACGACGTTTGCAAGTTATTAATTTCGTGTCGGAGCCAGTTCTTCTTCTATACTGCTATTGCTCTAATTCAGCGAATACTCTAAATCACTCTAATCGAATCGGTTGAACACGCCGAGATAATATACCTATATTATTAGAAATAACCAGCGATTACACTTTTTGAAATTTTCGGCACAAATCAAAAACATGAGACATAAATACAACAAAATTGTACTAAATAACTATCAAACGCATGTTAAGCGTCAAAATAAACTATTAGTAAGCTCCAAAGAATACTCCCTATGACGCAGATCGCAGCAGTTTGAGCTTACATGTAAAGCAATGTAAGGAGCGTTCGTAAAATGTTACTGAAACTATACGAACGGATTCATATAACACAGAAAATTGGACATTTAGAACTTAACCGGAATTTGATACAGCATTTTACTTACGGACTTTTACAAAACCGGCCAGTGGTCCTGCCGATTTAGCTAATCTCCAAGGAAATCTCTGGAGATTATAATAATTATCTGTGTGTAATTATCACACTTATCACTTATCACACATTTAGGCTTACGCCTGTATGCGGGTGCACAAAACACGTTACTCGAATTCGGGCACTCTGTCCACATTGTTTACGTTACATTGTTTTACTCACGTTCGGTTAACGAAAGCTGATTGAATACGGGCGTACTCGACTCCGTTCATTTACTCTCGAAATCGAATACGAGCGAACTAACAATTGTAATTGCGCCAACAGATTACAAAGAAAGAAAACTAGATTGAGTTTTAGATTCCATCACAGCGAAAACGAAATCGGAATCTTGATTATTTGCTTCGGAAAAACTATGCAGTTCAAAAAATTATTGTAGCATTGAGATGCTCAGAAGATTTATACTGCTGCAATTTAATATCCGGGTTTGAAAAGCGGATCAACGTGCGTCAGCGCGCCCAGCTGGATTCAAGCTCCGTTGAAGCGCAATCACTCGAAAACCATACAACACACGGATTTACCCCCATGATCCACTATACTAGTACATTGTCAACATGGACAGACTGCTTTGTTTGCTGATGCAGCCTGGCTTCATGGTGAATTTATTTAATGAAGGAATTGATGTAGTAAACAGATGAGATGGAAATAAATTCAGTTTGGCTAGCAAGTTCAGATTTTGATTGATTGATTGAAACTGATTTTGATTAAGAGCTTTGACTTGAAAAAGCATGTTGCAATGAATGCAGGCAATATTGCAAGTTATAAATTTGTTTAAGATATTTTTTGTCATCTGTAAAGTTGTAGCAAAATAATAAATAAATACAAAAAGTACAAAAGTTTTCTCTTAATTACTAGTGACTCTGTGAGCTAAAGATCTCGCGGTCGGCGTCTGTCCGGCTGTCTTCCTCTTCAGATTGCATTTCTCAACCGATTCTCTTGAAATTGTGAGTAGGTTCGATACTTAAATGCAATTTTTGTCGAGTCAGCTTTTGAAAATTATTCAAAGTGGGAATGTTTTTTTTAACGCAATTAAATTAAATCATAATCCGTATTATTATCGAACCTGCTCACAAAAAATCACGAGAATCGGTTGAGAAATGCGTTCTGCAGAGGAGGCCTCCCGGTCAAACGCCGGACGGGCGCTGGGCAGGCGCCGGACATACGAAAGTATTTTAGAAAAAAATCTGAAAAACAAAGAGAGCGATGACAGCCTAGTTGGGAGAAGGTCCGCCTCTCAAGCCAGAGGGAACGGGTTCGAACCCAGCCGACGGCACGCACCAATTTGTTCATTGTGTGAACATATGTGCGTATTGTATGTCATCTGCTACATGACTGGAGCACGGTGTATGGCGACAGGCTCGCCCCCTATCGCATTTGGGACTGAATATCGTCCGGCGAAATGTAAGTGTTGTATTACACCTCTGCCAGCCCTCTCGTGGCAAAGGCGTGACGATATGCTGAATGCTTCGTTCGCTGACGCTCGCTCGGTTTATAAATTTCACTATGAAAGTTTTTGACCACTTTTCCCAACGGAATCTATCGAAATGTATTCGTTAGTCATTACGTGATGTCGTAAGCCAATGATCTGATTATTTGGAAGCTAGTTTTTCTATTCAATTTATTAAACCATCACATTTACCTAATAACTAAAAATTTGCCTGCAAAACATTTTTTTTGTATTCACAACGAGTTCACTACTTTGTTGAGTTTTTAGTTGTGTTTTAGATGTAAATATAAGTGTTAGTATTATCTGGCGGTCTATAATAAGTAAATAAATAAATACCTGTCTAAATAGCTATCAAACAGCTGGTCATTATACAATTTCTTCCTATTACAAATCTTTACTACTTTTTATAATCCCTAATGTTCAAATAGACAAAACTGCACGCCATCAATCGCGCATGACGACGCAAATCCGGATGATGTCTGTTTGTTATCAGCGCTGAGCAGTCGACTGCGTCCCACCCGCTCAAATAATCGCATTATTGCGGATCCACTCGATTTGGAAACGGATTCGTCGAGACGGTTTATCGATTTTCTAAATCACTCACTCACTAAGTCGGTCACTGATTTGGAAATATCGGTTCAATTATCAATTAGCAGTTATGGTTCAGTTTTTAAATCTACTATACGAATAAGTATGGCTAACATCGATTTGACGGAACATTTCTGGTAAAGTTTTGTACCGTCTAGTTTTGTAATGTAGTATAGGTACATTACAAATCGAGTAAGTAAAACCAATAATGTGACTCAATTAAAATTAAAAAAAACTGACTTTCCGTCTTCCGAATTCTATTTTGCCTATTTTTATTGATATTTTAAAAACCGCTTAAACGATTTCGATAAAATGAAAATGGAACCATCTGGAAAGTAGGTAAAAAATGAAAATGAAAAAATATTTATTTAGCATAAACATACATCTACACGTAAGACAGGGATACCAGAATCACACAAGTATAATGTTTATGGATGTATTAAGTCAAATTGATAATAACAACGATTCCTGCACTAGGCAAAGCCTGTATCGCAGGAATCTGATACGCAGTTTCTATGGATTTAAACCTCAAGTTCACATTAAAATTTATAGGTAATTTGAAATAGTATCTATTATTTTTAATAAATTTAAAAATATATAAGAACATATTTATAAATTTATATATATTAAGTATATATACATATACTAAGTATAATATTTATATTATTTACAATATTATTAATTTTCTTTAAATTAAAATATTTAATATTATTCTAGTTTAAGTAGTAAGTTTAGTTAGTATGGTATTCGTTTATTTAAGAAAGGATTTTCAATAAGTCTTCAGTCTCTTTAAAGCTCAAACTAGTTAGGAACCTATGAATAATCTTTTTGGCTTCAGAAAAAGTTTTCTCGATCAAATTACAATGTTTGTCCACGGCGTTGTAAACATTAACCCTAGCGAAATGACCGAAACGATGAGCAAATTTTGAGCTAACTTGTGGAAATGGTAATTTATGAGATCTTTTTTTAATAATTTCATCGTAATTAGGACCAGCAAGAACAGATCTATGTACTGACAGTGACGTTTTAAAAATAAATAAGGTAGGTACCTATATCCTTTAAAATAAAAATAGCAGATTTTGCACCGAGGGAGTTAAGCAGTGTTTTACGTCACGGGCGGTTTATTGAACCCTGAGCGTAACGAGGGACTGTATGGTTAAGGCGAGCCTGGCCAGAAAACGTCTAGCAAGAATCAACTTTCCTCTAAGATAAACCATGGTTTTTATTGTGTAAAAAATATATGTTATTCTCGAGCATGTTTATAAGTGGAATCATAAATCTGATACATGTTATGAATAACTTCACTCGATAGAAAAAAAATCCAAAGTCACCTCTATTTGGTATTTTAAATACGATTTTCGACTTCATTGTTACAAATCATATTGCTTTTTTAATTTTTTTTACGAATTACAACGCAATAAACAAGTGGAATCATTAATAAAAATGTTAAAAAGTTAATATGGTAATTTTATATGATTTTTTTATCATGAATTCATGGTAAAAAGGCGCGTTTACGTGACCGCCAGTCCGCTCGCAGACCCCGTCGACGCCGGACGTGTGCCAAATTTTTGTGTCTCCGCAGTGCCGCACACACCAACACTAACCAAGCTTTTAGTTTTACCATAATGGGTAACAAACACAATAAAAGAAAAAAATGCTCAAGTCTGGCTTTTAGAAAATCGTACGAGTCAAGGAGCAAACGTCGGTAAGTAGATAAACTTCTACTAGACTAAGTTGGTAATCATTGTTTTTATTTACTAGAATCGACATTTCTTGCATTGCTTTTGTAGTCAGATGATGAACAACAAATCGATGAGTACCTACTTATATTTGTTTTAGTGCTTTCAAATATCATACTCATCATCATAGACACTTTTTTGTCTCGTTACGTGTATTCAGGATGTAAATACCCGGCCTAGTGGTATACCTACTAGTGATATTTATGTAGTTATACCTACCTACAGTTACAGTTTTTTTTTTTACAGATTACTACATGAAAATGTAACAAACTCCAATGACATTGGAATTGACGAAACGTAAGTACCTACCTACCTTTTGTAACATGCAGGGTGGCGGATCTTCGCTAAGTTTTGACTATACAGGATGTTAGGTAAGATACGGGACGACGTTCATACTTTCATTTTTACTGAGCAATCTGAACTGCACAACGAGTAAATACCCGACCTAGTGGCATACTCGTACCAGTGATATTTATATTTATATAGTTATACCTACCTACACGAATACCTATCTTACAGTTTTTTTTTTTTCAGAAGAGTACTACAACCAAATTTAATAAACTCCGATGACATTGGAATTGACGAAACGTAAGTACCTACCTACCTTTTGTAACATGCAGGGCTGCGGATCTTCGCTAAGTTTTGACTATATAGGTATGTAGGATGTTAGGTGAGATACGGGACGACGTTCATACTTTCATTTTTACTGAGCAATCTGAACTGCACAACGAGTAAATACCCGTCCTAGTGGCATACCAGTGATATTTATATTTATATAGTTATACCTACTTACACGAATACCTATCTTACAGTTTTGTTTTTTTTTTTCAGAAGAGTATTACAACTAAATGTAATAAACTCCGATGACATTGGAATTGACGAAACGTAAGTACCTACCTACCTTTTGTAACATGCAGGGCGGCGGATCTTCGCTAAGTTTTAACTATACAGGATGTTAGGTAAGATACGGGACGACATTCATACTTTCATTTTTACTGAGCAATCTGAACTGCACAACGAGTAAATACCCGGCCTAGTGGTATATCTAGTAGTGATATTTACGTAGTTATACTTACCTACATGAATACTTATCTTCGTTTTTTTTTGCAGAAGAGTACTTCAAGAGAATGTAATAAACTCTGATGACATTGCAATTGACGAAACGTAAGTACCTACCTTTTTTTGTAACATGCAAGGTGGCGGATCTTCGCTAAGTTTTGACTGTACTGTATGTATGTAAATTATATAGGGTGTTAGGTGAGATAGGGGACGTCGTTCATACTTTCATTTTTGACTGAACAATCTGTACTACACGAGTGTTTGGTAGCGTTATAGCCGTATGATTTGAACACATCTAGGCCTGATTAGTACTGCAACGTGATTTTGGCTGTTTTGAAGAAAACTCGTAAAGTTGTATATTCGTTTTTAACGATTAGCGAAAATCGAGCATTTCGGTAAATCTTGTAAGTGCGGCTTTTATAAACCTACGACTGGTATGGATGTGTTCGTCGTTGCCTTTGAAATTCGAAACTGCCGGTTGTAAGAAGCGATAGCGGGGACAGGCGAAGCTATGTATATACGTCACAAAGATGGCCGCCGACCGTTGTAGATTATTGCTTATATCTCGAGTTCTATCTCATCAAATCAGTTGTTTGAGGTGTCATTTGAAAGCTCATTTATTTATAATGTAGTTGTTATATAATTATGTACATACATATCAACAAGCTTGAACGACAGCTTCCGTGCGCGAGTCCGACTCGAACTTGGCCGGTTTTTTAGAATTTTTATATTTTGAACTTTTGGACATCATACTTATAAATATTTATTTTTATTTTGTTTTAGGCACGTGGATGACATTGACCCTGTTTCACTCAGCGTGGTCATCATCCTGCGTCAGTCATGGTTTGGTGGGGGGTATCCTATCACGGCGTCACAAAGCTTAGTTTTTGTGAAAAGGGGGTTAAAACTTCTGCCAAAGTGTATCAAGAGACCGTCTTATATGGTGTTGTACAACCCCTTAGCAATACACTTTTTAAAACGGTACCGTGGAGTTTCCAACTAGACTCTGCACATGGTCACAAGGCGCGAACTACCCAAGCCTGGCTGGAAGCCAATGTTCCGGACTTTATAAGGGCTGAAGACTGGCTCTCTGGCCCAGATCAAAACCCCCTGGACTACAAATTATGGTCAGGTTTAGAGGGCATGGCATGCTCTAAACGACACGCCGACATAGAGTCACTTAAGAAATCTTTGAAGCAAGCAGTGGCTAAATTTCCCATGGAAACAGTCCGTAAATCCATAGATTCTTGGCCAGACCGACTAAAGGCCTCTATCAAGGCCAAATGTGGTAATTTTGAATAAAATAATAGTTATATTTTTGTTAAGACTTCAATACATATGTAAATATAACTTTTATTAACATTACATTACTGTATAAAAAAATAAATGCATTTTCATTTGTAACAGAACTTATGGCTCGACATGCATACATATCGTCACGCTTTTCCCCGAGGGGGCTGGCAGAGGTAATACAACACCCACATTTCGCCGGACGATATTCAGTCCCGAATGTGACAGGGGGCGAGCCTGTCGCCATACACCGGGCTCCAGTTATGTAGCAGATGACACACAATACGCACATATGTTCACACAATGAACAAATTGGTGCGTGCCGTCGGCTGGGTTCGAACCCAGCAGAGCAAAATTGCCACTCCCAACTAGGCTGCCATCGATTCTACAACTATATCACAGAACGAATAATAATACTACGTACCTATAGCTCAATTGTATATATAAATGTAAATATTGTGAATGTATATTTTTGTATTGGATGTCTTGTTAGTACTAGCAGAATGTCCGCCACTTCGTACCCAGGGTATGTATACCTATACAGGGAGTTAGTGGACCCCTCTCGAAAACGAAAACTGGGAATAGTGGTAGGGATTACTAATACAAAGCGACTAAAAAAACGCCAAAAAAAGGTTTTTTTTTTAAACTTAAAATCTGATATTTTAACATCGACACAAGTTATACAACCTTTAAAGAGCTAGTTTAAACACCAATTACAAAAAAAAAAAAAATTACCTTAACGGCAATCTAATACAAATGACTGACAGCTGACGCTAGAGGTGAACGCCCGCACACAGATGCGCGCGGTCGCGACCTCGCAAGGAGCCGCGCCGCCCGCCCCCCCCACCCCCCGCCGCGCGCCCGCCGCTGTCTCGGCGCGCGCGCGGGCCGCGGCGGCGCGGTACGAGACGTCCTCGCGCCATTCGTACAGATCTAACTACCTACGTGGCTATTGCATTCTCTTCGGTAATTGCCTAAATCACGTTCGGTTCAAACTGTCCTACGGCTGGAGATGGGCCATGAGATATGAGTCATCTTCTCATTGTGAGAAGCTTAAGGCACACAAGTCGTAAGTGTCCACAACGCTGGTCCAATGAGTTGTTCGTTGGTAAACTTCACAAAGAACTCTCAGGCATCCCATTTTCGCACAATGTTTTTCTTCAGCTTTTACAGCTGTCAGCAATCAACAATACGCACTAACTTCGAAATGATTCAAACCTTGGGACCTGCGGATTAAAAATCCAATGGTCTCAACTTCCAACCCAACCCAACTAGGTCCGCCTGCGCCGTCACTTACAAAATGTTTCACTTTGAAATTTAAAAAGACATAGCTTCAATACTTTCTCATAACATGAATTTGTAGGCTTGTGAATTGTGATCTTATTGCCTCGGATTCAAAATCACGACGACACGCACGCACAGTACATTCACCTTTTCGCTCGCGCTATACTCGTACCTACGAAGCCAAGGCTGCTGCCGCGCGCCGGCCGGCGGCGCCGAAAGATCGCACTGTCCTTCGGCGCGCGCGGCTTTCTTTATCGGTCGCGATAGACACGCGCTTGTGTGCGTAATAGACATAAACACATTTAGGGTGCGTTTTCACTGTTTTCACAAGTTAAAATGTACTGTCTTTACATTTACAATTTCAATTTTATTTCTTTACCTACTAAAAATGTAGCTAACTTTTTAGGATTCCGTACTGTCATGTATTAAACAGATCTACAATATCTTGAAGCTGTAAAAATCAAGCTTCTAAATTATTGCATTAAAAAGGCAAAAGCAGAACACCGCAGAGTGTAACTCTAGGGTGTGTTGGAGTCCCACACACTGCCCGACTCCCCCCGAGATTGTGAGAGATGCTAATGCATTTTCTCTACATAAGACTACTCTGTAAGAAGCGTGATGTGATGTCCCTGGTATTAAAGGTATCCTTAGGCAACGGTGAACACTTACCATCAGGCAACTTGTTAGTTTGTTTGCCAATTATGGCACAAAAAAATGTAGTGTGGCAGTTACCCGGGCTCATCGGCACGCCGCGCCACCGCACGTAACACCTTGCTTCCACATTTTATCAACGATTTCAATTAGGTAACCTAATGTGATTAGTCTAAACGCACCTTCATTTGCGGGACCGCTTCCGAAATCCGACTTCCGACCCAGCAGGGCTATTCACAACCATTCGGAAGCGTTTCCGTTCGGATTTCAAAAATTGTAAACCTAAATTATTCGAATTTTAGTCTATATTCATAAGATTTTAGACGTGATTAATTCTTCAGATCGGATTGATACTTGATTTCCTATTCCAAAATGTATATAAGGAGACTGAGATTCGGACAATTTGAGTTTGAAATTTGTGGGATCCGATCGGAAACGTTTCCGAATGATTGTGAATAGCACCGCAGAAGGCGAATGAAAACACAGACTAGATAAGTGATTTTGTAAGATCGGGAGTGCGAGTTTGAGCCCTATCTCACACATCTGCGATTAGGTAAAGCATTTTAAACCGATTGATTGAATTCAACCTACCTATTACCTACTTACCTAGTAGATAATAACTTCTACCGATTTGAATCACGCGTCGCACACCGCGCGCTGCGCGGTGCGTCGTTGCACTTTCGGTAGGTACTGGCGCCGACCATTGACCCCCGCGATATAAACGCGTTACATTGCTGGTTTGCAAATTTCTAAAAGTTTAAAATAACAGTTATATGGCTAATAGTTAGTGGTTTCGGGTTGTGTATAGATAGTATAATAACGGCGTTTCGGCTTCGAGAACGGTCTCCTTACACCCTGTATATCCGGTATAAGTTTACTCGATTCTTTCATAATTATTGTTCAAATTTATATCTGAATCGTGTAGTTTTTTAACTTTGTAACATTTAACAAACCATACAATATTATTAGTACGCACCTAATGGTAAAGTAAGATAATTAAAATTGTTATTACCATTGTTATACAATATACCCAAAAATAATGAAATTTACTATGTTGTATTATTTAATGAATACCGGTAGTTACACAATCATTCCAACACCCTGTATAAATATTTGTCCTAATAAGGATAACAAGTTGCCTATGTGTCAATCCAGGGCATAAGCTAACTCCGTTCCAAATATGATCCTCATCCGTCTAGCCGTTTAGGTGTGAATAAGTGAAATACGAGTAAGTACCTAACTTCCACACACAATCGCAATCTTTTGTATTTATGAGTGTGAAGTGTGATAAAATGGAAATATGACACTACCGGTAAAATGAAACTAATGCCACGACTGCTCACACATCAAAAATACAACAACTCGTGGACATGAGATTGGTTGTACCTATATTGGCTTGAACGGCATTTTTTAGATTTTTTTTTGTTTGGCATCAAATAAAAAATTTTCATAAAATGGATGAGTACAATGACGGACGGATTATTTCATCGATTTCCTAAAAATGGGTGTTTAGGTACTCGATACCATAACGTGACTGACGGGTGAAAGACGTGCGCGCGGCGCATCGCACACAACTTTTGTGTCGCGTGAATGAATACGTCGCGCTCCCAAAAAGTGCGGCCTGAGGTAGAGTAAAATACCTAAAGTTCTGGGAAAGCCTCGCCTTAACTCCCGAGCGCAGTGAGAGTGATGTGTAGAGTCCTAAGTGTAGCGAGGGCTTCAAGCCGCCCAAGACAAAGACTACTGATGGAATGATACTATGAACTAATGATAGTTATATTATTAAGAATAATAATAGGTATGCAATTTATTTTGTTGACATTAATTATTTATTTCATTTGACATATGTAATTACTGTTTTGACATGTATACACTTTTGACATTTATCGAACTGTGACGTGTAACTATTCGAGTTATCAATAAATTCTGATTTCTGATTTCTGATTTCTACTAGACAAATTCTCTACTTTTCACGCCGAGGCAATAAAAAGAAACTAAGAAAATATGTTACACATCTAACACCGTTTTTAGAGTTTTGGCTGGAAACCAAAAAAAAGGCGTCGTGACTTTGTAGTTACCTATTTTATTTTTTATTTATGATTCTTTGAGTGTTAAAGACCAATAATGTTGAATTATTAACTTTTACCGGTTCGTTAACGTACACGAGTGTGGGCAAATGGCACAAACTTTGCGAAACGTGACTTTTAGTGTCCCTTACAAAACTCCATTTGATAGGGAAGTGATGTAATGTTGCAATTACTTGGTTTTCATTACAACTTAATTTAACGTAGACACTAGCAAATGCATCCGACGTGCGGTGCCAAAAATTATGAAATAACAACGTTTTTTTGTTTTAAAATTTCATGCATTTGCGTTCTTTTTTCTTGTGGTGGCCAGTTCTATTTTCGAACACTCGTCCCTTTGCTGAGTTTTTACTTAATTAGTAACAATTTTTGCTCGAAAATTTCCTTGGGAGTTTTATACAGTTTTATCTCCTTTGGGAGGCAATTCTTTGCTTTCCATTGAGACTACGTGATATGTCATGGGCGTACCCAGCTTCTGGCGTAGGAGGGGGCAAGTCAGATTTTTTAGGTCGGATCGTCCGCGGCTGTTTTGTCATACACACTACACAACACACCTACATGAGTCATTAGATGTATATGTAGTGTAGTGTGTAGGGCAAACACCCGCAAATGATCCTGTTTTATAGGTAGTTAAATAAATAAAATTTTACAATCCTGTCACAGTAGTACATTTTACTATATTCTTAAGTGAATCATTAACCTAATTTGTCATTAAAATTTTGATGCAAGTTCCCTATTGCATCGTGCATTTTGTCAGTGTCTACTGCGCGGTTTATTTAAAAGTTAGAGCATAACTCGTTTACACTTTAATTAGTAATTAGGGGAGTTCATACATGTTCTGCGAGATTTTCAAGGGGGGGCAGCTGCCCTCCCCTGCCCCCCCCTGGGTACGCCCATGTGATATGTAATTGGTTATTGTCGAGCAGGTGGTGTGAATTTTTAAAAATAATTTTCCAAACCGGTTCATACGTCTTCGAGTTTTCGGGGAAGATACATTAAAAGAAGACAAAGATGTCTTCCACTTCCGCCAAGTAGCTACTAGTATTTAAAGATATAACTTAGTTGTAAGCCAAGTTTTGTGAGACAATAATTTATTTATTCTTTGAAAAAAGAATGCCTTTCGGTTTCTTCCCTGTTCTTCTGAGTATAGGCTCTTTATCTGAACAAGGAGGTCGAGTTTAAGTATGTATAAGTGTATCTTGTAAGTGTATCTTTGATACCCAAACTGAATCTGATACCAAACTGAAATAAACATAAGTGTATCTTTGATACCCAAACTGAATAAAAACATTTTGACTTTGACTTTGATTCTGAAAAAAAAAAGAACTTCCTCCTATTTTGAAGTCATAAAAAAAAGCAACTCTACAACCCAATTTTGATCGTCGCTACAAATATCAAACATATTTACCAAACTTTTGCTTTCACAGTCACTTGAGTACCAAAGTCGGGAATTATTTTATTAACTGAATAAATTCAAAACAATAAAAAACAACTACCGCTAAAACATCTTTATCGACTGACGCAAGCTACCCCGCGCTCTAAGCTGATAAATTGCGTAGCGACGAAAGGAAGGGTAGCCGGTTCATTATTTAGTCCGTTTAAATCGCTAAGTCCTTAAAAGACATTAGCAGGCTTTGTACCGTTATCGCAGTACACAAAAGAGATTTGGAGCTAGCTGAGAGGGGCCGATGCATGATGTTAATAGATATGTTTTAGTATGTAATAACTAACAAGGATATATCGTTACTTTTAAAACTCGACTGCGAAAATAAAATAGGACACGCGCAATAAAAACGAATCTAACTACGAGTATATTTCAATGAACTTAATCGGTTCCGCGGTTAATTTTTGCCTCAAAGCACTAAATCTATGCTTCGTAAGTACAACACAAATCTTAAAAGCTATACACACACATCTATATCGATGCAAGAATTTAGAAATGACTCATATGGTACAATACTCAAACATAGTAAAGGCATATAATGTATGCATGCTCATCTTCCAGATAATTTTCTAGAGTTTTTTATTGATTGAAAATCAATAAAACACTAGCATTATTGTAAATAATTTTACTTAAAAAAAAGCAGTTTCATATTTACTATAATTGAGTTATAAAAGCTTTCGACATGAACGACAAAAGAGGTGTTACCTCGCCTCTTTTTGGGTAGTACTCACATACAAAAAACACTATATTTCAAGTCTCTGTAAAGTCTTTAACTATGTGTATATGAAATCAAAAAGCGCTGCGCACACAATGACTGTTATTTTTGAAGGCTACCCTCACATCTAGCACATTTTCACACTAAGTTCCAGTCCACAGCACTCTAGCTAATTGTTTCCGCCATTTGAATATTGTCTGCGACAATTACGCGATTGGACCATCGCATCGCTGGGAGCACAACGGACCCCAAATTAATTGCTCTCTCCAACGCTTTGTTTTATATTGCACTTGACTTGATGATGTTTATAATGGGACAGGTTATTAAATTGTTTTGGCACGACTATTGTTGGAACATGAAGTTGGTTGTTTTAAAAAAAGAATCAAGAAAAATAAATGTTTTAAAAGTAATTTTGCTATTTGGCCAGATAGAAATTAGTCAAGAATAAGTGTGCAATGCAAAAGTGTCGTTTGACAGGTATAGCTCTAGAGTGGATGTCACAGACTAAATTAAAAGTGGCTAAATCATAAAAATCAATTTTTATTACTAGAAGAAAGATCTACAATGGTATAACGATGATTGTTACCTTTGGCAAACTATTTGAAAATATTTTTAACAAAAGCAGAAATGGCTATTAAACGTACACAATAAAACTGATTTAAGGCTCTGAATAATATTTCCTCAATTTGGATTTCTTTGATGACATTATTATCTCCCTTTCGATCTCTATCAGGCTCTATTGATGTTCACTGGGAGAGAATTATGCCATGATTGCATCAATGAGGCACTCATCGATCGTGACCTATCACTCTTTATATACTCGTAGGAAAACACAATCCACATTTTGTGCTTCCATAATTGTGTAAGGTCTCACCAGCTTCCGATGAGAAGGATCCCTAATTATTTTTCCACAGAAAATGTAAATCACTTCTTTAGATTCTCATTTTAAAAGTTTGAACGGGTTTGACTTTTCCTTGAATCGACTACTTATTCTACGAGTATATTGATGACTTTCAGACAATTTGATAAAATGGGCATATCATAAGAGTTTAAAACTGATTAAAATATGAACACACATATCGTCACGCCTTTCCCCCGAGGGGGCTGGCAGAGGTGTAATACAACACCCACACTTCGCTGGATGATATTCAGTCCTAAATGTGACCTGTCCCAAAAGAGTGAACCTGTCGCCATACACCGGGCTCCAGTTATGTAGTAGATGACATACAATACGCACATAATAATATGTTCACACAATGAACAAATTGATGCGTGCCGTCGGCTGGGTTCGAACCCACTCCCTCTGGCTTGAGACGCGGGCCTTCTCCCAACTAAGCTGCCATCGCTTTAAAATCTAAAAATCTAAAAAATTAAAATATGATAGTATAATAATAATGTGTTTCAAATAAAATCATACAATAACATGAAAACCACCCAAAATTTAAAGCTTTAAAAACGCATCGGTTTATTACTTCCCTCTCAAATATCTCAATTAACTGATGCAACAAAATTGATAACATGCATTTTAGGTACTCATACCACACGCTCATACTGACGTTTCGGCATGTTAAAGCTATTGTTAAACTGTCTGAGCTTTCAACAGAATGTTTGACGTAGCGTTGGGTGTTAGTTACAGCTTGTTAAAGCATTTGCCCACGGGTTTGAAATTTTAATGAGCGAAGTCTTTTGTGGCTCGTTGTGGATAGAAACGCCCAATTAGACGGGATGGGGTAGTTTGGGACCAGAGATTTGGGCTGATCATATTTTGACATACTTTATGAACTGATTAAGTAGACATTAAACAGTTAACAAATAATAAACAAGTCAGCAGATAATGGCCTTTATGTAAGCTCGCTAGGAGTAAGTAGGTACTTATTTACTTTTGAATCTACGTAAACGTTTTTTAGATAGTTATAATTTCAAAAATGTGTACAAAAGTTATGAGCGAGACATGAATATGAATTCCAAGTTTACGCAATGGTTACCCTGAATTCTAAGCCGTGCCAAGATACTTGACCCAAATAGCATTGCTTTCCGTTACCTTCAATCAGAAATCAATAGATTGCGAGACCACCATTTTGAACATCGTTGTAAAATAAATGTTACTTATCGCAAGTCAAAACGTAAACCGTTTTTTTTTTGAAAGTAAATACCTACCTATCGCTTCAAGAAATTATTTCGCTTTCAACTCCTATACAGCGTGACGCAAGAAAACATGTTTTTATCGACCGTCTTTGGAGGTAAGTTCGTCGAGGTTTTTTTTACCAGAATTCGAGTTTATTTTGAAGATGTTGTCGTCATCTCCTGAGATCGATAGGTCGGGTGTCGCCGGCAAGTCTGCCCGGCGGGACGGCGCGGCGCCGCCGGCCGGCGCCAAGGGGCCGCCCGCGCCGCGCCGCTCTCAATAAATCCACGAAACTGCCACTTTTGCAAATCATATTTATGTTTATTCTAGTTCGGAGAACTATTTCATTAGACATCTGTGATGTGTGTTTAGATCACTCTGTTTAGGTTTTGTAAAATATACTAGAATTACAAAAAAAAAAAATCCTATTTGGGATTTAAAAGACTGTTTAACTTTTAGTTTTGTATAACGTTGAAATAACTTTGGATTTCCAGGAAAAATTGATGAAAATAAATGATTAAGACATTTCACTAAGTTTTAATTAATTTTGTTGCAAAATCGACACTCTACTTTTTTATTTAAGTTTCGTTTCGGTCTTTTTTAGTTTTAGTAAAGTCTTATTCTTATTCAGTTCTTTACAAATAAATGTTGCGTACTTCTGAAACATCCTTAGCACGTAAAATGAAGTAAGTTACTACCTAACTATTTAACTCTTATGTAGGTCATTTCATGTAAAGATTCCCTCAACAGTGGCATAGTTACATAAGTACGTTAACTTTATAAATCTAGCACACACGCCTCTTGCGAAGGCTAGAACTGGGTCATTTCACAACCTATTCCTTGAGGCTGTACGGCTTGAGACAAAGAAAACTTCATTACTCAAGACACCCTAGAGATACAATTTTAAGTGGAAAGTAAACGAGAACTTGATTGTGTACGTGTTAATACTTTACAAGCTATCGTACAGAAACCGTCATATTTTTTAAGTGACAGGTTTTGTAAGAAATAAGAATTCTCCGAGAAGAAGTTTTAAGTTTGGTGTGAAGGTGGGTACATTATTATTTACAAACATTCTTTTAAAAACAAGAAAGCGCATATCATTTATATTTCAGACTGTAACGATTGTGTTATTTTGCTATTACACTAAATACCTGGTCGTATTCTTATTTTTTTTAACAACACCATGTTTGAGAACTTCCTACATTTATTGGTTTTCTTTTTAAAAATCTTTTTTTCCTTCATCAGCTTACGTCACATACTCATTAAGGTGTATTGTAAGGCACGGTAGCTGCCTCGCTCGTTTCTAAGTAAAAACTATAAATATCAACATGAAAATTATTCTGAATACTTTGTAATACCGTTTTCAATGCATTGATTTATCCTACTAATATTATAAACGCGAAAGTTTGTGAGAATGGATGGATGGATGGATGGATGGATGTTTGTTACTCTTTCACGCCAGAACGCCTGAACAGATCTTAATGAAATTTGGCACAGAGATAGATTATAGTCTAGAATAGCACATAGGGCACTTTTCAACCGCGAGTGAAACCGCGGGGCGCAGCTAGTATGATTATATAGCGATGAGAGCCTAGTTGGAGAAGGCCCGCCTCTCAAGCCAGAGGGAGCGGGTTCAAACCCAGCCGTGCTCGGCAAAAAATAAATCTATATAAACATCATGCTTGCTTAAAAAGAATCGGTTGAGGGATGAAAAGAGATCCGGACAGATATCCGGACAGAAAGCAGTCAGAATCCGTACGAAAGCATTTTTGTCGAAGCTGAAGCAGAGACGCTTCACTCGCTAACGCTCGCACGGTCGATTATGTTTGTGTGGTTGAATGGTTTTTAGGCTTACTGGAGAATAATCTTCGTTTCAGAGAGTGAATTTTAACATATCGTCACGCCTTTCCCCCGAAGGGGCTGGCAGAGGTGTAATACAACACCCACACTTCGCCGGGCGATATTCAGTCCCAAATGTGACAGGAGGCGAACCTGTCGCCATAAACCGGGCTCCAGTCATGTAGGTGATGACAAAATTACATCCTAAAACAATCATTTAATGCATCACGGCTTATAAAAATAACAGAGGCCCATGAAACTTTGAACATGCCTGTGATAAGAGAAGACAATCATGGAGCCAAGCCAACAATAAATTAAGACTGTCAAAGTACCCGAACCAGCTATTTGGACAGCTCTTGTGAGCTGTTCAAATAAAACAATAAACTATACGCCAACTTAAAAAGTACTGGGATAAATTCGACAGCTAAAGAGTCTGGTTTCCCAGATAGTGACAAAAAAGGCTGGCTCCGATGGGAACAGCGCTCTAAGCTATAAAAAGCGAGAAATCAAAAGCATGATCATACTATATTCTGGAACAACTGATTGCAAGATTGAATCGCAAAAAAGACATTTTTTGTCAACTGTCCCTCTCTATAAAACGAACATAACAGTGACAGGGACAAAAAGTCGATTGCTCTAGAACCGGCCTTCTAGGAATTAATTTTCCCACATTTTGTTGCGGAGCTGTAGTGGGGGGCTTCGCTGGCCGCCCGTTTTAATCCCACTTCAAAGGACTTTCTGAAATTACAACCGGTACTCTATTGCATATAGGTATATACCGGTATATTCGGTACTGTACCGGTATTATATTCAAATTAACAGTCTGACTTTGGGCGGATTAATTATTTGTGACGTAGTATTGCGACGGAACTAATAAGGGTTTTAATTAGTGGGGTGATTTGAATGGAATGTGGCAGCATTCGCGAGGGTGATTTTTTTACAACGTATTTTTGAAGAGATTTTTAATAACAGGCAGAGTGTTGAGTATTAACTAAGTCGAGTCGAGGTAGGTAATGACCGTCACGACTCAGTTTGTGTTGATTTTTTGTTAAATAAATTTTTGATTTTGATTTTCTCAATGTCGGAAAGGAACCTGGATTACCTGGATAATTAGTTTTTCAATTATTTTCCCAAAAATTAATTCAAGTTACCTTCTTAGTTTTTCTAAGTTTTTCAATGATTTTCCCAAAAAATAATTCAACTTACCTTCAATTGTGTTTTTATTTTAAAGAGATTTTTAACGGAAGATTTTTTAAAGTCTCAACATACTAATCAAGCGTATTTCATGGTTATTCCAGTCAATAGGACAGTCACTAAGCCATCAATAAAACCTTATGTGTCATGTGATAATTCTAGGTTTGGCTGCTTGAACAATACTTACTTACTTACATTAAACACTTACCAACCCAAACTAACTTGCTTTTTTCCAAAGCCAACGAAGTAATTCTACGACTGTATCTAATTTGATTGATGAAGATATCTCACCGATCATAAAAGTTTATTTTACCGAAATCTGCCCTTAAATCCAGTGTGGGGCCATTAAGAAAGAGATGGATGTCTGGCGTCTGTGTTGGGGTTCGAGAAGCAGACTTCGTGGCGCCACTCATTTCGACTGCGATTTCAGAATACACTATGTGACGACATTTTGTAGAGTAGGCACTGTAATGTCAACTCAGTTTATAATCCTCGAATCGTAAAAAGTTAAAACTTAAAAATGAAAATCTTAGTGATTAGTGTTTTAGAGGTGAGAATAGAAAAAAAAGCAGCTGTCTATAGAAGGTTTCTAACATGTGTCGTGTTACACATCAGCTATCTCTGGCTGATACCTTCGTAACAAAAAATTAAATTAAATAGTCTGTCACTTATAAAATTAATTTTAATTTAATTCAATATTCATTTTAACGTAAACCACTTTTTTAATTTATTTAAATTGTTCCTTAGATAATTCTAACAGTATTGTGCCAAATATCTTTAGAATAAAGATAATAAAATTATGATGTTTAGAGAGTAACGATCAAAAACTTAGGCATAAATTCTCTGCCGCTTATTGCTCTACCGTCAACCCAGATACACATTCGCATTTTTGCGCGCGCCATCCCACTAATGTTCTCCGTGTGCAAATATTTGAGCTGGCAAGACTTATTGATCAGATCGGCGATCATGGCGGCTTCCGGCACGTCTCGAGTGCTTGTAAGCATCCCTCGTGTGCAATCTCGCACTTTCTGCTCTAGTGTTCAAATGCGTCACAAACAATAAGGGTCCTGGAGAGAAGCCGCTTTAGGAATGCTTTCAAATGTTGACAAAGTGGACTAGCTGAAGAGTATTTCAGATTTCTTGTTACTGCTGATTTTCTTTTCGTGAAAGCAGAATATCTCATTTCAATTTATTCTGAACTGTGTGTACATCCCCAAAGTTAACTTACTACTTAATTAAACTGTTTGTATTGTTTCTTAAAGTATGGGTTATATTGTGGAGCTAATCTTCAATTTATTTATTATTTGAAAAAATAATGCCCCTCAGTTTCTTGCCTGTTCTTCTGAGTAGAGGCTTTTTGTCCGAACAAGGCGGTCGAGTCAATTTAAATAACTTTGACGTTCATAAGTGTATCTTTGATACCTAAATTGAATAAAAACATTTTGACTTGACTTGACTTGACTTGAATCGTAGAGGGTACATACTGATTTAGGCGTTATACATTACGTAATACTCATAGTAGCTGAATATAACGAAGAGAGAAAAACAAAGTGATGTGAAATGATACGACTAATAAGGTTTTAAATTTCAACGGTTTTGCATGAACTTTTAAAGCGCCTTAAAATAGTAGCGCTCTCGTATGCAAATAAACTGAATTTCCATTTCTAGCATGACTCTATTAGCAATTTATAGCAAGTGTCGCGTAATACGGCAGGCGTTGGGAAACTCGATTGAATTTCCGGCGGTAAATGCGTTGACGCGGGCGGAAATACTGTTAATGCATGTCAATTGTTGCGCCCCTAACTTAGTTACGGCTTGCGGGCAGCCCTGGCGGCGGATGTCACAGCACCGGCTTGCGGAGCCGATGTTTCATGATTAAGGAATTTTAGCTGCCCCTCTCAGTGTTGCCACAGATTAAGTGATTTGTGTACTTCACATATAACTTTCATTACATATTACGCCTTTCCCCCGAAGGAGCTGGTAGAGGTGTATAACACCCACACTTTGCTGTGTTTCAAAACACAGACAGGACTGACAAAATTCAGTCCCAAATGTGACAAGAGGCGAGCCTGTCACCATGTACTGGGCCCCAGTTATGTAGTAAATGACATTAGTAGACGACATTAAATTCGCACCTAAGTTCATAATGAATCAATTGGTACGTGCCGTCGCTCGGCTGGGATCGAACCCGCTCTCTCTGGGTTGAGAGACGGGCCTTTTCCATCTAGGCTATCATCATTTCTCTTCATCTGGCTTCGTGGGGCTTTATCTGTGAACTTCACGATGACAAAACATTATACGCGTGAAAAAGAAACAATGTTCTAAGCGTGCGACAAACGTTGAAGATGCACTAATATTAGTATCTTAGACCCACAGAATACTTACTTCCTATTACGAGTACATAGGACACTTTTTTTTAAATAAGTCAAATATATTTTAAACACGGACAACCTATTTTTCATTCTGTGTGAAAATGGCGAAAATGACGAAAATAGGGATACTGAATCACGCAAGACAATAATCGATTTACGAATAGGTTCAAACTTCTAATCTATCTTGACGTCATCATAGTTGGTAAATCCATTATGTTTGACCGAGGGGTTTTTTCTATGTCTATGCTTACAAATTTGACAATATCGCCAGCTATACATATGAATTAAGCAACACACGACGACGACATTGTAAATATAAGCACCCTCATCTCAACATATTAAACAAACGCATGTTATTGCTATCATAACTTGTAAATATGCCAATAGATAATGGATTTCAATGAAAATGTCGCAGGGATAACACGATTTTTTATATTATCTCTTTATCGTGCGTGGAGTAGCTTAATAAGCTAATATAATATCTAATATATTATCTGCAGCTAAGATATAACAGCATCTTCATCGTTTGTTTGTTCATCATCTGTTTTTCATTTGTCTAAACTATAAAAAAAAAATGCGCAAAACATCTTGTGAAGTTAAATTTGTCAGTTCTTAAATTTATGTCATTCTTAAGAACGACAGATAAATTTTATTCTTGTCAGATTAGCTTATCAACCAATCCAGCATTAGCAAACGAATCGTCTATGCTTTAGCTTCGACAAAAAAGCTTATGTATGCCCAAATTCTGTCTGGATTTCTGTCCGTATCTCTGTCCGGATTTCTATATCTTCCTCTGCAGGTCCCGCATTTGTTAACCGATTCTTTTGAAATTTTGTGTGTAGGTTCAATAACTATACAGGGTTATAGGTAACTTGCCAAAAACCTTTTAAGGGTTCATTGTTATCATCAATATGAATAACTTTTACTATGAAGCCAATCCTGTAATCGCGGAAAAAAAAACAGCTGTTCCATACAAAAAGTTCAATCACCTAAGACAAAATGTTTGGAACAGCTGATTTTTTTTTCGCCATTTCAGAGTATGCCCCCTAGTAAAAGTTGTTCATATTGATGAGTACATTGAACCCTCTAGAGAGATACCTATAATCCTGTATAGATTATTTTCGTCGAGTCAGTTTTGGAAATTTCCAAAAATGCGGAGATTTAGATTCTGTACACCTAATTATCGAACTTGCTCAAAAAAATTCGCGAGAATCGGTTGAAGAATGCGACCTGTGGCCCTATTCGGAGATTTGAGATTTTCATCTCACCTTTTGTTGTCCTTGTTCGTTTGATACGTGATAGGTGTGAGAGTGACCAAGATAAAATCACATCTCATCTCACGCGTAGGAATAGCCCCACTGTAGTCCTCTACAGGTCGCTTTTCATCAGACAGGACAGGCGTCTTCTGCGAAGTCTACAGCTTACAGAGCCTCTATAATAATAAATATATATTTCTGATAGGTAAGCTCATTTCTGTTGTTAATTAAGGAAATCTTCCAACGAAAACAACACCTCACTCAAGTGACAAAGGATCCTTGTACACACTGTATAAGTACGTCTGATGAAAAAAAAAACAGACTGCACACCTATCTAAGGACACAATATGGGGTATTAAGACAAATATACACACATGCAGGTGAACTGATGTTTTTCTTAACTCCATTGAAGAAAAGTGGGGGCAAGAGGAACAACCCGAAATGCGCAAAAATATAACTCTTCTTGACAGGCGGGTAATAAAATGACAAAACAGAAGAGTCAAAACTGCACCAGTTTTAATAGTACTTACTTTTTAATTTCCCCAGTGCAAATTGTAAACTATATAGCACCCTCTACCGCACGTCGCTTGCTCTCCCGTGAGGTTCTCACATGGGGTGACAGGCGTCGACAAAGCAACCCTTTGGTTGCACTCGCGATTGCCTAATGGACAGTGAAGGCTGAGATACGGCGTGATAAATCACCGCCGTGATTACGGAACCATTATCTTAAATACAATCTCGGAGACAACTCGCCGAGTAAAGTCACAGAATCTTCTGTAGAGTTAGGGAGGAGTAGATAAGATTCCATGAACGCCAGATTTAAACATAAAGCAAAGTCAATGTTTGTTACTAATTAAAAGTACTTTACTATCAGACTTCTAACTAACAGATGCTTATAAGTTTTTCCATATATAGGTATCATCACCTATCTATACATAAGTGGTAAAAGATACATAGAAATGTATCTCTTGTCACTTCTAAACTGATTGTTTAGTTTGTTAATGTTGTACTGATCTTGATGAAGTTTCGCAAGGCGATAATAAAACACGAAAGCACATGTATCGAAACATCCCCACGTTTTATAAAACATAATGTCAGAAAACTGAAAAGCAAACGAAACCACGAGGAGAATTTTTGAAAATATTTGATAATAGAAATACAAAAACGTGACAATTTTTTCTTGGACGGAACTTTAATTTTCTGCATCCGTACTTAAAAAATGTTTGTTGTTGTACTTACTTCAAAAATATTGTTGGTGCAAAGGAAAAAAAACCTATTACTAAACACAGAAACTCAAATTTGTTTTGTCGTTAGCTTATTCACTGGTATATATTGTTACAAAACGATAAAGTTGTTGATTTTAATTGACGGAGGCGTCGCGTCGGGATTGTGATATATTACATTTTGTTCGGGAAGTCGAAGTTTTTCCGTAATATTTCCCCACAAAAGCTTTCAAAATTTGTTCATTTTTAATCAATTTTGTGAGAATTTTTCACTTACTAATTTAGAAAAAAAATAATTCAATAATTACCTTAATAATTTTACTAATTTTATAAGACAGAGGTTGTCAATCCGACTCCATCTATTATATGCTGAAATGTTATTATTTTATATCAAAATCAGAGAAAGCATTCCCTACAAACATTTTTTTTAACCTAGCGGCATATTCTACGTTGACATCTAAGGCATTTACGCTTTAATGGTAACGCTTTTCAGGGTTCCGTACCCAAAGGATAAAACGGAACCCTATTAAAAAGACTACGCTTTCCGTCTATCTGTCCGTTTGTCACCAGGCTGTATCTCATGATCCAGGAAAGTTAGACAGTTGACATTTTCACAGATGGTGTATTTCTGTTGCCGCTATAACAACAAATAAACAAAACAGAACAAAATGAATTTTAAAGGGGGCTCCCATATAACAGGCATGATTTTTTTGCCGTTTTTATAGATAATAGTACGGAACCCTTAGTGCATGAGTCCAACTGGCACTTGGCTGGTTTTTATTTTTACACAAAGACAATGCTTCTTCCGCAACTCTCATTTACTTCTCTAAGGCTGAGTTGCACCAAAATCTTTAACTAGGCATAAATAAAGATTAACCGGCCCTGATATCTGGTTTACAAGAGATTTTACGGCTAGTTACGCTTTAATACCCTTTAGTAATGTTTTTATAATAACCAAAGCGTAAAAGTATCATAGTAAGCCGTAAAATCTCTAGTAAACCACACATTTTAGGGCCAGTTAAGCTTTGTTAATAGCTAAAGTTTGTGCAACTCAGCCTTAGTCTCTATTCACACAAACTCTCATACCTACCACATAAAACGCATATGACATGGAAACCTCTAAATTACGCTCCCCAACTCGATCAGCGGCAAACAAATAATTGTATCGCCAATCCTGCACCAGCCCCCGCTCTCAAAGGGACTGAAGCCAAAGCGAGGAAACTGTAAAGAGAAGCCTGATGCTATGCGGAAAAGGCTCTGACAAAGTTACAAAGGCTTACAGTATATTGCAATAGCGAAGCAATTTAAATCGAGATACGAATAGAAGTAGTTGCCAATCGAGATACGATATATAAATATCATAGCATGTACGAGTAGTACTCAACACTACGAAGAACTTTACGTGAATTTATTTGTAAATATTGTGTTTATCTTATTTGTAGTATTTGTTTGTATTTTAAAGTACTTACTGGAATTTCCAAAGTAAAACTTCAAGGCTAGAGTGAATAAGTAGGTACCTTATAGGTCGTCGTGCTTCATCTTAGACCACAACGTCGCTTAACATCAGGCGAGTTGGTGGTCAAACGCCGACTTATTGTCCATAAAAAAAAAAAAAATCTTACTCATTATAAAATCGAAAATAACTCTGTCTGTCTGTCTGTTTAAGGCTAAACGGCTGAACGTATCTCGATGATATTTGATAAATAGTTGCAGTATGTTACAAGAAAGGTTTTTGTATACTTTGTTCAGAATAAATAAATCTTTTTGTCACAAAATTCTGTAAATTACTAGAAAATAACGCGCCGCTACAACATCACAAAATAGTACTTATTTGGTACTAAAATAACAACTGACAACTAAAATTAAAACTCCGCTCAAAACCAGCCAGTATATTTTTTAATGTTGGACTAATAAAGTTTTTAATTATTCACAGTTTGATAATTAGTTACAGTACGAGTATATCACGAGGAGGGTTCATGGATACTATTTTTTGAATAAACGCGAACGGAGTTGCGGGCAACGGTCTAGCACTTTATGAACAGTTTCTTCGGTTTTTTCTTAGTTGACAGGTTAGGCACTTAACTACAATTTACTTAAAGATGCGCGCAAATTTATCGTTAGATGCTTGGAAATGGGTAGTAAAGGTGACTTTGTTCTATGTTTTATCTGTGCATATCATACGGGGAAAGCCAGGGTGGCTCGCTATATAAACTGCTATAGGTATGAGGAGAAAGGGTAGCGGTGCGTAGGCTCTAGCGCTCACAAATCACGTCCCACAAAACATTTTACATCGAGATCGTATTGAAACGTTGGCATAGTATTTAAATGGATTCCCATTTGTAGTCGCGAAACATGGAAATAGCGTGGCTTTTATAGAGAAGGGTCCCGTGCAGAGTTCATAAAACGGACGAGGCGACACCGATGCAATTTATGTAAATTAAGACATTAAATCACGGTCTATATTTAAATCTTGATGGTTTTGCATCTGTATGCAATTTTGTTTGCTGATTCTTAATTGAAACTTTTGTTGGAAGAGTTAAGTGATTATTAAAACATGGATTATTCTTTCTGCTATGCGTGGTTACTTGTTATATTGTATACATAGGTACATATTAAGAGTACTTCTTGACAAATAAGATGCGTTTGACAGTCGAGTGACTTCAGCAACAATTAGTAAGGATTGTCAGCTTGAACGTGCGAGATGTGATGTATTCGCAGCGTTTTACATTGAAATCATTTGATAAAATTAAAATTATGACTTCGAATAGGACGGTTTCTTTTAGGTAATAATTCCATAATTCCATTCAATATATCCTACTAATATTATAAACGCGAAAGTTTGTAAGAATGGATGGATGGATGAATGGATGTTTGTTACTCTTTCACGCCAGAACGGCTGAACAGATCTGGATGAAATTTGGCACAGAGATAGATTATAGTCTAGAATAGCACATAGGATACTTTTTAACCGCGGGGTTCAGCTAGTAATTCCATAAACCTGTTTCATTTAAACACAAAAATGTGTTGAGCTGAATCAGCTTATAAAGCAGTATTTTGCAGTCGCATTAGGTATTTCCGTAATCAATAACCATCATGTTCTACCCTTCACAACTCTACAGTCACTCCGTAGTTGAAAGTATTGTGTCTCCTCATACATACGAGGAGGGTTATTGTTGTTTTTCAAAGCCCATACCAATAGCATCTCGCCTCCGTGAGGGTGGTTTCAACCGCTCTACAGATTTGTACGCTCTACACCACATTTTTATACGTTCTTGCATTGCGGTTGGATTCTGTTTAGGAACCATAAAAATGTTAATGCGTTTGCATTGTAAAGTGTTTTTTTCAATGATAAATTGAGATGAACAGTTTGATATTTAAGGGTGGTAAACGCCAAGCTTTTACGGCCCGCTGTCATGATCTTCTTGCTACAACACAGCTTTATGTAAAATTTATGAATCAGATAATTTTATCCCTCTCTTTAGTCTCGACAAATTTTTAGCACTTAAAAAGCTCTTTTTTTTTAGTTAGACAATGCGATTACGAGAGCTTTATGGTAATAATCTTAAAGTACTTTTCTGCACGTTTTTATCTTTCAAATAATTGAATGAAAACTTGCTAACATCGTAGTAGATACTATTATTTATTCTGTGCTAACATGCCTGTCTAGACAGTTTTAAAATGTCTATAAAACTGTTAACTACACCAATAAATCGATTAGTAAGTTTCATGCGACGATGTTCAAGAAATAGCCCGGGCAAGTTCGCCCACAAAATAAGCTTACAATTATTCGCGTAACTGAAAATTGGTCCGAATGTTGAGGACTACATTAAAAATTAAATTTGAAAATGAAAATTGACCCCTCATCTGCAAATAAATAATCATTCAAGGTCAAAGCTCACAAATATGGGTATTTTTTTAGCCAAACGGTAAGTTTATCATAAAAATAGACTGGAGTAAATTAAATATCATGTCATTATCTACAAAAAATATTCGTATACTCTTTCCCCTAAGAAACCCCATTTCTGATATTCAAAAAGTCTGAAAAGCTGTTCTCATAAAACATGTTTCCACGCCACCTGGTCAGGCAGTGTACCTTGAATGTTTATTTTGACCAGACTGAAATATTATCTGAGGGGTTTTCCTTAGAACATATTAGCCTTACAAAAAGTTTTAACAAAAACAACATTGTGAAAGGGTTCATCTCCAATTCTCTCCTACTTCTTTTCAAGGAGTTAGTTTTATCAAAAGAAAAAGCGGGGCTCAGCCCAAGAATCCGATACCATCAAATGGGAGCAACTTAAAGAAGCATTAAGAAACATTTTTACCTCCTCGGAGATAAGTTCCTCTGATCCCTGGCTATTGTGATAACCATCTGAGAAAACCCCGAGGAAAGCGCGGCTTCATTCGCCATTCATGGACCGATTTGATTTACTTAAGATCTTTGCCCTGATACCGTCTATTAAACGAGAGGACGGACGTTTTTGTAAAAGAATAATGTGATACTTTACTAGGGGACCTTAATTTGATATATGAATTTACTCGGAAGCTCAGTGTTTATTTTTATATTTCTTTATTTTGCTAGTTTTATTTTGTATTGTGGTCAGATTAGGTTGTTAGGAGAAAAGGAGGAAAGAAGTTGACATAGTAAAGTAGTACGTTTTCAGAGTACTCGACTCCATAATGAGTGAGTGTTATTATACAATTATAGCAAAACTAGCTGCGCCCCGCGGTTTCACTTGCGGTCCTACAGGAACGGTTAATTTTTTCGGGATAAAAGTGCCCTATGTCCTTTTCTGTCCCCTAACAACGTGTATGTTAAATTTCAAGACGATCTATTGAGTAGTTGAGGCGTGAAAGCGTTACAGTAAATACAAACAAATAAACAAACTTATTTTTGCACTTATATTATTAAATAGTTAGGATTAGGATATATCGGGTTGTATTAGTTACAGTTTATTTGTTCAAAGCAATTCGTGAACATAATGAGATCTCAATGATCCTCAAATTACCTAATCTAGCGTAGCATTGTCTAAAATCAAAATATTTTTTTGGTGACTCTGTATTTTGTATTGTAGTGCTAGAATTATTCTTTGAAAATGATTTAAAGACAACAAATTGCGTTATTTCCTTGTTATAACACAAGCTAGCATTTGTTGCTGAAAGTTACAATGATGGATGCTTACTGAAATATTCTCCGAGGTCAAAATAAGAAAAACTGCTTTCACGAGGAAACCTTTTAATGTTTTTTTCGAGTTACTTTATAAAGGGGAGGGTGGGTTAACGCGTGGTTCCGGGCGGGCGGACGGGCGATTTATAAAATGAGTTTGCGGTGCAACCAAGCCGTGATACCCCATTGGTTACGTCTCACTTCTTCGGTAGTGATGCAACTTGGGGAAACTTTAAAATTTAGCTGAGCACCTATTTCAAATAGTGGCAAATTTGTACAAGGAAAGGTTTTATACACTTCAAACAAATAATAAAAAAGAAGTTTCAGTAACCTCCTTCTTGGAAAATACGTTTTACACGGTTTTATTCACTGGTTTTTTATTATTGAACGAATACCCTGAAAAATAAATAAATAAATAACAACAATTATTTCATCGTATACCTAACCTATATTTTAATATGTTGTATGTATTTAGTTCAAATACCAACTGCAATATTTTATAATTTCATGTCAAAAAAAAAATTCAAATAAACAAAGTACTTATCGATAATACACGCACAACACTATTTCACGGGCATTTGTCGCGGGACGTCACCATTTTTCCCTAGCCCAGCGCGCCATCAGTGCAAAGTTAAAAGCATTGAAAGACATATCGCGGGTACCTTCCAGTCTCCATTGTTCTCTCGCCCTTTGTCCCGAGCCGAATGTTTTAATGTAATTGGCTTTGTGCGACGGGACTTTTTACCCCGCTTTCCCGTTTACAACTTTCGGTTATACACTCTGTTACATGTAGCTATTGTTACTAAATGTGGATGTGTGTAATTTTAATCACTTTGAAAACATAAATGGCAAACAAATAAAAATATGATGCAGGTACTTAATAAAAATAAAAAAAATGTTGGAACTAATTTTTTTCTATTAAAAAAAGGTGACTTTCTGTACCATATTTCAAATGAAAAGCCATTATGAACAAAAAAAATTCACATAAAGTATAGCTTTTTCAGCACTGTTTCTCACCTACTTTCGCATAAGTACCTAGTTTACCTAGTACCTACAGTAGAAAATTTCTCAACGTGGTCGCGTAGATGTATATATTATAGGCTAAGAGGCGATTTGAAAAAGTTTTTATAGATGAAAATAGCGATTATAAGTTATACTCTTATTTTGATTGTGTTGTTTATTTCATATTGTTCAACTACATTAAAAGTACCTATGTGAATCATATTGCACACCCGACTTGGGTCTACTGTTGAGACTATATTTAAATTAGACCTTTGTTCACAGTTCTGCAATAAATGATTCTTATTCTTATTCTTATTCTAAGTCCGTACAGCGTACATCGCTACCGCTTACGCTCTGCTGACCGTTTAAAGCTGAAGCGACAGCATAAGACCCCTTTCTGATCGGCTCGATGCGTTTTCGTTTCTGTACCAAGTCTGTATCTAGTAAAAACTCAAAGTCAAAGTCAAAATGTTATTATTCACTTGGGTATCAAAGATACACCTATGAACGTCAAAGTTTTATAATAGACTCGACTGCCTTGTTCCGAAAAAGAGCCATTACTCAGAATAACAGTGCATACAACACTAAGAGTTTTGGGACAGGGACCCTATTCGGAGATTTGAGATTTTCATCTCACTTTTTTTCGTCCTTGTTGCTCTCGTTTGAAACGTCATAGGTGTGAGAGTGACCAAGGTAAAATCTCATCTCATCTCACGCGCAGGAATAGCCCCCCAGATCCTTTACCGTGCGCGTGGTACAGATTCTTCATCGACATTCGCCGCTGTACAAAGCCGCTCGCCGTAGCAAGCAAAACGAAACGATACCGCAACGCTACCGAGCCAGTCAACAAGTGACTCTCAGTAAGGAATCTGTACAAATTCGATACAGAAACGCACCGCTGTACCGCGGGTACATTTTTCTACCGAGAGACGGACTATATTAAAGTTATAATATATTCGGTACAGAAACAAAACCGCACCAACCCGGTCATAGGAAGGCGCCTAATACGGTCGTATGACACTAACGTTTCGCTTCACGTGTCTTGCGTTGCCAGCATGGGTGACGACGCGAATGGAAAACAATGGCAGTTAATGACATCATTTAAGGTTTTGCCTCATTATAGCCACCCGGGACCCGACCTGCGCTGCCTTGCATCGTGCGGTTAGTTTTCTTTATTTCTTGCGCTCACTACATTAACCGCGGATCGCCTCGGCGTAAGTCACGCGCGGACGGCGAGTGGCCCACTGGTGACTACCCACCGCCCGCGAGTGATTCACGCGAGGGCAAGTGACAATCGATAACAGACTACTAGGAAATTCATGGACCATGCGAAGTGCACTAGCTGCCACGCAGCGTCCATCAGTGAAGCACCCATTGACAACGAGTCGAGGCAGTCCCGAGTGGCTCCAATGAGTGACAACCTGTAATCGCTTCTGAATGGAGCAGAATCGTAGACAGGCAACAAACTTTCGTCTGGGTACCTTTTCATTTTTTTTTGCTCTCCCATCCAGGGGAATTTGGCGTCGCACGTCTTGTGCATTTGCCAGTGTCAAGTTAATATAAGTAGTATTTTACAGATAAAGGAGTGATGATAAAAAGGTGTTAAAGACGATGATGAATCCCTCCCATTACCCCATTTCAGTAAAGTGATGGATTTTTACTGAAAATTTATGTTGAGTTTTGTAGAGAACACGAAAATCAACGTTTGCAATGTTTGCAGCATTTGCGCACACTCGTGCACTTTAACGAACCGATAAAGGTTAATAACCCACCAATTAACAATTAACAATTATACACAGTTAACAATTAACAGTTAACAATTATTACACTCGAAGAATCACAAGATTTAAAAAATAACACAAAATTACTACAGCACCTTTTCGCTTCCCGACAAAAATTCATATTTTTCATAACGTCAGATTTATAATGAATTTTGACAGTTTGAATAGTGTCAAAACACCTAGGAACAAACAATACTTAAGCGTACCAACTGGTGACCTTATTCCTAAAAGTAATCTTTTGCAGGCCATTTCTTTAAGTTTCTGTTACATCCTATTCAATTTGGTTCAAAAGTTTAATGAAGTTTCTGTTAACGTTTCTGGTTGACATAATAAGACAGACATATTACTGCATCCTTCCCTCCTACCCTAACTACTTTCTCGCTCGACTCTGTAAGTGAGTTGGATATAAATTGGGGCATTGTCTGTGAATCTGGAGCATTCGCACGACTTTTAGTTTGGAAGCTCTGGAACTCATTATTTACTGAACAAAAACTTTTTTTTGTTACTAACGCACTACGCGCTTTGATCGCAGCTTACTTGAATCTCATTTATTTTAACCTGTGCAGTCCTAAGCGGAATGTGCTAAACGATGTCCCTAATGAAAGTATATTATTGACGAATATCTGCATTATGTTTACCTCAAATGTTTCATGAAAAAAAAAAAACATTTGATATGTGTTTCAATTAAGTTGTTCAAACAGAAATGTATGCTATTACTTTTAACATGCAATTTTAGTGTCAAAAGTCACGAGAAAACATTTATTATTGATCTCTTTTTTTTTTAAAGAAATCGAGTTTGATTTGTAATAAAATAAACCTTTATCTCCTTTACCATCTGGATAATTCTGCAACTTCATGAAAGAGTAAATTTTGCGCCCCATCTCCCCTCTCGCTCGAACGAATCAATATCAGTTTGAGCTAGATAAGGATGGATAGAGATTGATTATCAAAACGGCAGGGAATTTTTGCAGAATAAGATAGCTGGTGTTGAATGAACTCTCTCTGAACTCTTTGTTTTCTCGCTCTGGTGTTGTTGTCATTTCACTCTAACATGCCGTAGGACTATGTCCATGCTTCGCTGCCTGAATACAGGATCAATCTGTTGTGAGATTCTGTTCTTTCAGATTTGACATTTGGATTTTTTTTTATTGTGGACACATAATTTTTTGTTGTTCCAAGATTAACATACTGATATTCATTTTATTAGTCTTGTTTTGAAAATGGCTGAATGGATTTTTTTTTGGCACAGAATAATTATTAAAGAATTGATAGAATTGAAATTTTGTTTAGTTTACACACTTACTAAAACTTTTTCATTTGGTTGCAATCTTTAAAATAATTATGAAATAAGGTAATTTATTAGTATTTTGTATGAAAATGAGCTTAAAAACATCTAACTAGGTATGTTGTTTTGCATTTACCAATACTGTCTCTCTTTTACTCTCTTTTCTCTTCTCTCGTTTTTTTATCTCGGCTTCTCTGCATTAAATTCAATGGAATATTAAAACAAAAGCGCTGAAAAGGTTGTAATAACCTCAGTGTAATTTATTTAAAACCATTGCTGGTTATCAAAATTTTACGAAACAACTCTCAAATCAATGAAGTCCAACCCTTATCTAAGACAATTGCAGAATAACTCATCGAGCGAGGGCAGAGGGAGCGTGGCACGCATTTCAGGCTAGTTTGATATCAGCCGCCGTGACGTCACACCGCTTCACCGCGTCAATTCACTCGCTCCTTATCACGTCCATTTAATAACTACAAAAATCACTATAACTTACCCCTTCTAAGCATAAAAACAAAAACACGTCTGATTCTAACCGTATTTTCAATGTTCTACGGTGAATAACAAAAAAATAAACCCACAAAACTGAAATTACAACGAAAACAGTGCTGTGCGTTACTGAATTTTCAGTTATTGAGGAAATATTCGACGTTATGTGCTTAAGATAATCCACAGGTTGTTACTAGTAAAGTTTAGTGAGCGTGATTTGGAATTTGAACCCTGTTATTTGACGGTAAAGCTGGAAATTGTTTAGAGACCCTTTGGGGTGTGAACTTTGTTATCACCTGTTGATTCCGGTGTAGAAATCCACTGGGAAAATGATCTGGAGATGGTTGTGAGTATCTGTAACTGTATAAGACTACCTCTATTTTTTGTATGTTGGTTTCGAAGAATACACAATGTCAGTGTAGTCTAGTATTTGTGTCATAAAAGGACGAAAAAACTAGAACCGTACGTACTGGAAATTTTGGTAAGTAAGCTATGTACTTACTTATGTAAGTTATTGAAAAAAAAAATGCCTAAATTTTTAAAAACATTTTTGTAAGGATTTGTAGACTAGACCAAATATTTTTATTTTTTGTTGTTTAGGTTCAATGGCAAATCCACAAATAAAATAGGTCAGAGAGATAAAGTTCATACAATTCTTGGAGTTATTATATTCTGAACAGAAGCTTTAATCACTAAAAGCTTTCGATTTTCTGTTTTGACCGATATATTTTCGCCTTTATTGCGATGACATAAAGTTCAAGGACGGTAAGTGACTCGTCCTAAGTAAATGAATGAAACCAGTTAGGGTACTCTGCAAAAAAATCCGTTTCGTAACTTTTAATAATGGATTATTTTTAGGAATTTCTCAAAATTATTATCATGTATTCAGATTATTTTTAACTAGCTATAAAAATTGTTTAGGTGTTAAAAAAAAAAAGTGTACGTACTACACGTTCGAGTGCGCAACCGACCTAATCGTACGTGAGTAATTCCCGTATCATAAAATTTTAAACAGTGTACGCAATTTGCATTTTGCTCTAAACAATTTACTTTTATATTAAATTTTTCCACGTAGACGCTTGTATTTTGCCATTATGATTCTTAATTAAACAGATGGATAGTATTTATTCCCAAACATCGTATGAATGTTAAAAAATAAATATTTCAAAACTACGTCCGTATTCATATTTTAAAACGACGCTACAACATTGATTTTTGATACTTTTATTTATTACAACAAAAGTTAACCCACTTGTTATTGAAATCTCTAAATTGCTTCAAGCATTTTGAAATTTACTGGGTGACCTAAATGTGGGTTGCTAATATTAAGAAAAACAGTAAAAAAATCCTACTTTATTGGAAAACTCGAAAAATGATGTCCTATAAAACGAACGACAGCAAAATCTATACTATAATTATGATGTCATCCAAAAAATAGAAAATTTCATTTTGTGTTTTGAGTCATTTTTTAATGTATTATTTTACATTTAAATTTTAAACTTAACTCTCGAGCCCAGCGAGGTAGTTATGTAAAGCCCAGAGTGAAGTGAGGGCTTCAAGCCGCCCAAGATAAAGTTAAGAGATAAATACTCAACTTTTCACACTTCCTGTTGAGGAACTGTAAAAATATGTTAGACCAAACACCGTCTCTCTCTCACCGTCACATCTGCGTTCTTTTTTAAAGATATCCAGTTAAATTTTCGAATAAACTCTTCTTACAGTGCCCGTATGCTGAGTTTTCATTAAATTTTAACCCCTTTGCTTCGAAACTCCCTCGGGATTCTCATACAACTTTATCTCCCTAGGGAGGCTACGCCTTGCTTTACGTTGACATTACGTGATATGTAATTCGTCATTGTCGAGCAGGTGGTGTGAAGAGTAAATTAATCTACCCTCATCTGTGAGATATATTTTTTAATGTTATAAGCGTTTAAACGGACGATAGCATCAAGTGGGTGGTTTAAAACTGTTATAAAACGAATTTTATCAATTTTAAAAGTAACAATATCGTTAGGTAGCACACATAGATATGAATAATTAAAACTAGAATAAACTATAAGCGCTTCTAAGCCAATAACAATATATTAAAATTGTTTTATAATATATTGTTCTGTGGTTTCGCACTATGTTTATTTGAAAACCAAAAAAGGAAAAGGTAGGTTCCGGCGTTATGTTAAAAAAATATCATTTTAGTAGGTATGACTGGTTCACGTCGCTGCCCATACTGTTTTTCAAACTAGGTCTATATGTACGTATGTAGGAATATATCCCTAAATCGCTACACATCTCTAAGGATTTCCTCGGAGTGATTTCGCCCTTCGTCACAGCACAATAAGCCGCGGTTATGCTTATGTCTCCATATGTCATTATGCCCCTCGAAACGCTCTCTTGAGACAGAATTACTGTGTCACAGGTACGCCAATTTATTTTTACGATGCGACTGTGGTATTTCATATATATTATCAGTATTTTGGTATTGCTCAGACGTCATTCGGATCATTGGTTTGATCTTTTTTTTTCTATTTTGTTGTTTGGAGTCTGCTACGTACTCAGGCGGTTAGATTTTCTATATGTTTTAGGTTGCCCTTTTCTCAGTTTCTAATTCAATCTTATTACAGTTGAAGTAGTTGAAAATTTTAAAGCGAAATTTATAAATAATTCTACAAATAGGTACCTACGTATTCTAATCCTAACTTCCTATCAAAGTTATATAGTTAAAAAAAACCTCTCCTAATTAATATTTTAAATACGAAAGTAATTTTGTTTGTTTGTTATGCTTTTACGCCTTAACTACTCAACTGACCTTCATGAAATTTTGCATACACGTTGTCAGGCATTAAAAAAAAGACATAGTTTACCATTCATTCCAAAAAAATAACGGTTCCTGTAGGACCGCGGGTGAAACCGCGGAGCGCAGCTAGTAGATGATAACCGGTACATTATAGATATTACATTTATAAACAAGGTGCTAGTTGTGGGTGTAGTAATTAATACTTTAGGGTGTGGTTCTAAACGACAAAGAGAACAGTTTTTTGAACATAAGGTCGCAAAATTAGAAAGAAAAATAATCGAGTTTCCATACAAAATAACTAGTCTAATTTTGTATGAAGACTTGATGTTCTAAGAATATTCTAAGCTTGTGTTCTAAAAGTTGTTCACTTTGACTGGCTGAACAACACTTATTACTACACCCAAAATCAGTTACAAAATAAAATGATTTTTTCAAATCTATTTTTTAATTTTTGTCAATTAACCATCACACCGAAAAAGTGTTATCACTACCGTCCACCTGCCTAAGTAGGTATGTAAAGTGACCTTATAAATCGGTGTATTACATTTAAATCGATACAAGGCTCCGGGGATGGCGTCTCGAATATTAAAATCATCGACGACTGTCCTCCGTCCCGACTCTATTATACGAGAAAAAAACAACCCTGGGGAATTTCATCCAATTGGCTGTGCCTTTTATTTGTTACTTTGAGTTTGCTCGTTACTATTTCTGGCCTAATTGTGGAGCAGTGGTCAGTTTTGTTACTAAAACTTATTTTCCATCTGAGTATGAGATTCATGAAATGCCGTGTTCATTTAAAACATAGAAGTTCTTTATGATTCATGAAACGGGAATTACTCGTGAGTAGTACCTGAGTAATTCCCGTTTCATAAATCCTAATGTGTGAAAACCACGACAGTTTCCATAATAAAACATAGAAGTTTTCTTCTCAGTTCTACATCTCATGTGTTGATAGAATCACCTTTCATTGTTTTCTTCCATTTGCCGCTCTGTCCTCGACGTTGTCGTGCAATAGCTGGCACTCCATCAAGTAACGTTGTTCTGTTTTACACATTTTCTTAAGTCTATCTGTGTTGTTTTTCTTGAATCAGGATTTTCAATTAAGGATAGTCTATTTTTTTAAGAACATACATATCGTCACGCCTTTCCCCGAGGATGGTGGCAAAGGTGTATAACAACACCCACACTTCGCCGAAAGATATTCAGTCCCAATTATGACAGGAGGTGAGCCTGTCGCCATACGCCGGGCTTTTTTTAAAGATATCATTATAAAACTTACTTAGCTGCTTTTTAGGAATTTTATACAATAAACTTAAAATACAATGATCACATCAATTCAATTCACGAAGTGAATCAATTAGTTACCTATTTTTTTCACGATTCATATTTTTCTTCAAAGTCTGCACTATGCTTGCCCTACCTACATCAAAATACAACCAATTTCCTAAATAATACAACACTTGAAATTCACCCCTTGAGTGTAAATGCATCTACACGATACCGGGCTTTAAGTGTTCGCTCCTAAGCCGGGGTATTTGCGTAATTGATATTTACAACTAACCTGGATTTACTCGGGATTTCGAAGCTTTTTCCGGGATTAAACGGGAATTTGTCTGGATTTTCCTTCTCAGCGAATTCACTTCAATTTATTTACAACCAACAGAGGTGATAACGTTTCAGGTTATCGTTCGACCCTTTCGCAGCTCCTTTTTCGTTTGATTGCTTGAGAAATTGCCGGCAGTTAAAGTCGATAATGGTTACTGATCCATTATTGGACACTTACGAACAGTATGCCTGTGCAATAAAGAGTATTTGACACTGCTGATTTATGCTTATTATTAGTAAAAAGTCCCCTAGAACTATGCTGAATACTTTTTTCTAGCACGTAGATGAACTGAACTAGCTTATCCATTGGACTTACAAGATTCAATTGAATCAATCTACTACCAATAAAAATATACATGTATATCTAGTTATTTATAACTGTGAACAAGATCATACCCCTTAGTATGAAAATACTATTATTTGTTCAAACACCAAATGAAACCAAGAAACAACAGCGTCGCTCGGGACGTGAGGTCGGCCTCAATTTACAGATTAGAACTCTCCAAAGAGAGAAAGAGCACCAGCGCCCCGCCGCCACTGCAAATACACTGCAAATACGACGTAGACTTGTTTACCTTCCATTTTTATGGTAAAATAAAAATTGATATTTGAAACGGGATTGACTGAAAGCACGTTCGGAAAGCTAGAAGCACGTTTTCATGAGCTATAGAAATATGTGAATAAGTTTTTGTTTTATTTATGCCAGACTAGTTCGAAGCAAAAAAATAAGGCTATGTTTTTACTAACGTGCTTGTTTAGACTAGAGGTATTTGATACCTCTTAAACTATGAAAATGAATGAAGTACCACTACAGTGCCGTGGGTGGGTGAAGACTATTCAGCGCTACACTGTTGGGATTTAATTACCGTCAAGCTATATCAGAGGCCCTCGGATGACCCAAAGACTCTGACTCTGACTCTCCAAAAAAATCTTTCACTCAATAAGATTTCACCACTATTAAGCATCGTAGATAGTAGATATTAGTGTTGATATCTGTAACTTTCAAAATTAAAACGTCAAGAGCGTAATAGATAAACATAGTAAGGTTGAAAAATTCAATAACCAAAACAATTTACCTAACCCAATTCGTGCAGAATCTCCAAATGTACACTTTCTGATCTGCACCGCGCCGCGCGCCGCGCCGACCGACCATCAACTCGTCGATATTATTGTTTCGTCCCGTCCCCATTCGATTCCTTTACTGTATATCCGTGAATCGCCATAAAATAAATCTGGCCATAAATAAAGCGGGAAGACGCTAACAAGCGTCTCGGGTTCGCAAGTGATATCTTTCTCTCGCCATTTTTGTCATAACTCTATTATGCTTGTGAGTGTCGAAATGCGATATTATTCGCTTGATTTATTTATTGCCTGCATGTTATTTATTAATAACAGTGCTTGCATTTTTAACAATCTCTTTATGAAGTAGGTTTTGTGAGAAAACTAGCGCAGATGAGGTCATTGTGAGTCTCATGCCTACCTGAACTCCTTTTGTGTGCGTGAGGTGATGTCAGATCTATGCTGATCTCAGGTACACATCACACGGGGATGTAAGGGTGCAAAACTCTACGTAGGTGTAGGATGCGTAAAAATACTTTTAACTATATACGAGTAGAGCATCGTAGCGAATCGCACCCATAGATTGATTTTAATTTTGCAATGGACATTGAACTTAGCCTTAATATTCATAGCCTTATCTAATCTAGCAAAAGATTAGTCCACAGCTAAATGTCAGGTTCAGCGATAGGCCATGAACCCAGTATGTTACATAGCTAGCTATTAGGTCGTCACGTTACATTGGTTACATTTATTTATTACATGTTTTATTCAATATCTTCACGCAGTTCGGCCGAGTTGACAGACTGGCCGACTGCGGTTCGCAGGGTTGAGATCTGAAACATACATTTACTTATTATGTTACTTTCTGAAATGTTAAAATATACTTAGAATTTAGTCTTCTGTGAATATCTTGTGAGTTCTTACAAATTCGTGAGCTTTTTTTTATGGACATTTTTTAGGTTTTTTTTCCAATTTTTAGGATAAAACTAGGAAAACCTATTCATAATTATGAAAGTACCTATTTGCCAAATTTTACACCATGTAGGTACTTGTTGTATTCTATCACGATCAGCTCCGCAAATATGTACCTACCTACTTAGTCGTGATTAAATAACGAACAGGCAAAAAAACATTTTTAATTTGCTTTTTGCAATTTAAGCGTGATTCCGTAAGTAATTCATTTGACTTTTCATTTTTAATTCAAAAGTTAAAAGTATACGTTTAACCAGCTGTCCTAAATGCATTTGCGATCGGTGATCGCGGAGGGTGGTCGGGAAACAAATTTAACCGACAATTGTAAATCAATTAGAGAGGGTGGCTTTACGGGGTGTAGCTACCACCCACGCATCCCTACAGGGTCGGAGTTGGGAACGATTCTATAGACACGTTTGTAATTTAGGAAATCGACGAGTACTTGCAACATCAACATAAAAATCATAAAATGTCAATTCTTATATTTTACTGAATTAAATAGACACACTATAACTTAAACAAATACTTACTTAATGACAAAAGAGGATAAGTAAATTAGTCAAATAATTTACTTAATGAGACCGTGAACAGATTTGCTGGGAATTTCGTAATAAAACTTAATGAATATACTTATGAATAACTTCAACTGGTTGCAAAACTCAAACTATCCTCAACAGCTATAATCTTGAATATAAGTTTAATTAAATTCATAATTAATTAATTCTCATACCTCCCTGGCATCTGTAGGTATTCATAGTGGGGAATGTTCAAGTGCATATTGTGAGCTACCCGACGTTCTTACCTCCACTTTTACGGGGCCCGGTACCCCAGTACCCCCTGCTCCCCCCTCTTCACGTCTGCTCCAGGAGTTGTCTTGGAGTCGCGGGACCTGCATGCATGAGAAGTAATTATCGCCTATCGGTTCGTAAGAGGGCTTGAAGTCTCAACCGGTCGCAAAGTGAGTCTAATAAAATTATTTGTGTTTGTTTTGAAACGAATCAAGGAGTGCAAGCAAATCTTTTCTCACTTTATCAACTGAGTACTTTCTACTCTTCTAAAAATGTACATACCAGCAGTCCCTACACCTAGTTTTTGCAAAATACGTATTCTATACTTCAGCTCATGCAGATGAGTCGACAGGAAGACTGCAGTGAACTGACAAAGTGATAACTAAAAGCGAAGTTTCACTGTTAGTTTAAAGTCGGCCAACTGTAACAGAAGCTTTGGAACAGAGCCGAAAGTCACTCTCAGAACAATTAGGAGCCGGTCTCGCAGCGGGCGGGCTAGAGTTTTCGAGAGTCGATTCAGGGAACATCGCGCTCTGTCTGCTATTCTATGCGTAGATATTTAAGCTATCGCAAACATACACTGACGTCAAATTCTGTAATTCAATAAAAACTCTATAGACCGCTTGCTACGGGGCTGTGCTATTAGGCCAAAGCGAACGGCAAAATGTACGACACGCGTCGGTATGTTCTAAGCCTAACGTAGCTCAAAAGTTATATATTCCTCTAAAATACCGAATTAAACTTTGGTAGATTTATACTTTGTACCATGTATATTTGTGGTAAATTTATCATCTTGACAGGACGCTATATACTATTTCGTACAGAATAGGGATTATTCAGTACGAAATCATGTATCAACTGAGAACCATGTATAAATAGCAATACTGGCGGGAAGTCACAAGATCCTCTTTCCACTCCATTTACCGCAGAACTTAGCTCATTAATCCATATAAAGCGGTCAATAAGAAACTTCCAAGTTGAGGCTCCACTATAAGTTATACAACTCTTCAAAGGAATAGCTTCAGCATTTTCTGCATTCGTCACAGGTAGAGACGGGAAGTTTTCAACGACTCTTTTCTTGGAAACTCCGCAGATACTTTTAGAACTTCTTCAAAAGACCGTACCGTCTTCAGTTCCATACTTTTAAAGAACGACGCGATATCTGAAATTGAAAATTGAATTTTTTTTTTTTTTAATGAAATGAACTTATGAAAATGTATAGAGAAAGAGAGCGAGAGAGAGAGAGAGAGAGAGAGAGAGAGACTTATAATATTGAATTCCTAAGGCCAGTCAAGTCAAAGTCAAAATGTTTTTATTCAATTTGGGTATCAAAGATACACTTGTGAACGTCAAAGTTTTATAATAGACTCGACCGCCTTGTTCGGAAAAAGAGCCACTTCTCAGAAGAACAGGCAAGAAACTGAGAGGCATTATATTTTTTTACTAAAAAACACAAATAAAGTACTGTCTCACAAATTTTTGCTTAGCTTTAGGTAAGGACTTGGCGAAAGTGGAAGGTTCACGATATCTTTGTCTTCTAAATCATTGTTAACCTTATAAAATCTTCTTTTCATTAAAATAGTTAAATATGTAGGAAAATTCAAATCACATATAAAATCATGTGATTTGAATTTTCCGTCAGTGCGCCCTGTTATATTTTTTGGGATTGTTTCATAAAAAAGAAAGCAGTTGCCTAAAAACGACTTATTTGACTTAGTCTTAATCTTGGTACAGCTATTCTATCCTTATTTCTAGTGTTATTGTTTTAAGAACCAAGGACTGATCACCTATAGGAACTGGAGAGGGTGCTATATTTCAACATAATACTATCTTACTGAACCTCATTACCTCAGTCACTCGCTACACGCTTTGATGTGTAGGTCTACTCACTTGTATGACAAGATCAAACATCACTTAAATAGTGCTAAGTATAATCATACCAAGAACTGAACATGTAGAGCCAACCGGGGAAACCGTAGAGGGGTCTATACTACGTCAGTTTTCACCAGTTTGATCAAAAACAGATCCATTAAGAGTGGAGATTGAATTAAGCTCGCGTCGCTACGCCTCATTGTTTGCAAGCTGATAGTAACGCTAGGAGAGTGCAGGGATTTAAAAGCTGTAACTTAGTTACACGCCGTTTTAGATTAAGGGCGCGGGAAGGTAAAAGGCGATAATTACAAACGGAGGGGTTCGGTGTAACTTTTAGCATCAATGTGCTGCGAGTATTGAAACAGGTACAGTTTTGCGTTCTTTGTCTGAAATTCTAAGTACAATTTATTTACTGGAAGTGAATACATCGAAGAAATAATAACTGTACATCATATAACTGAGGGGTACTAACGTACAAACAGAAGGATTTTTAAAGCTTAGAGACTTAGTTTAAGAAATAATAACTGTACTACATTTAAATGAGAGTCAATAACGTACAACACAGAAGGATTTTCAAAGCCCAGAGACTTGGTTTTTCCACTCAAACACAAGCGAAAATTTTCTCATCAACAACAGTTTCTCATCTTCATTATATTCATGTAATAATTTTGTTTTGTACCTCTTTTAGAAATAAATTAGCAACAAATCTAATTAACTCGTCAAAATAATTGAATATCAGATTACAAATTATAACTCCATATCCAGTCGCGCGGATATTCATTTTTCCGCTGACAAAAGTAATAAACGCGGCTATCTGTTGCCATCCCCTTACTTTGGCCAGTAATGAATCGTCGTATAAAAGGCACGGTGAAGTGGAAGAGGCGACGTCGACGGTGGCGCCCTCTGTAATGCGTTTACCCATTGACTGGACGAGATATGACGCGAATTGGGGCTCTGCTAATTAGACATAAGTGTTATTCGGTTGTGTTTTACACTACAATAATTAAGAAGATATTAGACTATGATATCAAGCCCTAAGTTTGATTGGTCGGTACGAGGAACGGGATACTTTACCTGCCAGTCTTCTAGTTCATTGAGAGGTATTCCGTAATTTTAAGGATTAATTTACCTGCATATACTCGATAAAAAAAATGCAGTTTTTTTTCTGGTTGAACTATCTTACTGCTACAATACAATACAATACAATACAATATATCTTTATTGCACACCAAAAAGTACATGAAAAACTTAAAAACTAAAATACATTTTTCGGCAGTACAAGGGCGACCTTATCGCCTAAAGCGATTTCTTCCAGGTAACCTTTGGATGGACAAGAACTTACAGAAATACGAAAAGGGTAGGTGGTGTACATAAAACTAAATTAAAATTTAAAAGATAATATTAAGTAATATTAATAATAAGTACCTACTTAAATAAATAACCAAAAATAAATATAATATAAATATGAATAATTATAAATATTATAAATAAATATTATAAATAAATATAATAAAATATCAATACATATATATAAATTAGTATTATGCGTACCGAATTAGCAAAGAGCTAAATAATGGTTAAAAACGAGATTTTTAAAAATGGGCAGTGATTGCGCCTGTCTTATGCCAACAGGCAGCTCATTCCATAGCTTGACAGCTTGCACAGTAAACCCTTTACTATAAGATAGATTGATGTGGGATGATGTGTGGAGCTTAAGTTTAAGGTGACGAGAAGATCTCAAAGAACCGGAGTGCCCTTGAATAAATTCAAAGCGCTCCTTGAGATACAGAGGGATAGTTGGAAAAAACAAGATTTTAAAGAGGAAGGAAAGGATGTGAGATTTACGGCGAAGGCAAATTGGTAACCATTTGAGCTTTTGGCGGAATTCAGAAATATGATCATATTTCCTTAAACCGAATATGAACCGAATACAGAAATTTTGAAGACGTTCAAGTTTGTCTAGTTGCTCTTCGGTTAAATCCAAATAGCAGGCGTCTGCGTAGTCCAATATTGGGAAAAGGAGAGATTTTACAAGTACAGTTTTGGTAGTAATAGGAAGGAAGTTACGCAACCTTCTAAGGGAAGCTGCAGAACCAAAGAGTTTCCGACTGACTTCAGCTAATTGTGGATTCCACGAAAACTGTCGGTCCATGAGTATTCCCAGATTTTTTACTGTTTCACTAAAGGGGATGGAAACTCCGTCGAAGATAACTTGAGGAAGGTGGAACCAGTCGATTTTTGAAATCATACGGGAACTCCCAATAATAATAGTCTTAGTTTTGGCGGGATTGACTGTAAGGCCATATGATTTGCTCCAGTCTCTTATGCGTCTAAGATCAGAATTCGTGGTCTCAATCGCCTCATGCAGTTGCCCAAGAGGGGCTTGAGTGTAAATTTGCAAGTCGTCCGCATAGAGGTGATAGGAAGAAGTCAGCTGTTGAGAAACTGAATTTATAAAAATTGCAAAAAGAAGAGGAGATAAAACGCCGCCCTGTGGAACACCGGCAGAAATATGACACCAAGAGGAGTATGAGTCATCAATACGAATCCGCTGTCGGCGTCCAAACAGGTAACTACGAAACCAATCAATAGCCGTTGGAGATATGTTAAGAGAGCGCAAGATTTCCAGCAGGATATCAAAGTCGACATTATTAAAAGCATTGCTGAAGTCTAGCAGTGATAGGACAGTCAGGTGACAATGACCAATACCGTCCCTTATGTCATCAGTGATTTTGGTAAGAGCAGTCACGGTGCTATGTCCGCGACGGAAACCGGATTGGAAAGAGTTAAGGAGACCATTGTTATGTAGAAAGGAAGAGAGCTGTTGGTGAACAAGCTGTTCTAAGACTTTGGACAGGAAAGGTAGGATAGAGATTGGACGGAAATCAGTGAACAAATTAGGATTAGGTTTTTTAGGAAGGGGTGTGATTTGAGCTTCTTTCCACATTACTGGAAATGTGCCCGAGGAAATAGAGAAATTAAGAAGATACTGGATGACTGGGACCACTTCATCAAGGATAGGGATGATCATCTTACGACTTGTATAATAAAGGCGTAAGTTTGTGTGTGTGTTTGATTGTTTGTTACTTCTTCGAGCTTACACAGATGGACGGCTTTTGATTATATTATGTGGGATAGAGGTAGCTTAACACATATGTAGGCTAGCTTAGTATACCCATTATATTATTTCAAACACACACTCCAAAGTAGTGAAGTATTATTAAGCGCCTGAGTTTTTCGTCATCATAAAAGCAACCGAGCGGGTTGTAAAACATCAAATACAAAATACCTCGTGTCTATCTGCCACCCTCCGTCTGCCCCATTGTGGCGCTAATGTACCCCACACTATACCTATCATTATGTGACGCAACGTAAAATGGCGTAATTATTGTTTTGTCCCCGTTTGGGAACTCACTCATAATGGACGCTTTAAAGTATAGATCTAGATAATATTAGCTTTTAGTTTAGGCAGGCGATTGTCCGTGAATCATATTGTCCCCTACTATTATACTAACTTGTTGTTTATATATTTTTACCTGTGGTAACCGGTGCTAGTTTACATACGAAAAAATTAAATATAACAGTTATCCTTGGATCTTCTATATTTCCAGTTTTAAAAAACCTTTTATTAATGTAGAAATAAAGAGACAACAATGTGGAAATAAATACAAAAATTATGAGTAAGCTTCAGAGCTGTTATCTCGCATTTTCCAGTAATTAAAACCGATGGCGCCCGAACGCCGTAGAAAATAAAATTAAAACGCACTCGTGCTGATGGGATACCGCGTAGGATCACCTGCGCTCGATAGCTGAATACAGACTTATACGTACATGGGCTGATCCTTATAAAATTGAGTGGAACTACATTATTACTAAATAATAATATGGGTACCTGTGAACTTAATGATTGAATTGTCTGTTAAAGCAGTTTTAGCAAAACCTGTACAATTATTCGTGATTATTGTACTCAATTAGTCGGATACGTAACATTGTTATTAACGTAAAAACGACGGGGTGATAAAAGTTTGGTGTGTCTTTGTGTGTTTGTGGTATCGTAGCTCCCGAACGGATGAACTGATTTTGATTTTGTTTTATTTGTTTAAAAGGTGAATTAGTCGGAGTGTTCTTAGCTATATTTGATGAAAATTGGTGTCGCGAGTTTTTAAATTTTTAATGTATAATGTTAAACGATTGCTATACGAAAGTATGTGTCGTATTCTTAAACCTATTAAATAAAATATACGAAAAAATGTCTGCACGATTTCCATGCGCTACTAAAAAAATAGCATGAGTAGAAAATAAATACTAACCTTCAATCTAGCTAATATAAAAACATATGTATATCCATAAAACTTTCTTGAAGCCAAATTTTTGTTACAGAAATGCTCAATATGAGAACTTCCACATGGACCAGAAGGGTTACGATCAAATGTACGATGGAGAAGACCTGGAGACACCACCTTCACCCGACAGACCACCACCACGACCCATTGGTAAAGTCTTTGTTGAGTTTCTCCATAGTATTTATTTTTTTCCGTGACCTCATTAGTGTTTATTCAGAAAATAGCATCCAAAAGCCTTCCTCGTGAAATACTGTCATTAATTATCAAATTTCATTAAGGACCGTTCAGCCGTTTAGCCATGGAAAGCCTACAAGCAGACAGACACATAGAGTTATTTTCGATTACATAATATTAGTATGGATAAGGACAGTATGATACTTGGCGAAGGCGGAAAACACTCTGCAATTTAAAACAAATAACAGGCGTTGCCTACAGAGTTTTTGTACTGAGTTTCTGTAGTCAGAGTTAACGTTGACAAGAAAAAACAAATGACGTTAGTCAAGACATCGACAGTATTTAATTTTTTATTATGCGGCCAGTGCCATGCTCTTCGAAGGAACAAAAGAAAAAATATAGCAGTAAAAACTAATCTCTACTTTGATGTTTTTGTTTTAAATATTTAGTGGCTTCTACTTTGATGTTTACTGAAGGCCTCCATCTACATATAGGTACTAATGTTTATAAAGATGAAACTAAACAGAGTGCTGGTTTTGGGTGTAGTAAAACTAAAGGGTATTTATTGGGTATTGTTCAAGCCGTCAAAGTGAACTACTTGTAGAGCATCAGTTTGAAAAATTCGAGATAGAAAAATTTAATTCTTCACACAAAATTGATCACGTGACTAGTTATTTGGTATGGAGACTCGGTTATTTTTCTTTCGAATTATAAAAACTTATTTCCTAAAAGTTACTACAGTACAGTGCTATGCGAGACGCAGCCGTGCGTGCGTACTCGCCTTGATAAAGACCGCCGAATGCGGTTGAAACTATAGTCGGCATAATCGACAAATCGTACGTGTGTAATTCCCGTTTCATAAATAAAAATGTTCACTTTTATGGGTAGGACAACACCCTGAAGTAATGCTACACCCATAACCAGCACGTTGTATGCAACGCGAGCGAAGCCGCAGGCAAAAGAGCTAGTATTTCATAAATTATTTCCCATCATTTCCCATTATTAACTGCCTCGGTGGCTCAGTTGGTAGTGAACCTGCCTTCTGAGCTTGGGGGTGTGGGTTCGATTCCCACCTAGGGCAAACATTTATGTGATGAACATTTGTGTTTGTTCTATGTCTGGGTGTTATTATCTATTTAAGTATGTATTTAAAAATATCTAAGTATGTATATCAGTCTCTGGCAGCCATAGTACAAGCTTTGCTTAGTTTGGGGTCAGGCGACCGTGTGTGGAAGTGTCCTGAATTTATTATTATTATTCTTAGACAAATACGTAAAAGCGGAGTTCCCCTGCATGAGCGCGCGGTACACTGTGGCGCTGCTGGCGTGTTTCGGCTTTAGCATCATGTTCGGGATGCGCTGCAACATGAGCATGGCCAAGCTGAAGATGACTGAGAAGACTAACGTGAGTCTGAATAATACTTATATTCCTAATATGTAGGTCGAAATTCGGATAACACGTCAAATTGTAGGACCCGGTTGTTTATTCATTACTAACAACCGTCAAGCCTGTCAGACGCTTTTGGCTCTGACACCAGGGCCAGCCACTTGGCTCAGGGGATCTTATTTACTTTGATTTATTGCCGTTTTAATTCACATATTGATTTCTCGACATTTTTAGACAAAAGCAAAAATAATTCCGATCAACGTCCAACTATCGAAACATGTACAGAATAAAACTTTAATGAAAAGAGAATCTAACGTTCAGAGATTCTTGCAGGATTCTAGCGAAGAGGCCCCATTCAACTGGACGGTGGCTGTGGAATCTTCAATAGACTCGTCGTACTTTGCCGGGTACCTCGTCACTCAGGTCCCTGGAGGTTTCTTAGCATCCATGTATCCAGCCAACAAGATCTTTGGGGTGGCTATAGTCATCTCTGCCATCCTAAACGTGGCCATTCCCGGTGCAATGAGAATGGGCCCAGTAGCGGTGGTCATGGTGAAAGTTGCTCAAGGATTTGTTGAGGTAAGTACTGCTATAATGAAAAATAAAATAAAAATAGCCTTTATTTCTACTGCATCGTTTCACAGTTTAGCTAGTAATATTAAATAAAGAATATGCAGAAGTTTCCTCTACGGCGTAGGCCTCCCTTAATGTTCTCCACTTTTCTCTCTCTCTAGCTGATCCAGTTTGGTCCGTATTTCTTTGACTTTCTGTTTTCCCTGGCTCCTTTTCCAACCCCAAAATTAAAATGATAGCGATAGATAAAAAATTACAATAAAAAATGTGTGAATTTAATAGTTATAACGAACTACGATACGACAACTACGGTATTCTACGAGTCTGATGATAGTATATTCACTAGTGTCTCTGTGAGTTGAAGACCTCGCGGCCGTCGTATCCTCCCCTATAGGTCGCATACAAAATGTCAAGAGAATCGATTAAGAGAAAGATAGCCATGTGGACAGAAATCCAGACATACGAAAGCAGTTTTGTCGAAGTTGACGCATAGACGCTTCGCTTCCTAACGTTCGTTCGGTGTATTAGGCAATTAAAGTAACCATTAAAAATTGCAGGACTTTTTTCAGTTCAAATAAACTGAGTTCGTTTTTATCGTTTTTAGTCACATGTGTTGTAAGTACTATAATATATTTGGACCATTAGTCTATGAAAGGCAGAAAATTATACATCATGGAATGGCATGCACAAACTGTGTGCAAAGGGGAGTGAGACCAAACATGACGAGCCCTACAATTACGAGGGATCAAGTATCAAATTTGAAGCATCTATAATAAGCTTGATCATGCACCAGCACGTAGCAAGCGCCAAATGTTCCGAATTTTGACAATGCGATGTTATTTTATATCGCTGTAGTTTAAACGTAATATTTGTTGATTTAATTCCATCCTTGACTAGGTTTTCTCCTATTTTTTGAAAATACTCTTTTCTTTTCATCTCATAAAACGTTCTTTAAAATTTGGACTATACGAAAACAGTGCAGTATTTTGCACTCAGGAAACTATTCTCTTCAGCTGTAATTTTGATTCCAAAGGCACATCTCCAAGGCTTCCTATTACTTCGACCAAAAAACCAACAACCAACAAAAAAGTAACAAACTCTACTGTTATATCGGTAACCTATTACCTACAAGGTTTTCAATAGAAATAATAAAACCGACTTCCCTTCATCCAAATTAATTTCTTAACAGTCTTCAAAAAAGGAGTAGGTTCTCAATTCGACTGTATGTTTTTTTGTGTGTTTGTTACGTGATTACTCCGGCAATTGTGAATCGATTTTTATGATTTTTTTTTGTTTGGTAGACCATACTATAGAGGTAGTCCCATTTACATATTAACGAAATCAGTCTAGCAGTTTTTAAAATTTCAACAATTATTTACATGGATGACGAATTACAGGATGGGAAGTCGGTTTTACGCTTTGCTTTTTTGTAAATAAAATTTTGAAATTGAATATAAAAATTTAAACGGTACCACCTCTGAAGTGGGGTCTACCGAAGAAAAAATAACCATAAAAATCGATTCATAATTGACGGAATAATCGCATAACATACAAACAAAAAGGAAAAAAAAACCAAAGTCGAAATGAGAACCTCCTACTTTTTGGAAGTGTGTTGAAAAACATTACTTATTTTGTGAGATATGTGTGTAAAGTAGGTACAACAGGTCTTCAGATACCCATCTCTATTCGATCTCGAACATTCACGCGAAGGTATAAAGCCTCTTCAGGATTAGGAGCCCTCCGTTGCCATGGTGACGTATTTACCTCAGCATATCCCTGCTTAGTTCATTCCTATTAAAGATAAAATTGTATGCCATTGATACTGGCTTTGAAAACGATAAGAAAAGGTTATATTCTATCCGTATAATCCAAGTTGAATTGAAGATTTCTTTGTGGCAAATTCTTTTGTTCAGAAAACATCTGCCGTTCGAAATGATAGCTGCTATGAGATATTTAATAAATCCAAGTATTGCTAGCTTTTAAAGTTGATACGAGTATGTATCTAATTCTCTTTTCAATTTTCTTTGAAAATATTGTAGAGACAGCTCCAAATGAAATTAAATGAAATGAACGTTTCAAATGAGATGAAATGAAGGTTTGTTGTCGTCACATACGAGGATAATTTTAAAATGGGTTCGTGACTTTGATGATTACTACTAAAGCTGTCAATCACGTACAGTAAAATATATTTTAATGCATGGTTTACATAATATACTCCGCCAGGTACAGCATTCCGGTCACGTGAGCAACACGAAGTGACGTCAATGGATGCTTAAGCAAGGCCGAATTAAGTCATTTAAAAATAGTTCGAAAGAGACAGATGATGATGATGAGTGACGTCATTCCGTGTTTGCTCCCGGAGTGCTAAACCTTGTTTTTTTGGATCATGTTTTAAGGGGTATGAATTGAACGTCACAACCTAGGATAATTTTAAAAATAGGTTCGTAACTTTGTGGCCTTAACGATTACCACTGAAGCTATCAATCACGTACCATAAAATATATTTTAAAGGGTGTGACATATCCATCATGTCACGGCATCTGGCGCATGTGGGCTCCTCCATTGGAGCGGTCGAGGCTGGCGACCTTGGCATTCTGCGGGACCTACGCTGGCATCGTGATTGGCATGCCGCTTTCTGGCCTCCTCACTGATTACATTGGCTGGCAAGCGCCTTTTTACTTCTACGGCGTGTCTGGCGTCATTTGGTAAGAAAATCTGATCTTCGCAAGTCATTTTGTTTTTAGTGTTTTTGCTTTCGACCGACCGTAGATCAATGGAAGAGAATTTAAATGTCTTATTTTTGAAGTTAGTTTTAAATATGATACTTATGTATACAAAATACATATTTACATACAAATATACCATTAACTACAATATTTTCTTTTGCGTTCGCTGTAGTCAGGTATAAACAAAGCGAGTGCTGGGGCTAACGTGTTAATTTAAAAAAAAGTGATCCATAGAAATATATAATATTTCGGCTTCCAGACGACATTCGTTATTAATTGACCTATATTAATCTACAATCGCTTGAATCACAGGTATGTTCTCTGGTTGTGGCTGGTGTTCGAGCGTCCCAGCAAGCACCCCTGCATCAAATCCAAAGAGCTGACCTACATCGAGCAGTCAATCGGGACGGCTACGCAGGCCGCCATGCCTGGTTTTTGGTCTACGCCCTGGAAGGCTTTCGCTACTTCTGCCCCTGTAAGTTCCGCATACAAATTATTTATTAACAATGTGTCCTAAGTCCTAAGGTTTATCAGCGACTTTACAGTATTCACATATTGTCTGGTATAAAACGAAACTAGGTTTTGACGTCCTTTCTTGCTTGTCCTTAGGTGTACGCCATCATCGTAGCCAACTTCTGCAGAACGTGGAACTTCTGCTTACTTGTCATCTTTCAATCTTCATACTTTCACAGCAGGTTTAATATGCAAATCACTGAGGTAAGACTATTAACATACCTATTATTAAAAAAGTGATTAAAAAATATGCCATATTGATTATGTAATATTTACCACAAAAATACATATTTCAACTAAATCACGTCACATTTTAGTCAAATATCAATTCAAATCAATTGGTCAGACTTTTGTATGTACAACAATGGTGAAGTTTATTTCCTAAGTGTAGCTTGTCATTATAGTCTGGCTTCGTGGGCGCGATACCACACTTGATAATGACGTCCCTGGTGCCCATCGGCGGTATGCTGGCCGACTACTTGCGCAAGAACAACATCATGACGACCACCAACGTGCGCAAGCTGTTCAACTGCGGAGGCTTCGGCTTGGAGGCTTTCTTCTTCGTGCTTGTTGCTTATGCTAACAATAGGGTAAGTATTCAAAAAGTTCGAGTTAAGTTGTTAGGGCACTTGTATTATTTCATAGGAGTTTATAATGAATCTCAAAAATCTTCGGAATTACTCCAAATGTTTTATAAAGAACCACCACCACTATACTGTATATTGGACCACTTCTGGGATTTAGGCCAATACTTGGCAGGACTAGCGTAAAAGAGTCATATACACTACAGCAAGCAGAAACAAACGGACAAGGATGATATTGACTTCTACCCTAAATATTTTATTTGTAATTTTCTAGTACCTGGCCACTATAGAGCTGACGCTGGGCGTGGCGTGCAGCGGCTTTGCGATATCCGGATACAATGTCAACCACCTAGACATAGCGCCCCGCTACGCTTCCATCCTCATGGGCCTGTCTAACGGCATCGGCACTATAGCTGGCTTCCTGGTGCCCATCGTTATAGACCACATCACAAAACATAAGGTAAGAACCATCCGGATATAACGTCAACTGACACTAAACTGAGGAGCAGATATTCAGAGCCAGCATTGTAGACTAGGTCCAGTATCAGTTGAGCTGTTGACAAACGCTACTCCGCCAGCATTAAAAACAAAATAAATTCGATTTCATTGGATTGAAACGCGAACATTTTTCAAAGCCAGTTAATTTAAACTTATTTCAATATCACCCGAAACCTTTCTTCAATTTCAATTCGTGCGTTTTATCGAAAACTTTGATGTGACGGTCCCCCTCGTTACTACGGGGGTACTCCGAAGGCACTACTAGGGTATCGCTTTCTCGAACACGAGACGTCGCGAAACAAAAAGGACGCTCGGCCCGGCCGTGGCTAATTTAAAAGAGGAAATCGAGTAGGCACGAATCGCGTTCGGAATATGAAATGAGGTGCTTTGTGGGTGCGCGGCGATGCGCCTCACGCAGTATATTTCGTTGAGCACTTTATTAACGCCTTCGAAAGTCTCTCGCACGAGTGGTTACCATTGCATTATGTGGGAAAAGTTAGCAGTAGGGGTACTTTAGTATTTATGGTTAATGTTTCAAAACAGATTTCTTGGTACATTGTTTATTGGGTAGGAGTAAAAATTTAAAGCTCTATTGTTTTAGGTGTGCTAGGAGGTAGAGCTGGTATTTCAGGGTAAAAAGACTAGTTAATTTATAGTCGATTTACTTAATTTGTTTTCTATTATTTGTTGTTTAAATTTGCTAGGTTTCATAGTGATACTCGATTGCAGATACAAACTATAATTAAATATTTACTTCGTTTAAATAAAAACAATTTTGGACTTATTCGTATCTTGCAGGACGAGAAGGACAAGGCTATCACCGAGTGGCGCGAGGTGTTCCTCATGGGAGCCATGGTGCATTTCATCGGTATCACCATTTACGGAGTGTTTGCGTCTGGCGAGCTGCAGCCATGGGCCGACCCCGCTGTAGATGACGCGCCTATAGGCGGCAAGCCTTCCGAACATGAGACTTCTTTCGTAAGTAGAATTTAGCTTCAGAATAATAAATAATAATAAATAAACAGTAGGATTTGGATAACGAAAACTCAGATAAGCTACAGTGACATAAATTAGGAAACACATAGCGTTCGGATGTGTACAAACTGGCTGATGATCAGGGTTGGATTTAGGGGAGGGCAGGCCGGGCTACAGCTTCGCGGCCTCCACAAGAGAGGGCCCCCACAATAGAAATGAAAAAAAATAAATAGAAATTTACTTAATTTTTTTTTACTTTGTACAAATTTCAATAATTTAATTTGTTTCTTGCAATGAATTAAATTGCATTCCAGTTTTGACTGTTTTGTTTTAAATTTTATTTGAGTAATAATTAGAGGCCTCCACTTTCCTTCTTTCCTTTTTTCCACTTTCCTTTTGCCCTAGGGCCTCCATACCTCTAAACCCAGCCCAGCTGATGATCTTTGTTCACTAAAACTCCGTTTTCAGAGTGAGAGAGCGTCAGCGCCTCTGAAAGGCAGTGAGCAGGCGGGGTACGGCGCTATCGCCCCGCCGCGGCCGCCCGCGCCGGCGCTGGCCGGCGCGCCGCACGTGCCCAACAACCCCTTTGTGTCGGGCGCCTACTACCAGACCGAGCAGGTGCAGCCGCCCGCCCAGCCATACGCGGACCTCACCGACGACGGCACTTATTAACCCTATAACTTTTGTAAGCTCTAAACGCATTTACCGAGCCGGATTAGTGTGCTGATTCCGCTCAGCACACTGAGCAGTAACAATTCACAGCACTAGGCAATTTCCACCTAGGTGTGGCACTAAGGCGCAAATTGGTTTCTTTTCATATTTAAAAATCTCTTATATTTCATATAAAATCAGATAAAATCACCCCCGTACTCCTCTTTTTTGGTCTAACGTGATTAAATCGTTACGTAATTCGTAATCCGTTAAAATCCGATTTTTTTTTTTTCACAAAATAAAAATGTCTTTAACGATTTATCAGACAAAAGTTGGTAAATGTAGTCAAATCATACCTGAAAGTTTGATTTTAAAATTAAGTAATATTATAAAGCCAATTTTAATCATTACGCCATTTGCCGTATCGCTTGTAAATGCGTTTAGACCTATACGTTTGTAAAGTTACTCTAGTCGTTTTTGTAAACCATTTATCGATGTACCTGGTCATCTTTTATCTGTAGCAATTTTTTTGTGGCATTCCAGTCTTATGAAATTTATCTACAATTAGCTTGAATGTTACACCTATCATATAACCTAGCGTTTTGACACTGTCATTGTTTCGTTATTTTTTTGTTATTGACTGCCAAGCTTATTAAATTATACGGTTTTATTCATGTACATCTGATACACTTATTTATAATTAAAACGCCTCGAGTATGCGTGTGCTACTTACTTCCCTTATTGATATAAGAAACACAATTTTACATTTAAACATGTATACCAGATGTTTGTGAATAAAACGATTATTATCTTTAGGTTAAAGTATCGCACTGTTCTTGTACAAAATCTGTATATAAATTACATTGCATATCATAAAAGAATATTTTAGCTATCTGTTTAGAAATCTCGATAGACAAATTATTTTGCCCACTTACTGTTGTTAATTTCATAGAAATTATCTCTCGTCCTTGTTACTAATTTTCGTAAAATTGTTGTAAAATGTTTATAAAAATATATTTACGAAATATTAAAGTTGTTCTTTAGTAATATTACAAACCGAGTAAATAATTGGATGTAAAATTATATCTACCTACTTGAGTAGAGGTAGATAGCTATGTGTATTTTAATGGGAAGTAATGTCAGATTTTGGTTGGGCTTTTTAAAAGAAATATTTAGCTATAAATATTGCTATCCTTTGCTATAATTTTCTTTTCTATTTCACGTGATTTTAATTGTAATGAGGATTTAATGATATTGTAATTTAAGGTTAAATAGAACACATTACTAAACACTGTTTGATTGTGTTAATTACTTATTATAATAATTTTGGACTGTTCAATGTGACGGACATTTTAGTTTTATTTTATTTATTTTAAGTGTTTGCTGTGGTTACAGCGAAGCCAAAACGCACAGCAAGCTATTAATGAACTATAATTATTATGTATCTATCTACATATGTATATTATTAGAACTTTAATAAAATTTAGACTAAAATTTATGAACGTTGAAACACATTTTTCTCTTTCTAATGAACAAACCAAACAAGTAAAATTATTACTAAGTATATTTTCATTATTTTTGTAGGTGATTTCTGGTATTGAGTGTTTTACACAAGTATCCATGTAATTTTATTTTATTTCACCTGTAATAAAATAAAATTACTGTGGTACTTGTAATATTGGTTAGGAAATATTAAAAATGATTTAAAAATTATGGCATTAATAATGTAACATACGTTTCTTGACTAACAAAACTTTTGCTTAGAATTAGAAATTACATTATAGAATATCTAGTTACTAAAATAAACCACAAAATGCGTTTGTGATAAATGTTAGAAATGTTTAGGTTAGTTATTAATATATCTATTATTGCTTAGCATTTACTTATAATACAAATATATTTAAGTATATATCACCACATTAATGTGTAGTATTATAGTTTTCATGATACTTAATAACCATAGTTAGGTACGTTTAATGTTTAGCTCAAGCTTTTTAGTAAAAAACAAATAAATAAAAAAAATATTGTAATACTAAATGTGTGTATTACTTATAAGTAATTTTACGTTTTTATTTCAGTAGCCAATTTAAGGTTATAAAAAGTTATTACTACTTTGTATCTCGTATAACTGTGTGTCGCTATAAAATGGTTATAACTAGTAATTGCTCAGGATGGACTAGATCTTATTAAAAGAGCGGAAAATTAAAGACAATAACTTTTGACTGCATCGTAACTATACCCAGACTAAATTCACTTGTTATTTAAAGCACAAAATTGTTGAGTACCGACATTTAACTTTTTTGGTACCACACATATAAATTATGTATTTTGTAGATTGTAGGTACATATTAGAAGGATTTTACAAATAATGCGAATATTGAAAAGAAAATGGAAGTAATATGAGATAATGGCTAGTTATCCAGTTAAAAAATTTAGCCGACTGTAATAAAAGAACAAGATCAATAGAGAATTTGCCGAAAAACTATTTTGCTTTGAAAAAATAATAACCAAAAAAGTGTACCTATTAAAACATAATTTGAAAAAAAAAACCTCAAAATTTGTATAGCTTGTGTTTACGTAATGTTTACGGTAGTACAGAATGACAGAACAGTAACACTTGCTATGTTTCGAACAATACTTTTAGATTAAATTATATGTAAGTATTATAATGGACAATATATACTACATTACAATAATTAGGATTAAATAGTATAAATAAAGATAAAATCTTCGCTTAGAAATAATTCATTGGACATCGGTGAGAATTATCATCAAAAATCAAATAAAGAGTAAAAACGCATCATTGTTTTGGTAGAAAATTAGTATTAATTTTTCCATGTAGATGACATATACACCGTGTATTTCCAAACGACGAACATATTCTAGGATATAATTGTATTCATCACAATGACAAACTTTTACTATGTGACAAAACCTAAATTGAAAAAAATATCAGCGGTTCTGTTGCAGCATTTTGTCCATGATCAATGAACTTTTTTTGGAACAGCTGTTTTATTTCGCGATTTCAAGGTTTGCCCTATAGTAGGAGTGGGCCATAATGAAAAGTATAATGATATATTCTATGTATATTCTTCAATATGTACGTCGTTTAGAGATACAACTTACATATTTCATAATACATTAATTACTAATATTACACTTAAAAATCTTTTCATTGCATTAACATTTGTTAGTTTTCTCGACCATCAGACGACTAAGAGATTGTATTATAAGATTTTTCTTGTTCCAAGAAAATGAATTTTACTATAGCGCGTTGTTTTAAAACGACAATGTGAAAGCACTGTTGAAATAACATCATAATATTGTCAAGAATATTTCGGTGATTTCGGTTAAACTAATATGTATTTAATATTAACTGTAGCATTAGTTATTATTGTAAAAAAAACAATAATGTTGTTTTAAAGATATCTCTACGCCGTCAATTCAGCGATGTAAAATAATTTGAATAAATTTTGAAATAACTATTTGTGTGTAGTAATTTGTTCGAACAATTATATAATAATAAGGCACCAGACATAATGTCCAAACGTTTTCAAAAAGTTACTTACTTTCTTTGTTTCTAGTATCATCCCGCACCTGCATTACATAAGAAAATATTTTAACTATAAATTTACGTTAAATACTAAATTAATAAACTATAAAAGCACTTAATAAGTATATTATTAACATTGAAATACAACATAATTTATTAAGCCTCTGAAAAGCTCAATAAATTATAATCGAAATAAATTTTCTTCGTACCTACTTCCTAAATTATCACTCACCCTATTCGTTTTATAAATGTCTGGTTGTCAGTTGTAATATAATTATTCGCTCAAAATTATATTTTATCGTCAAATGTCATATCACTGGTAGATGTATGAAATTATATTTTAGTTACGGTTGTTTCAAGTTCACATTGTGTGATAATAATAGCAATATAATTATGAAATATAAACCAAGCTATTTTACGTAAAACAAATTTACTAATAATTAATAGTTATCAATAACGGGTGCGTTTTAATGGCTGGAATACCTATATAATTATTTAAATATGTGTCTTTAATACATTTCTATGTAATTATGTAAAATATAATTATTGATATAGAAGTATAGCGGCCGGGAACTTTGCAATTATTGTATTTATTAACTACGTCTTATCTATTGCATACAAGTTTAAAACCTAATTCTATTTGTAATGATAATTTTCACAGTGTCCAATATCAATGGCGGTAAGGGTATTATGATCCCCCATCCACTTGTTGATCTGCACCCTTTTATAATATTAAATATACATATATATTGTAACATACGAGTATATATGTAAATGATATCTAATAACAATATTCTTAGTAGATAATAATATACCAATACATAAAATAATATTAAAGGCAATTTTAATTGAATCTTTAAAATATATATGTACTCTATATCTATACTCTACTACCATGTACTTTCGCATGTGTTTTTAAAATATTAATCATTGGCATTTACTTACTTTGATTTTAGTTGTATTTATTAAGTGAATTAGAATTCACTGTGGTGTAGCAGAAAATGTACACAGAGTATTACGCACTTTTTAAACCATTGTTTCCTTTTCTTACATAAGTTGATTATATGCTCATTTTTTTAAGTTGAAATTGTTTTTTAGGTAAGTTAAAAGTAAGTCTTAATAATGTTAGACAATAACATAGTTTTAAAAATATGGGGTGATCTCACTCTGTAAGGCTGTGTCGACAATAAAGCTTCTTGAAGCGCCAGTAGCGACTAGTATTTAAGGAAATAATAATAATGATAATAATTAGGTACGAGATATTTTATAGGTCGTCCATAATGACACTAAAACATTTAGTATATGACAATAAATTTAATTAGGTGTCCATACGAATATATAGTGTATTAATGTAAAATATTTGTCTGTTTAGGTAACTATTACTCTATATTATTCATTCTATTTTTCGTATTTGAACTATTATTCTTTAAATTATAATTGACAATAATTATGTTTCGTTTTACATATTAGTCTAATTTTTAAATCAATTTTAACCTAAAGCTTAAAATAAAAAAAACTTCGAAGAATTTTTTCCAAGTTTTAGTTTTTTAGTTTAAAAAGTCAGTTTTGCAACAATTTTTCAATATTTTCAGGATAAATTTAATAACCACGAATAACATTTATGTAACCGTATAATCTTGACATAATTAATAATAATAAGTACATAACCTAATTAATAAAATAAGTATGTAAATAACTACGTCTAGATAATGTAAGTGAGATTATTACCTAATTAAATTAAATGTTATTGCAAGAATAAACCAATTTGTCAATTATTGATTAGATTCGAGTTTTAAGGATTTTATTTTAAAGTCCTAGTAGAAAGCATTGCTGTAAATAATGTCGATCGCTTCTCTCATTATATTTTTTTCATCAATGATGTAGGCAAATCAAGAAAGCAAATTTGATAAAATTAGATGACTGCCAAAAACGGAATGTTTATTTTCAGAGCTAATGAATACGAAAATGTGTGGGTTTTTTGATTATAAAAAAAATCGAATTTAGGGTACTTTTTCTCTTTAGGATATCGGAGGCATAATATCTTTATAAATTTTATTATGGAAACTGACGAGGTTTTCACACATTATGATTTAAAATACGGGAATTACTCACGTACGATTCAGTCGATTATTCTTGAATTGATTATTATTGAATCGTACATGAGTAATTCCCGTGTTTTAAATCATAATCTTTATAAATATTTTCTGTACGGATCTATGATTTAGTCATCTAATTTTAAACCAGTATTCGTAGCTAACATGCTGTAATTTCATAGTTTTTACCTGAAATGTTTTTGTAATCATTTAGGAACTATCATCAATCATGTTTTTGTCTATTCATTAGTGTGCACTTTTTGATTAATTACGTATTTAGTGGCATTTTTGAAATGTTTAATTATATAGGCTATTAACTCAAATAAATATTCGTCAAGAGCTTTCTGTTCGTTATAAATGTTTAAAGTAGATATTATAAAGTATGTACTTTTACATTGTAAAAATATATATATGTAGAATTACTTATAATCGATAAAATTAGGTAAAATAAATGTGTATAAATGTTCCCTAGTATGTGCTATATTTCCCAGCAGTTTGCAACTGGGTTAGAGTTGGTTGCATCCAAATTCTGTATCTACATTCATTAAATATTTTGATATGAATGCATTCTCAAAATGTAATTTTAAACGCAAATTAACTGGTTTCTAATTGGCCTACGCTATAAATAGGATGTAAACTTTATGTGATCATTTAAAGATTACTATGTGAAACTTTTTGTGGCGCTTAAGACCTTATGTCATGTTTTGACAGTTTAAACAATTTTAAAATGCAGTTATAAAATAAACAAAACGTACTCTAAAAGCAAATAAAAATAACAGTATTTAAAATATTTATTGTAAAGTTTACTCAATACCACAATAAAAAAGGAAACTTAATAGGAAATGTTTTTCAATGTTCATAAAATGTAGGTTTTTATTTGAATTTTAAAGAATCGTCATAGGAATAATAAGAACTTTAAATCAACATTACAGTTACTTTATTATTTATATGATTTTTTGTTAACCAAATCAGCATCCTTAGTACCTAATTAACCTCTTGTATAAATCATTGAACTTCAGCACAATACTAAAATTAAGTGAAGAAACTATGTCACTAATTTTTAGGCATCGTTCATAAGGGCGCTTCTAGACGGGCAATATTTTCACTGCAATAGAGGCTCGGCAATATTTTTAGTGTTTCAATGATTCCAATGATGGCCATTGATGGCCGGGCTACACTCTGCAAAATTGCCAGTATTATCGGGCCAGTATCGCAGTAAAAATATGGCCCACCTGGGAGCGCCCTATGTGAATTCAAACTTTTACAGACAAGTAAATTGCTTAGATTTTATACATATTATTCAATGACTTTGGTAAAGCATATTTTTTGTACATTATTAATTTATGTAAGTCTTTGTATAATTCATTATTTACCACTGATAGCATAGGTGCTTAACAACATGCACCTGCTTTAGTAGGTTAAATTTCTAAACATACTCATATTAGGTATGTTAAGAAATGTTGTTTTATACGTTATTTTTAATATTAATTGAATATATCTATCTGTTTGTTTTCAAAATTTTGTAGTAAATGATATTATCTTCCCAAATAATATAATATATTGATAAAATATTTGTAAATTGTTTTATTACGATACCCGAATAGGTAGATGTTTATCGTTTGTCGAGTTGTCTTAGTGAAAATAAAAAACGTGACGTTCAGGTAAGAAGATATATTAAATTAAATAATATACGTATAAATATTACATGTACATAGATAAGTACAGGGAAAAAAACGAAATACAAAAAAGAAAATTTACTTCTCTACTTAATTGTAACGTATAAAAAAGGGATAATCAGATGACAAGTTCAGTCTATAAAAAGCCTAAAAACACAGAAGATAAGACGGCATGTAAGCTTATGGAAACATTTTTAATGAGCGCTTATACATACACACTTAACCTACTACTAATTATTAAATTAAATAAAAAACACCACAATAGTTATTTTAAACATTCTACCGAAAATTAAGTCAATATCACAAAACCTTTATTAGGTAACTCTAAACTTCTAATACTACCTTAATTATGAGTTTTTTTTATCAATTGATGATGCAATATTTGTTACTACAACAACTACAACTATAATAAATTAAATTACTTTAGTAAATTGTTATAATTTTGTTACTTGAATTATTAGTGTTAGCTAACTCGTCCGTGCGTATAACCTGAAGGAATAAGGAAGCAAAATACTACATTTCACAGATTAACTACTATACTGTCTTATAGAGAAGCAGAGTCAAAAGTGAATTGAATTTTAAAATTAGGCAAGAATTGCGCAAGAAGAAGGGTTATGTATTTAGAGTGTACGAGTATGTATGTATCTACATAATTATAGATGTTTATATGTGGGTATGTCTGTATGTATAAAGTTTCTTTGGCACTTCCTCCGCAATCTAAACAGTTGATGGATTTCGACATTTGAGGTGTCATTTGAATATTCTTGATAGTAGAAGTGACATAGACAACATTTTGCGCAGTCGGGGTTTTTTTTTAAATAATGTTTTGTTTCGATTTACAATTCAATTCAAATTCAAAGACAATTCGATTAGATATTTAATAAGGCCACAGATGTCCAAACAACGCCCTAGACTAAATCTTGTTAAGACTGACTGGAAGCAGTGGAAGTGACTAAAAAAGATTAACAGTCACGACGCACAGCAGGGAGCTAAAGGATGGAGGAGGAGAGGTGCGGTACTACTGAATTTAAGGCAAGAGTAGGCGTCTTAAGGAAGGCTTGAAGCCTCAGCTGTTATTAACAGCTAACAATATTAGCTGAATAACATTACAGCTTAGGATGTTTTTTTTTTGTGTTACATGCTCTTCATTTAAAAATTACTTTCGATAAGAATAAAGAAACATAGTTAAATACAAACTTAGTCTAATAAAAATAACCCGGCACTGACTGACAGACAAATCACCGCTGAGATAAGTTGTTCAAAGCAATTCACTATCAAATAGTTTTTAGAGACTTACCGCCGCACTCACTGTGTTAATGATTACTTACTCAAACTGTTACTAAGCAAAGATTTCCTATGTAAACATTAACGTTTCTGAGGGCGGTAGTTATACGCAATGGTGCTACGGTAATTCATCAGCCAATTAATATTTTTGTTCTAGTGACTATCAGACCCAAATCCCTATGATTTCCTATGTTATTTACGTCAGCTATTAGGAGCGAACGATCTTCGTAAACGCCTAGACTTTCCTGGAAAGCCTCTTGCGTAGGGAGGCTTGGCGTTCGTAGTTACGTAGTAAACTCCTCGAGCACTGTAAAGAGAAGAAGAATCATCGTTATTAAGTATTAACATAGCATATCGTCACTCCTTTCTCCCGAGGGTGCTGGCAGAGGTGTAATACAACACTCACACTTCGCCAGACGATATTTAGTCCCTAATGTGACAGGGGGCGAGCCTGTCGCCATGCACTGGGCTCCAGTCATGCAGATGACATACAATACGCACATATGCTCACACAATGAACAAATTGGTGCGTGCCGTCGGCTGGGTTCGAACCCGCACCCTTTTGCTTGAGAGGCGGGTCTTCTCCCAACTAGGCTGCCATCGCTTTAAGTATTAAGTGCATAAATTATTACTATGAACTAAATATAGATATTAACTATAGATTAAATATAGATATCTAAGTATGTATATCAGTCTCTGGCAGCCATAGTACAAGCTTTGCTTAGTTTGGGGTCAGGCGACCGTGTGTGGAAGTGTCCCGAAATTATTATAATTATTAATTATAACTTATCAAGGGTTGGTATTGATTTCGAGCATCGTTTTAAATATTTGCACACACATTTTCACACTATCCGATGAACACATTTTCACACTACCCGATGAACTTCCGCAAAGTAACGCCTTATTTAATCAACTAAAAACCCATCATAACTCGGTTTCTATTTACTCCCTTGCTAAAGCTTGGAAGTAAAACTACCCTACTCGTTTATATAATGGGCCACTTTAGCCCGTTGTCAATCTAATATTTCATTTTCAGAATCGTAAAAAATATTGGAGAGCCCAGCTGAACACCTAACGCGGCTTTTGTTTAACTCTATGACATACAACACTACTTCAAATGCTTACTTGTGAGTGACGTGTTCTCCCATGAGCACGTACTCGGTGTCTTTAGGCTCGCACCAGCCGATGAGGTACGAGAACAAGCTGTTGCACGGCCCAGCCCAGAACCCGGCGCGACTGTTGATCGACTCTATGAAGTAGGGTGTCACTTTTGTGTGGTCGCACGATAGCGTCTCTGTAAAAAATATCAATTAGTACTCAGTATAACTTTTTGTACAATGCTAATAATAACTGTTGCTAAATTTATATAACTGCCAATCACAATAGTTTACGTCAATTTCAGGGTTGGTGCCCATGCATACTTTACTACGCTATTCGACTATTTGTATGCAAAATAAACCAATTTTTTATTTAATACTTGCTGTTACCCGCGACTTTGTTCGCGTTTGTTCAGAGAATAATATCCAAAAACCTTCCTAATGATATTCTGTTAACAATTATCTTTCACCAAGATCCGTTCAGCTGTTGAGCCGTGACAGGCCTACAAACAGACAGACAGACAGAGTTACTTGCGATTTAATAAAATTAGCACAAAATATAGACATAGATAATGTCATTCCAGCTGAAGGGACCCTTGACATAGAAATTGGTAGTCACTACATAGTCAAAGTCGCTTTCTCTGTCCCTATGTCCCTTTGTATGCTTAAATCTTTAAAACTACGCCACGGATTTTGATGCAGTTTCATTTAATAGATAGAGTGATTCAAGAGGAAGGTTTATATGTAAAATGACATCCATGAAATAGTGGAAAAATACTGTTACTTTTGAGGTTTCTAATGTGATGTCGTTAATTATCCATTATTTTTGCCGCTTACATTGCAAACGCAGGCTGAACCCTACGAGATTTATCAAAATAATGTACTAATTATTTGTACACATTAAAAAGGTCTACAGAAAACTCCGCGATGGTATATACTCGTATGTCTATCTCTCATGGATATCCCACAATAACATTTTTTGTCATTTACTTTTTACGACAAATAATGGCTAATTTAACCGCGGGCAAAACCGCGGGGCGTAGCTAGTTATAATTATAAATAAAAACTCATACCAACCATACTACCCATAGGGCCCAACCGATATATCCGAGGATGTACAAAGCACAGTGGAGTTGTTCTTACAACTCTACTATAACTTCTTATGTGTTATGTGTAAGTAGAGTAAAGAAAGATGCTTACGAAATATAGTGTCATGAGCACAGCCAGGCTGACTGGACCCACCGTTGACGTAAAAGTCAGCGTGCCCGTTCGGACCCCACTGCCCGAGGATGCCGGCACCAGTGTGAAGAATATCCACGAATAACGCATCTGTGTGGTCCAAATCTCGTGACCGGTTGTTACCCATGTAGAAAAATATTGTTGGGTCTAACCCTGAGAATTATAAATGAAGAATCTGTTACAAAACTGCTTGTCAAAATATAAGAATGAAGTAAACAAATATTGAGATAATCGGGTTCAAAAATGATCGGTAGGAACCAAGCGATCTAGCCCATTAGGGCTCGAATTAGGCTTAGTGCTAACTATGCAAATTGTGTGCAGCTGACTGTTTGCCTCCAGCTAGTCACCGTTTATATTTTAAATGGAATATCCGAACAGCGTGTATTGTAAGTACGCAGTTTACGGCGTACCATTTGCTCATTTGCAGGCCACCAAACGGTGGCCGATTCGTATTTTGTTTGCTACAGTTTGCCACTTGCCCAACATTGAGTTTGCCCGCATGTTAGACAAAGCCAATGTTGAACAAGTCCGAGACCCACTCATAGACTTATCAGATAGCGTCAGCGGAATGACACCGGCTCACAGCTTGCTTAGTCAGGACGAAGCCTGATGTCGAGAGTCCAGACTGATCATGTGTATTATCGAAACGGATTATATTTATTATCATTATTAAGGAACCCTATTACATAATTATGATCAATTTACTGCAATGAATACATTTAATAAATTCTTTAGGGCCGATTAAGTATAAAATACTACATGAAACTTTTCCTGCTTGATATATAAATACATTCCATGACATTCAGTTTACTATCACTTCCTTGATCAGCAAAAAAATATGTGATAAGTTTTGAGTTGGTTAAACTCGTACTGTATTTTTTATATGAATGTAAGCGACTATCGTCACTGATTTCAATGTTAACTTCATTTCTGCCTCTGTTCACCTTCAAAAAAAGTTAAATAAAAATTGATCTCTATAAATCTTTTAGATAATTTGAGACTTTTGAATTTTTGCTTAACATTATGCTTTAATTACGTACCTGTGATCCTTCCAAGCTTCCCCTTGGCAAGATGGTTAGCGACCAGCCCCAGTATATGAGCACCGACACTGTATCCGATAGTGTGGATCTTCTCAGGAGGTATTCCTTTTATGGGGTGGTACTGTAGATACTCCACTAGTTGCGCAATGCACAGGCCTGCGAACCGAGGGGCCCAGTCGATCTGAAAATGATATAGTGAATTACTATAATGATGAACGCGAGCCACCATCCTGACCAATGACCACTCTGACAAGAGTGATAACGACCAAGAAGAATTATGATGAAAAATTTTAGGTATTTCCCAGGAAATAATTTTCTAATTAACTGTTTGTGGTCCGTTGCGTGTTCTAACCGCTTGTGGTCCATTGGGATCTGGGGATTACCTCACATTTTCGTTCAGTCCTTCCGTGAAAAAATTATAGAATTAGTATTTACGTACCCACAATCATGAATAAGTGACAAATAGATATAAGAATGACACCCTTAGTGACTTCATAGGCCTCTCCTGGCCAAAGAGGCAAGAAGAAGGCAGAATTCGTTTTGCTGTTGTATTACACTAAACGTGATTAGGATTCCAACGACTAGTCTATCCAATACTTCTATTGTTATTGCTATAATTACACGGTTCCATTTATGGAACTCAGTGTTTACTAAAATCAACATCTTCTATTTGACGAGTTTAACATTTCCAATCTTCAGATCAACAAGTACATTGTTGCACAAAGTTTTTCAAGCAATTCATTTGTTACATCTAATGGCATGTTACCACCTGAGCACAATGCAAATTGATGCGCATTTGAATCGAAAACAATGACAAGTTACCAAATTATATAGCAAGGACAATCTCTAAGATAATTATAGAGATTGCGAAGCACGGAACCATAACGTCATCACGACTATCATAAATGTGAATGTAACTCCTATCCTTCTGTCGGTCTTTCCGTGACACTCAGATTGGAATAAGTTCGGGGGTTAGTGTTCGTCTTCTATTTTTTATCTTCTAAACTAATTTTGCTTAATATTACTATGTTCCTTGGATATATTATGCATCATCAAGACGACTAGGATAGTTTTACTGTAAAACTGCGGATACTAGAAAGTGACGGATGAAACTGGGGATCAGTGCAAATTAAGTTTGAGAATAAACATTCCAATCATACCTGACTAAGACACGGCTCTTTGACCAGCGATCCGTAGTCTACTATGATAATATTGTAGTTGCCCTTGGTGAAGTATGCCTTTCTCATGTCCGTGCTCGGAGACAGGTTCCGGCCTCCCCCGAAACCGTGGACGACGATCTTAGTGGGGTGGTTGGGGTTGAACCGGGAACGCGTTAGGGAATCGTTGTCTAAGGTATTTAGAAGCTCGCCTTTTGCTTGGGTTTTTCTGAAAAAATAAATTTAAAAGATTGAAAAACAGATTTTTTTTGTTACTATAAATTTACCAGTTTTACGCATACATTCAGCGCTGCACCAGAAGTTGGTGCATTTCTATACAAAATTAGTGTTAACCGACTAATTTACGTTGAATTGAGCGTTGGTTATTAAATAAGTGTAGTCAGCCCCTAACTTAGCACCTACTTCAACATCCATTTTATTTTCATTTAGGTAGGAACTCATTCAATTATTACACTAAGGTAGCTTAGTCCATGATACAAAAATAAATAAAGAAAACCTAATGAGTCGGAGTGTATACCATAGTTTAATCGCGCAGTTATTAAGGAAGACCGTGTTTTTTTTAGATGTAAAAATATATTTCTAACTGTGATAGTAAAAGTAAATAAGTAGGTAGTACCTAGTATATAGAAAATACTGCATGCTGGGATGCGGACAGCGGTAAGGAGGCTGGATACATGACGTGGTGTTGAAGAGATCTTGCACGGACTGAGGTTTCTTTTCTTTTTGTGGGTCCTGGTTCTGTTGGGTTTCGGATACTGAAAATACAAACATTCTTTTAGCTCTTCTTAGCCAAGCCAGCCAAACTCCTTGAAGTATCGGAGCGAGGCTCTGGGTCAATGGCATACTTGCTCCAGTGGAGTAGATGGTAACCTGCATAATGACGATGAGAAGCAGTCTAGCTGCAGTGGTGACGTGGATGAAAAAGTCAGTGATGCCTCATGCCAGCCGGTAGCGATTCTAGTTTCTTCTGTGGCCACAACTCTCTGGGTATAAGCATGACGAAAGATAAAAAACTGACAACTTTAATATGCTAGTAGAGCTTGGATAAATTGATTGAGTACAGTGGCAAAAAATAACTAGTGCCTCAGCGATCTGAAGACCTCGCTGCCGGCGTCTGTCTGGCTATCCACCTCGCGGGTCGCATTTCTCAAAAAACATTTATTTTTATTTTATATCAATATAAATAATTATGTTTATAAATACTATAATGGATGCGACTACGAACGCTTAGCTATATTTAACTCAACCATGTTATCACATAAGCGACAAATTGTCTTTGTTGATAATAAAAAGTCTTTAAACCTAAACCTAACACATGAGAATCTGTTGAGAAATGCGATCTGTAGAAGAAGACAGCCGGACATCAACGGACACGCAAACATTTTTGGCGAAGCTGATGCATAGACACTACGCTCGCTGGAACTGACTTCACCAAAGCCTCAGCGAGTAAGTATTTTATGTAGCTAAACTTTGATACAGTAGAATCCTGTTCAACAGGTCACTAAAAAACAAAACAAAAAAATCTCAACCACATCAATATTCGATTCAATGTTTCAATCCAGACGCTCAGTCGACAAGTAAGCATAAACATTGCAGTAATGCTTATTTTACTAGTTTAAATAAATAAATAAAAGATATAAAATTTAATATTTCTAACGTCAAAACATTTTTTATATTTAAAAGTGCTCTACATAACGATCTTAAAGTTATCTGACACAATCAATTATCTTTTTTAAGACAAGTCTTTGGCACACGACTATTAGAAAATAAATTATTATTTCGTAACGTTGACACGCGACTCCTTCTATTACATAGCTACGCTTGTAAAGTCATTAACAACCAAATAATGCATTAATGTGGCATACACTATATACTCGTAGTACCTTATCAAAATAAAGTTACATAGAGTTTTGGGCAGGAATTAAGACACGATGATGTTTTTCGACTGCGACAGAGTACCACACAGCCAGTTGCGATCTATGAACTAACGCACTTACAGGTAAATTGATGTTGGTAAGTATTTACTAACAAAGAGCCATGTCCCGGCAGCTTTGCGCTCTGATTCCTACAAACAATTAGAATTACTAAACTTACGAATTCTTTAAGGATTTGGGAAATGTATAATTGTAATGAGGGTGTAAGTAACATCTTTACAAACAGTCACTGTATTCAGTACTCTTGCGCATTTCATACTAGTTTACTTGCGCCAGAGCTGATATTTATCTTATGATGATAATAATTTAAAAAATAGAGATAAAATAAATAGTTACTAGCAGCGGAGTGCACTCAAGAAATCTTGTCAGGTGATAATTTAGCGAAAAATGTGCATAATCATCAAAGCGTTGAAAATTAACTGCTTATTGACTATTTATGAGACCTGTTTTCAAAACTTTTTTCTTTGAATATCGATAAGGCCACAACTAAATTTAATTTTGTGTTGTATTTTGTTTATGAATATTCATAATTACTTATTCCTATTTCGATAACGTTTAACTCAGACGTTAGTCAAGCTAGACTCGACTTTGTAATAAGGTGAAATAAAAGAAAGGCTGTTCCGAATCCCTAGTCAGTTATAAATTAATACCCTACATAAAATTATACCCTGTAAAACTGACGTCAAAAAATCTCGACCTATTTTAAAACTTTTTTGACTCCTCCAAAGATGCCCATGAATAAAGTTATTTTATAAGATATATTTTAGAATATAGCAACACACGCATTTTGACTCTCTAACATCGAATATGGAAGAAATGGCACGAGTCTAATTTCTCATACACAGCGTATGGACACAATATAACTACAAGCAAACGGACACTACTCAGCTCCTTTGGCAGTATTATGTTTCGTGTATCAATTACAAAGCGACTATAGCAAGAACGAGACAACAATAATTATCACTGCTGCGATTGGTTGCGTTTGTTTGTGACTACGGTGAATTGTGTTCAGTACCTAATTTCTGCGGTCCATTTTAAGGTTTTCGTACCGTATCTCCCTTATATTTGATCGAAGCTCTATACCTATGATATTCACATGTCAATGTGATCGATTCACGTTCGCTCACAACCCGTTCACATAAGACCAGGAAAACATAACAGAAACGCAAAGTTCATCGATACCGCTTACATAATGTTAGTAAACCAGATTACTTCTGCCTTCGATGGAAAGTACAAAAGAGAATCCGCCAGTGAAAGTGTCGTAACACTTGATCATTATTACATTGACTCATTCACCGCTTATGGATGACCTCGATTGCATTCGTAAAGGTTGCTGCACAAGGATCTTACTGTGCTGGTTTTCCCACGATGTTGTATTTAAGAGTATTGAATAACTTCTTGCTGATGTTTTGTCTTGTGAATATGTTGGTTATCATCCATCAAGTATAATTTTACGCTGATTATAAACTTGAGTGATTACAAACGTTTAAAGTTTGCTGACATACTACCATAATGATGCAGATTTTCAAATGAAGGTGTCTATATTTTGTAACAAACAGTTCTTTACAGTCATGGTTAAATATAAGAATGTTAAATTGACTGATACTACTTATTTCTGCCAACTAACTGAGTAGACTAAAATTATAATGTTAGAATTATTATTATTTACTAGATGATTAGTTAGTAATGTCATACCTACTCTTAACTCATTGCAGGATTACGAAAATAGGGATAAAAATTACGATTACTTAATATTTTATATAAATACTAAATTTATATAAAATTCGCTTGACTGAGCGAAGTATCGTATGAGACCACTAAATATGAGATTACTACAGATTTTAGTAGGTATATGCATACTGTATAATCAAATAATCATACTTGCATCGATGTTTCTTGCCTTTCAAATGTAGAACATCATTCCGTGAATCTGCATACAGATGCATTTTATTAAATTAAAGCATTTGAAACACTCATATTCGAATGTCTATGCTCTACATTAAGCTATTTTGTATCTATCTATTACGTACTTCAGGAAAAAATCGCGAAATCCCATTTCAATGTGGACTACGTCATAGTTCACTCATTCAATCGGTAGAAGCTCGCTGTGTGATTCTTTTTGTGTTTTAATACATTGTTTGTTGTGATTGCCGTGGTGTTTATTATAACAAACCAAGGACATATTTGTTTCGTATGCGTCGCTCGCAGTATCTCACATAGTCGTTAAAATTTAATAGCATATTGCAATACGATATACAATTTCAATGTGGACACTGCATCACAGTTCACTCATTCAATCGGTAGAAGCTCGATTTGTGCTTCTTGTTGTGCTTTAATACATTGTTTGTTGTGATTGCCGTGGTGTATATTACAACAAACCAAGGACATTTTTGTTTCGTATGCGTCGCTCGCAGTATCTCACATAGTCGTTAAAATTTAATAGCATATTGTAATACAGTGCGGTTTCTTCTAGTACATAATATCTAAATGGCTCTACCGCAAAATATTTTTTATGGTTTTGTGATATTAATTAAACTACAACTGCATGTTGTTGTTTACAACATGTAGGTGAATGTGAATAGTTAAAATCTAGCGTGTCCGTGTGAAAGAAAGACCGCTTGGATGTTATTGCATATCTTATGTAACTACTCCACATACCTACTTAAGTGAACTCCGTGTTGTTGCTTCAAGTTCAAACCAATTTTAGTCTGGCATTGGATTTTTGGGAGATTAAAAGAGCGATAAAAATAACTGCTTAGCGACAAAATTAGACTTTTATGTTCCGTTTCTGCATTATAATTAATTCATGCTTGAATATCGGAACAATAATAATTTAGAAATGTATTTGTAAAATCATAAGAAAAAGGTAACTTTAGCTCGTCTTGTGCAATGGCTGTAATGTTAGAGTATAAAGGTGCATTAAAATGGTAATTATTTGGTCAAAATTTCAATGACTATGCATATACTATTACCAGCATTTCATCTCTGACTCAGTGGCTCAGTTGGCAGTGAATCTGCCTTCTGAGCCAGAAGGCGTGGGCGTGGGTTCGATTTGTCCTTGGGCAAACATTCATTTAAGACAAACATATTTTGTGCTTGTTCTATGTCTGGGAGCTTATTATCTATTTAAGTATGTATTAAAACAATATGTAAATCTGTCTCTGTCACCATAGTACAAGCTTTGCTTAGTTTGGGGTCACACGACCGCGTGTCAAGTGTGCAAGTGTCCCGAATATTATTTTATTATTTATTTATTTATCTAAAGCGAATTTAATTAATAATCTTAATTGTCGTTGAAAATTTAATTGGTCCATGAAATATTGTAAAAAATTCAAAATTAATATACAATATAATATGTATAAGTGTAATATGTAATATGTCTAAATGTTTTCAAAATAATTTTATTAATTACATTGCATTCTGCAACAGCAGATGAGGTCCAACAGAAAGAGAGAGTATCTGAGAGACATTTGAAAACTTTTTTCGTTTTCGTTTGGCTCACTACATTTAGCCTAGTTCCTTAACGTTTCCGCCAGGTGCGCTTTATTGAAATGTATGGAGCTGATCGAAAACGCAAAAAGTTTTTGTAACGATTAAATCTCTTGGTAAGCCCCCACCTAGCCTGAAAAATGGAAAAGCTTTTTTAATTTAAATTAAATTTTTTTTTTAATTTTATATCTCCAAACATCCAAAACATTTTTCCTGTTTAAGATACAAGCATAACTTTTTCACAAAGCGTAATAATAATTTTATTATAATTTATAATTTTAGGCGTTAAAAATTTTCGTCCACCGTTCAATTTTCTAACAAAACAACATTTCATTTTGACGAATGATTTTGTCATAACTTTTTTTGTCACTTAAACGAACAAAGCCACAATTTCATGATTTGTTCCGCGATAACCGTCAAAACATCGAGAAAGCACAACGGGTCGTGACTGCGTGAGAGGTTCATGGTTACGCAATTTGTATAACTTAGAATTCCTAAGTGTGTCGGTACTTATAGCACAGTTCGGAAGTGGCCAACATTCGCATAACCTGCTAACCAGTCTGTGACAATAGCAACTATGGTCTAGTCTGTATCATTTATTTATTAACTGCGGTGTTATCTGTGTCTCCCACGCGGTAACTGACAATTAAATAGACAGCTTTAAAATATAGCTTTATTATTTTGCTAATGACTTGACTTTAATGACGAGCCAGTTTGAGTTGACCTCATTGACGTGTTTAATAAGGAAGGAATCAAATTGAGAAGAATTTTTGTAGACTACGATGTAAGCTGTGCAATTCTCTATTGCAGTAAACTTAATCTGTGTCATAATAAACTTTATAACTCCTAAAGATGCTGTACCACGCCTGCGCTACTCTATATAACGTAAAGTGGTGGTACCGGTACGCAGTGACGTGATTCGTTACATTATTTGTGGAACTTCTAGTTCAATTATGTTATTTGAACATACACGCATTCGCATTCATACCTTGTAATGCTGGTGTTTTCTTTCTTACCTTTATCTACCCAATAATTACCTGACATAACCACATGTTAATTGACATAAGATTAACATTTCGGCATTGACATAAGCCATTAATAACGTACACAAGATTTGAAAATTATAAAAGACAGTCAAGCAGCGGAATAGCATCATTAATCACCTTTAAATTACTAGTGAATCAACCTTGGTAAGGTTTATTACAAAATACGGATATGGTAACTTTGCAAAAGCCTTCTAAAAAAAAATTAAAGGCCAAGCTTAAATTATTCAAATTATATGAGGCTCGTCATTGTGTACTTGTTAAAGAAAATGAGTAGGTAAATAAATTTGACGCGAAGCCATTGTGTTAAATAAGACAGGCATCAAAGATGCATATCCGTTTAAGAAAAGTCACCTTGCAACTCCACGATTTATGTGCCGAGCTACAAAACGGATGAGGAAAGACTCAAACACTCGTATTATGCAATTACTTGGGGTTACGTGGATACATTTGCACTTGCACGGAACTCGTAACGTTTAGCGATACATTAACTTCTGCTTTATGTTTGTTTATAGAATTGCGCGTTTTATATAGGGTTTGGAATAGTGCAAATTTATCATCCACGGGCAAATTTTCTCACTCCGAAAAAAGTCTAGATATTTTTCGCAGAAAAATCAAATTTGATAGCAACAACTTCTTAATTTCTCAATACATCATTTTCTTTTTTATATTTCAAAAAGGCATAAAATAGTTAACTGAAATTAATATAAGTTTGTAAAGGTTTACAATACCTCTACATAGTTGTAAGTTAACATAAAATATAATTGTATCACAAATAATAATAGTTTAGTCGTAAAATAAGTTCATAGTTCTAGGTACACTGAAAATAAATGAATATTAAAGTAAAATTAATGTTTACAACAAATAGTAAGCCATTACTATGTTATAACAAAAAGTCGTAGTAAGAGCTCTATTTGTCTTTGTCACTTGCATTTTTGTGTTTCAGTTTCATTAGAATCCTGTTTTAATGCATTAATAAAAATCCTACTTGTTCCTTTCTTTGTTTACGTCATGGCGTAAACAAAGGAATACGTGTTACAAAATAATTCCGATATGTAAGAAAGTCCATGTCAAGGCAAAATCTGTGTATAGCACTGAGTAAGCTATGATTACAATTTCTTAATCCTCCAATACCTAATGAAGTGATTAAGTAAGTAGGTAAGTACCTACCGACCCATGCTCGAGTAATCATTCATGCATTTTTGCTCGTCTTTGCATGACGGTTACTACATCGACGCGGGTCCTACACATATTGGTTTATAATGCAGTACTTATACCTACTTATAGCAAGACAATTAAAATTGAAGGTTTTTTTAAAATCTTAACGAATAAGTAGTGACCCTTAACATGAGTATGTAATTGACCTACGTGTAGACTGCAGTTTAAATTGCAAAGAATTTAAGATTTTGGTGTCGTGTTGTTGTTTTGTATTAAAATGCAACATTTCAGTGAATCTACAGGAAATAAAAAGATTTAACAACTCAGGGTATCAGATAAGAGTCAGAGCGAGAAGTGTACAACAAATTGGGCGGTCAAAGTTTAAAATAGTGGTGTAGCATTTTATAGGCAAGGCGCTTACCATCAGGTGCGAAACTTTCTTGTCATATTTCTCAGAGATGCTTACTTATAAAATAAATGCAGCAAAATATGTATATAAAAACCAAACCTCTAGATAAAATAATAATAATCTTTGAAAATTTAATTGCATTACACTACAAGCTATCCGATGTATAATATACATACGACATAAAATATAAATGTATCTATTACATTTCTGATAAGTCTTGGAACTTACCAGAAAATCGCAGAGTGGTAATCCCAATCAAAAACAACCACTTTGCACCTGATGCCATTTTAGATAAACGCTACTACGTCTTTTTATGCAACTCGAATCATAATAATAAAAATATATACAACGAAATGGTAATCACAGAAATAAGTATATCACATACGAAGGTAACTAAATTTTTGCAACTATTTTTGGTGTAGGTAAGGATCCCTAATAAGCGTGTAGCGCGCGAGTGTTCCGTGCGAGGACTGACAGCGAAAGTGGTGGTGGTAGACTGGTGGTGGTGGCGACCCTCACACTGGGCCCTCTTTGGAACGTTGGTGTTTTGCGTAATTTTAGTTGGCATTTAAAAATTATGGTTATTATAATTGAATGAATAATAATCTCAAATACAAGAATTTAGTCACATACTAACAAAGTCTGAAAAATATGGTTATAATAATTGAATGAATAATCATCTCAAAATACAAGAGTTTAGTTTCTTACTAACGACGACTCGCCGAGTTTGTTAACTTTAATATATTAACAAAGCGATAGCTAAACTTAAATAGTTAACTACTAAGTAACTATTATAGTGGCTCTGTAAGCTGTAGAAGTCGCGGCCGAAGTTTGTCCAACTCTACAATAGCATTCTTCAATTATTTTATTTGTTAATTCTTAAATATTTAGCTGAATGCTAAATATTTAAGAATTAAGAAAATAAAGCATAAATGTAGCATTATTCAACCGACTCTCGTGAAATTTTGGATTTTGGAAGCAGGTTGGATAAGAATACAGATTTCTGTTTACCGAGTCCGTTTTCGGAATTTTAGCAAAATGACGGAAAATTGATTAAAAATGTATAAAAAATGTATATCCGCCAATAAAAAAAATATTCAAAAACTGCCTCGACAAAAAAAATCCATATAATTATCGAACCTGCTCACAAAATTTCAAGAGAATCGGTTAAGAAATGCGACCTGTAGAGGAACACAAAGATCCGCACAGAAATCAGAACAGTAATCGGACACACAAAAGCAAAGACGCTTTGCTTGCTGATGCTTGATCGATTAGGTATGTAATTTTAGTTAAAGAATTAAGAATAGTGTTCTGTAAAGGAAACTGTAGGCTTCCATGAAGCAACCACCACATGAAGTAGAATCGACGTCAATTTTGTTCCTAACTGTGTGAGGAACTGAGAGTACATTTTGTCACCGACAAATGTGCCCTTGCTAATGAACTGTGGCCCTATTCAGAGATTCGAGATTTTCATCTCACCTTTTTCCGTCCTTGTTGCTCTTGTTTGAATAGTCATAGATGTGAGAGTGATCAAGATAAAATCTCATCTCATCTCACGCGCAGGAATAGCCCCCCAGGCCAGTAAGCTCAAACCATAGGGCACGGCTAGCTAATTAATCTGAAGAACCTTGACCATTTATAGTCTGCATAGCGTGTGGTATCTTTGGCATTTAGTGGACAGTAGCAGTTGAAGGTCGAGTGTCGAAATCCGATGGTGTTGGGCAACACACGCGGATGCTGGGCCCGCCTCGATGCAAACTCGCTGCGAAGTGCGACATGGCGAAACCACAAATTATAGCTGACAAAGGATATTATGAAAGCTAATATTAAACCAACTATGTACATACATCCTTCCGATTTGAGGATTCCAGTGTGCAATTTTCGATGTTTGCAGAACTAATCACCTACAATGACATCTTAATAATGCCATGATGGTTGTTGAGTTTTGTTTTTGACGCTGCGCGGGCGCGACTCGTATCGCCGCGCAATAAGGTCCATGTGCGCGCAGCGTCGAAAAGAAAACATTACCATCATGGCAATAAGATGTCAAGATAGGCCCCCAAATACAAACTACGCGCTGGGGCCCTATTCGGAGATTTGAGATTTACATCTCATCTTTTTTCACCCTTGTTGCTCTCGTTTGAAACGTCATAGGTGTGAGAGTGACCAAGATAAAATCTCATCTCATCTCACGTGTAGGAATAGCCCCCCTGTACGAGTACGCTACGAGCAATTAAGAGCAGTGTCCCTATTCGGAGATTTGAGATTTTCATCTCATTTTTTTCGTCCTTGTTGCTCTCGTTTGAAACGTCATAGGTGTGAGAGTGACCAAGATAAAATCTCATCTCATCTCACGCGCAGGAATAGCCCCCCAGCTTCTGCAATTTAAGAATAAAACCTATTCATGGTAAAACTAACACAAAACTTTATGCATAAAAATATCTGAGACCAACAGTACCTAAGTATTACTAATGTAGGTAATGTGTAATTAATTATCCATCAAAAATCTAATTTTATCTTTTACCGCAAAACTGATGCTAAATATGTCTATCATTAATTTCGAATTATTTATTTACGCAAAATAACTGGATTTTACCAACCGTTATTTACTTATGTACTTGTTATACCTATTTTAAAAATAAAAGTTGTATTAATCCTGCAAGAGGCTAGCTTGTCAAGGGTACAGCTTAAAGGCTCAGTTTCATTAGTCCATAACTCTCTACATCTCTAGTCTGCGTAAAAGAGGAAATGAATGAGAGGGGGGTGAATTCTAAGATGTCGAATGATAGAGACGCATGGAGGAAGCGTACATACTTTACTGACCCCACCTGAGTTTGATAAGGGTAAGAAGATGATGAAATGATGATGATAGCTCGTTCATTAGCCCTTCTCAGGAGATCTTCATCAGGAGACTTCTCGCATGCAGGGTAGCACCTACTGAAAGTTAGGTGCTACATAAGGCAGCGTCATCTGTACCTGGGTCGATATACAGCATGCGGGTATTGCTCGCAAGCGGCTTGACATGCGAGAACAGAAAACCTCTCGCACGTCGCACCAGAGGGGCTATTCACAATCATTCCGAAAAGTTTCCGATCGGATTCCACAAATTTGAAACTCAAATTCTTTGAATCTCAGCCTACTTTCATGGATTTTGGAATAGGAAATCGAGTATAAATCCGATCGGAAGAATAAAACTAGTATAAAAACTTACGTAAACGGATAAGAGATTCGAATAATTTGAGTTTAAATTTTTTGAAATCCGAGCGGAAACGTTTCCGAATGTTTGTGAATAGCCCTGCAGATCCCATCGAAAAAAGGAAACGGCTTTCGCATGTAGGCCCATGTAGTAAGTAGGATGTAGGCCCTAACGACCAATGAAAAAGAGCCTGGGATTGATATTGCATGCCTAGTTGCATATTTGTCACTTAAATTAATATTACCTATTATTTTGTATCTGGTTAAAGTGGTATGTGCTTTGAAAAATTTATAAATATTTTTACCGGTGTTTTTGCAGATAATATCTGTAATTACTTGTGGACCAGCAGCAAAATGTTATATCACTTCTACTTATTGACATAAATAACCTACTCGAGGCCAAAAGCGTCAGCAAGTGCAAAGATTTATAAAGGCCAAATTTTGGAAACAAATTTGGAGGTGATCGTAAACTGATATTTTTAGACTTGGAAGTAAATTACATTCACGTGCCATATGTATTGTGTTTCTTAATTTAACTTGTATTGTAAACATTCTAACATAGATGAGTTTATCGATCGTTTGTGAATTAAAAACTGACTAAGGACAAGATAAGGAACTTGTGGTTAATAAACTTTTTATATACACTTAGAACAGAACTAACTAAATAAGCTGAAAATAGAGATTAATTACGAGAGTACCTAATTAAATGTTTGGGGTTTTTTTTTAAAGAATACAAAATAATTCTTGAAATTTTTATTCTTTGTGTTTATCTTCGTTTTTTTCATTTTCTTCTTTCTTTTTCTCACTAGAGCCTTTAGCGAATGGTGCCTCTGAGTTCGTTGCGAAGAAATAATTTCCCCTGGCGCTGAAAAAGACTTTGAATTTTAAGAAACTATTTGAGTCCTTTTGCAAGTTGAGTTAGTTAGGGTTGCTTGCGCATATTTAAAAAAATATATATATCGGTCTACATCTCTAGTTTATAAACACTTAAGTAGAACAATAACAATTGATTAGGATAAAATAGTTAACAGAATTCAAGCCTTGGCTTTTATATTCTTGCAGAGTTTATGCTACCTCTATACTAAACATTCAAAAGCTACGAAGTTGAGTGGAAACAAACATAAATGAATAGATAATAAATATAAGCTTTCGTTAGCAATACGAGTATACGCATAAGTGACGCTGTGCACGCAGTACATATATGATCAAAAGCACTAATAACATCAAAAACAGAAAAGAACCTATTCGACACTGGAGCATAAATTTTAACGTTACGATAGTCTAAAGTAAGTATAAATATTTTAAAAAGTAAAGACTAAAGATTATGTCCTAGATTCCCGAGCATTATCACATTACAACCAGTAAAAGTAGGTAGGTTTCTTTTAAGAATAATCGTTGTAATAATTACGTGGACGTTGCATCAATATTAAGCAATCACGATGTAGCAAAGTTCATATTATAATTATCATCTGCAACTGAATGTTCTGGTGGCCTAATTGTACGCTATACTGAGTTCCTATTCTAACGTGTGAGATATTATCTTGACATTGTCTCTCTTATTTGTAAAACCATAAGAGTGAGTGACCAAGATCTCGAGTGTCAGGGGGGCTATTCCTGCGCGTGAGATGAGATGAGATTTTATCTTGGTCACTCTCACACCTATGACGTTTCAAATGAGAGCAACAAGGACGATAAAATGTGAGATGAGAATCTCAAATCTCCGAATAGGGTCCCTGAACAGAGATTCTGTTGTGTAAAGATATTTTATTCCTATCCAAATATTGCGATAAACTGCTAGAAATGCGGTCAGTTTAATAACTAATCAAGACTCGGACTGCCTTGGGTTTTTAGTTCGTTTTAAGACACTACGCCCGCACACTCAGTCTTGAATCTCGATTAAAAACTGGTTTTACTGTTTAAAAAAATAGTTTTCAATCCAAAGTTACGACTGAGCTTTTGTTTTTGAATAGAGCCCTAAGAGTCAAAAGAGCTGAATTCAATCAGAGTACATCCTGGCCAAATGCCCAATTGGATCTTAATTTTGCTGTGATGACTTTAATGCCAACTTTAACTTTAAGTAACTTTATTAACTTGAAAGAGGTAACTTCTTTTCTAGCTAGATGTGTCTCATTTCAACCGTACAATTTGCACAACGTCAAGTGAGCTCTAATCAAATTGCTCAACCTATTGGCAATCAATAAAACTTTGTTGAGATACTCGTAGCTAAGCTAAGTGACGATATCAGTGTCAAATTTTAGAAATCATTTGATTTTGTTAGACCAAAAGAAAAATTATTGTATCCTGATGTGGGATTTTTTGTGTATGACAAAAGTGACCTGAACTCATGGTCTATAACATAATATATCTTCACGCCTTTCCCACGAAGGGGCTGGCAGAGGTGTAATCAACACCCTTACTTCGCCGGACGACATTCAGCCAGACCAATATGGTGCGTGCCGTCGGTCGGCTGGATTCGTACTCGCTCCCTCTTGCTAGAGAGGCGGGCTATCTCCAACTAGGCTATCATCGCTCATGGTCCAACTACAAAGAAATACCTTGTTGCTAAAATAATTCCATTTAACTAGCCTTTATTGCCATTAAAGTTTAAACTCATAAATATTTTATAGCAAAAGGAAGTAAAATTGAAATCAAAAGTTAGTAGGCCCTGTCAGTGAAAGTATGGAAGTGTCGCGGTCTTTGACCAGGCTTGTTGAATAATACTACACTTTGTCGAGAATAGTTTTTAGCGGTAATACAAAGAATTTCAATTCAAAAAATTTAATTGATACAGCTTAATAATTTACTTACAAATAAAACGTTTTATCGTTTCAGTCCTTGGTTTAAGTTCTTGGTAAGAAACACTGCACTGTGCAGGTTTTAGTTCTATATCCTCTTAATCAGGTAAAACGTCACTTGAAATACTAAAATGTGTACTAATGTACAACTAATAGTATTAATACTATAAGTATTAGTAAATTTAATATGTACTAATATCTCAATTTTGCGCGAAGCTTAATTTACAAGCGAAGCGAAGTCTCAGAGTCTAATGGGGTCCGGACCATCTCGGAATTTCTTTGATGATAATTTGAGGATTGGTGATTCAATCTTCATTAAAATTTTGGAGGTTGTTGCATGTAGTTCATGCAAATACAATTTTTATGAGCGAGATCAGACGAGAAGTTATGAATATACGCGAGGTCCCGTTTGAAGCTAACTCTAGCTAGTTATTTTGTTTTGCATCAAAAAATGCTGGCTCAATATTCTCCTACCTGCCTGCCTATAGACACACATAGGTGTGTACACCTACCTGCTTACCACATTTTCTCTAAAACATGGTTGTTGAATGTGCATTTTCAGACTTAGTTGGGTCTTTTAAAAATTGTACTTACTCTTGTGGTACGTATTCTCCATACAGTATTTCTTCGCTCGAGCTCACGAGCTCGCACCAGCCTATCATGTAAGTTATCCAGGAGACGCACTTGGTGGCGTAGAACCCAGTCTTAGTAGTTATTGACTCTGCGAAGAATACTGGCGCTCTCTCATGGTCGCAACTGGATTTAGCTGGAGGTAAAAGTGAGTAAGTTAGTTCGGCTGCCTGAAGGCCTTCAGCAAGCCTTGACTGTTGAATAGATTGGCGTGATAACAGGATATTCTGTCAGCCGCTCTTGACAACCAGTCATCATTTCAGGGATGTTTCGTGTTCACGATTGTTGACTGACTACACCGTCATTTAAAATACGTTGTAGACTAACCGCAACCTTGTTAGTACGAGTATTGGAAAACTGCGATTATAGCTTTAATTGAAGTTTTTTGTGTAAGCTGAGTGGCTATAGCTCTGACTGACAAAGCTTTTAGGCTACCGTTACATCGTTGCTCAGTTGAGCCACAATGTTGAAGAGAAAAAGACATAATTTTAAAGGTAAGTAATACTACTAGTAAGTATATATAGGTACTTTTAAGAAATTATAACAAAGTAAAATGTTTCGCATCCTCATTAATGTTGCTACGAAGCAAATGACGCGCTAAATAGATAATTAACATTTGAAACATATGTGAATTCAAATTTAAATGGCAATTAAGATTGCGAATACGAGTAAGTAGGTACCTACTTAGCAAATTAAACTGTTAAAAAAAGCAATTTCGTATAGGTCGAGTGGTTAGCCCTGATGTCAGAGTTACTAGGCCGCCAGAAGGCCTCTGACATGGCTTAACGATTGTTGTCGTAGAACAAACAACCGCGATCTACAATTTAACTGTTAAAAAGTTATTATTGATTAAGTAAATAAAATTCAGTACATGAAGTAAAAATCATTAATTTCTTACACCTTTTTAATTATTTATAGAGCTATTTTAATAGATAGTTAGAACAATTTACCAGGTTTATTTTAGAATTAGTTCGAATAAGTATGACCTTTTATTACATACATTATGTCATAAAACTGAAAAATATAAATGTATCATGTTCTCTGTTAACTTCATACGGTTGGCAACACTATTTCGGCCATAACTGATTTTGATACTTCTCTTTCCTGCCCTTGCCCTTAATCGTTTTTATTTACGATATGTCCAGTGTCTATTAATAATTATAAAATAAAGTTCAACTGTCGGTTTAATACTGAGAATTAAACCAATAGTAACACCACAAGTTTTGTTTGGATTTGCTTCGACCGAGTTCCTGGCCCCTACCTGCTACAAAAACGAGCCTGATTTCATGTTTTTTTCTCCAAAAAGAAGCAACTCCTTTGAAATATTATCTTTTGTGATCAAGAATAACAAATAAATAAAACAAAAATCTTATTTGTACAACAATAAATGAATAAACGAATAAATGTATTTTAGTTTTTAAGATTTTCATGTATTTTTTTGGTGTGCAATAATGTGTGTGTTATATTGTATTGTATTGTATAAATGCAAACAAAAGTCAGCGAAACCAAACTCTTACTTTGTTCTGCCGTGGTTTTACACCCCGGCTGCGTCAATCCACCGTTAGGGTAAAAGTCCACGTGACCACTTTGCTCCAACTTCCCCTTCGCTAAGGCGTTAGTGTGCGATACATCCACGAAATCGGCATCAGTCTTATCTACTTTCTTATTATTATCATGCGTCACGAAAAGCGGCATTGCTGGGTCTAGCGCTGGAAAAATAAAAACGGAATTGGATCTTAACCGATTTCCGCTAAGGAGGAGGTTCTTAATTTAATTGCTATTGAGTGTCATGTTCTGAGATGTATATTGAAACCGATTTGAATCTGCCGTTTAGTTATAAGTGGTAGGTGCATTAAAATTCAACTAACTCACTTATTCTATTTTATAGGCAAGCGCCTGGCGGCGTATTGTGGCAACCTTACTTTAAAATCAGTTTCCATTCCATGTAGGCGCGGTTACCACCGTGTGCATGCCGTAATCTAATAACAGGGGCTCTATTTTGAAGCGCGAAGTGAGAGGGTCCGAAATCAGAAGAAGACCCACCCAACACAGACCCTCAGCAGGCCTTGCATGCGCAAAGCGACAACGGTAAGTAGTTTAAAGAGACTGACGTATGTTTAAACGGAGTCTTGTTCCGTTTTCACACGACAAAAGTGACGAGAAGAATTATGTCGCACGCATGCTAGGCTTGCAGGTGTCAAGCCTTGTCAATCATGCAACAATATTTTCCTTTTTTTTGGATGTAGAATAGGTCGGCGTTTGACCACCAACTCGCCTGATGTTAAGCGACGTTGTGGTCTAAGATGGAGCACAACGACCTATGAGGTACCTATTCACTCTAGCCTTGATGTTTTGTAGAGTGAAGAAGTACAAAGACGGCAGTTGAGTGAGGCGCTACAAGAGCGCTACTGCTCAGACCCGTCTTCGAAACGGTTATACTCGTACCCGGACTACATCCCGAAACACGACTAGGTCATTTCACGGCACTTATTTTTGTTGCTTACCAGAAATCCTCGGTAGCTTGCCACAAGTTAAGTAATTCCCAATAAACCCCGCAACCTGCCCCCCAAGGCTGAATCCTATCACGTGAAACTTCTCCAGTTTGAAGCCGTAGTTATTGACCAACACATCGATCAGTTGTGCAGTACATTTGCCAACCAGTTCAGTGTTCTTAGCGGCCTGTACATAGCAAGGTTCTTGGCATATAGGGTTGTAATCCACGGAGATGATATTGTAGTTGCAACACTCCATGTATGCTGGAATAAAGTTTAAGTATATTTTAGAGCTTCTTTTTAAATTAAGACTACGATAAAAATACAAGAGTACCTAAAATATCTACAAGACCAATAATAAGAAGATTAATAAATCAGTTGTTCCATACATTTTGAAGGTGATTTACATATTCTGTGCAACATACATTTTTGTTTTGCAGGTTTGATTTTATATTCATAGTTGTTCATCATGCCTAGTGCAATGACGTCGTAGAATGTATTTATCATCTAACCAAACATTTGAATTAATTCCCTTCTCATTCAAGTCGTCTCGTAATTCTTTTTCTTCTTCCTTCTTCTTTTATTAATCGTTCTCTAGTCTTCTACTGTCAGATGGTCGTTACCTGGTCTTATTTGCGTGTTGGGAGAGAAATCTTTATCGCCAGTGTACCCATGGATCAGGATCTTTACTGAAGTATTATTGACCCAAGGAGCTGACTCGATCGTCTTAGGCTCATTGACTATCACCTGATGAGGTTCAAGCTCGTTATTTCTGTAATATTATTTAAACTGATTAGTTAGACCGATATCCTTCTTAATTACTAGTAGGTATGTGAGATGAAGACCTTGCAGCTGGTCTCTGTTCTTCTCTGCAGGTCAAAAATTTCCAAAAACTGACTCGACAAAAAAAAAAATCTGCGAGACGCAGCCGCGCGCGCGCACTCGCCTTGACGAAGACCACCGAATGCGGTTGAGACTATAGTTGGAATAATCAACGTGAGTAATTCCCGTTCCATAAAATCATAATCTGTACAATTATCGAACCTGCTGACAAAATTTCACAAGAACCGTTTGAGAAATGCGACCTGCATAGCTATTCTCAATGAAATCGGATGAATAGACTGTAGAAGAAGACAGTAGTACAGAAATTCGGACATACGAAAGCATTACTGTCAAACCTCACATAGCATAGACATCCTAACTAATATTATAGATGCGAAAGTGAGTTTGTTCGTTTGTTTGTTTGTTTGTAACATTTTCATGTCTCAACTACTCAACCAATCGTCTTGAAATTTTACATACAGAAAGGGTACAAAGGGAATAGGGTACTTTTTATACCGAAAAAATAAACGGTTCCTGTGGGACCGCGGGTGAAACCGCGGGACGCAGCTAGTAATTATATAGCTTTATAATTATGACTATGCTATTTAATATATTTATAAATAGCTTTTTGCGTAGACTTTTCACTCGCTAACGCTCCCTCGGTCGACAAACTAGCTTCTCTGCCCGCGGTTTTGCTCGTGTTTCATATCCTATGGCACTCAAAAACAATGTAGTTTAGAAGTAGTGAAAGAATTTTTAGACTCGGTTCAATAGTTTTGGAGATTACCGACAAACAAACTTACAAACTCAGAAACGTTACCTCTTCGTATTTGTAAGGGCTGTCTTCAGAAACGGTGATTGATGAATCTCGATTTAATTTTTTTTATAAGTATGGTACTCGTACCAATTTTAAATCGAGATTCAAGACTTGAGCGTGGTTTTAGCTTGCGGGCTTTAATATAGAAAAATACAAACAGACGAACAGAGAACCTTCTCCGATTTGGAAGTCGGTTAATTAGTAGATACCTATAGATAGATTGTAACTAAACTCAATTTTGATACCACCTTAGGTTTTGTAATTTTTTTTAATAGTTCGATTGCGTAATGTGCTCCAAATACAGTGTATGTCAAATTATTTACGCTATACGACGTCACATAGGAACACATACAAAACATAAATACCTACAATCTACATCCTACTTACACATACGTGACAAACATTACCTCCCCATTTGAGAGTCGGGTAAAAACTATGAACAACAAAATAAATCATACAAATCAACAATGGAGTTGACTTGTGAAAACACTATTTCAGAAAAGGATTGAGTTCACATTACATCTGCTTGAAATTATTCCAAAACACACTCTTGTAGAGCAGAGCAAGAATGTAATTAATTAGTTTAATAATGCCTGAAAATATATTGTTCTTAAGAGTCCGGCGACCACTTTAGACCAACTTCGCATTGGCTTAAGGTATTCTATAGCCATTTCGTCTAGAAGAAGACTACGAGCGAAGAGAGCAAGTAATGATACTGACGTACCTCTAAAGCTACCTACAGTGTGACAAAGTACAATTTAATTTTTTTTATGACTTTTGCACTTCTGTAATCATACTTAAATAACTAAGAATTTCCTTTGTATTATGGATTCATTTAAAAGCTAATGATGTAAACAACCTCCCTATGTAAAGGGATTTTTGATTTGCTTTGTCTATCTATTGAATAAATCAGCCAAAAGTGACCTGTTAAAAACGAGGAAATTTTTCATAGCTCTATTTTCTTTTAAGGACGTTTTTAATAAAACCAAGAACATAGTGGCGGAGGTATAGTTCATTTAATTGTAGGTACATGCTAAATTTCATCATAATCTGACAAATGGTTTCCAAGAAATTTGACAAGCGCGTTTGTATGGAAATTTCAAAACGTCGCGGGACCCTTAAAATTAGTACTTACTTTGTGTACAGCCAAAAGGTAATATTTTCATTCGGACACTCCAGCGGAGGAGTGACGCATTGTGATTGGACTAACGTATGATCTGTAGAAAAAAAAACCCGAATATATAATATTAGACTCTAAATGACCTATTGATAATAAGATATTGGCAATTCCATCAAAAGTAATGCTTATTCAAAATAATAAGATATTTTTGCCTTGACTGTACCTAACCTTCTAGGCTTAAAAATAAGATTATTTTTATCATTATTTTTGTTTGTAGGTAAGTGTAAACAATTTTGTTTTACCTATAAACATAATAGAGCCTTGTACTAGGTTGAACGTAGTCCTCGTACCTTTTTTTTTTTTTTTTTTTTTTTTTTTTTGGTGGGGGAATGCCTTTACACATCCCCGCTACGCCCCGGGGGAGGCGGAGCGGGGTATGTCGGACTCGGTGCCAGAAGGGCACCCATACCGACTAAACCCCCACGGTGTCCCTCGTCGCCGGCAAAAGCGGGGTCACAGGACCACTTGCACATTCTCTGTAACCCCACCATGCCGCTGTCCGCAGCCGGACTCACCTCAGGAGGGGATTACCTCCCCCCTTCAAACGGCTCGAGCGATGCCCAGGACACAGGGCATTGACTACTCAGGAGACCTCTAATAATTTAGGAGTGTCGGATACCCCCGTATCCTACACCCCCAGGGCCTCCTAGCGGAGAAGGAGTGCGCGCCCGACTGGCTCGCCTCCGTCTCCGCGCCCTCCGGAGCGGGGGAGCGAGAGGATCCCTTTCTCTCTCCCGCTCCTCGGCCTCTCTCTGCGACATCACGTCCTCGCAGAAAGAGACCATCGCCTCCCAGGACCTCTCGTCTGCGACCATCTTAGATAAGATGGTCGGCAGTGAGAGATCCGCTCCTATAGCCGCAACTAGTGCGAGCCGCGGCTCCGCCGACCCTGAGCACACCTCCAGTACGTGCTGCGCCGTCTCCTCAGCGCAACCGCACTGATGGCACACCGGAGTTGCCTCCTTTCGTGCTACATTGCACAGGTACCTCCCGAAGCATCCATGCCCCGAGAGGACCTGTGTCAGCCGGAAGGAGTGCCCCCCATGCCCACGATGGAGCCAGTCCCCGAGAACGGGCCGGACAGCCTCCAGAAATCGGACGGCCCCGGCCCCTCTCCTGCGCTCCAATGCGAGCCGCCTGCTCCAGGACTCTAGAGCAGCGTCCCTGGCGTTTCTTCTCCATTCCTCCACCTCCCGTGGGGTAGGCCGGAGGTCCTCTTCGCGTGCCCGTGCCCTGCGCCAGTATACTGAGGACAAGACATCAGCCTCCAGGTCCCACGGGAGGGAGCCGGCGAGAACGCAAGCCACCTCATGTGAGAGTGTGCGGTAGCCCCTGCATACTCTCACTGCCATGGCCCTCTGGCTCCCATAGAGCCGGGCAATTCCCCTGGAGTCCAGAGAGCCAGCCCATATTGGAGCCCCGTAGAGGGCCATTGAGCGCACTACCGCCATGTAGAGGCGGCGGCAGCTCCCATTCCCTCCACCAAGGTTTGGAAGGAGGCGGCTTAGCGCAGCCGCCGTACCCATTAGCCTCGGGGTCAGCCGCTCGAGGTGTGCCCCGAATTTCCATCTGCTGTCGAGCACGACGCCAAGATATTTTAGCGTCGACCCAATAGCGATGGACGTTCCCCCAACCTCGATAACTGAGCCTGCCGGCGGTGCCCTCCGAGGACCATGGAAACAAATGGCCTCAGATTTGTGGAGCGCTACCTCCAGGCCCAGCCGCCGTATTCTGGCAACTACTTCCGCAACTCCGGCAGTGGCTAGAAGAGATGCTTCCCTAAACGTCCTTCCCCGGGCGGTAACTAAAGTGTCGTCGGCGTAGCACACAACGTCGACGCCACGAAGATTAGCGCCCCGCAGAACCCAATTATAACCAATGTTCCACAGAGTTGGGCCCAATACGGACCCCTGTGGAACGCCGCAGGTCATTGGGCTCCGGCTTTCTCCGTTCTGCGTAGGGTAAACTACCTCTCTATCCGAGAGGTAGTCTCCGACAAGACGTTGGAGGTACTGGGGGACCCTATGATATCCCAGTCCCTCCAATATCGTACTCCACGGCAGGGTGTTAAAGGCGTTGGCGATGTCTAGTGACACCGCCAACATAACCCCGCCGCTGGAGTGTGCCCTCTCGGAGAGGTCGTAGACGTAAGATATCGCATCCACTGTCGAGCGACCTCTCCGAAAACCAAACTGGGTGTCAGCCAAGTCCGGGCCGGTAACCTCGAGGTGCTTGACCAGGCGGCCAGCCACCACGCGCTCCAAGAGCTTGCCAGCCTCGTCAAGCAGCACGATCGGGCGATAACCCGCCGGTTCGTTCGCGGGGCGCCCTTCCTTTCGCAGGAGTACTAGCCGGCCCTGTTTCCACCGCTTAGGGAACCGACCCTCTCTCAGGCAGCGGTCAAACAGCGCCCTGATGCGCTGCTCTAGCTCCTCCTGTACGAGAGCCCACGCGCGCCCGGGAATTCCATCTGGTCCCGGTGCCGTGTTTTTGGCTCTCATGCGAAGAACGGCTGCGCCCAGCTCTCCTTGAGAGATCTCGGGCACCTCCTCTTCCTCTTCCTCAACCTGCAAGATAGGCGCCTCCATAGCAGGAGGGACAAACTCGTTTCCTGGACTACCGGGAAAGAGGCCCTCAACCACTCGACGGAGAACCACCGACTCCAGGGTGCTGGTGACCGGGGGGGCCCAGCGGCGAAGCTTTTGCCTGGCCCACTGATACGGCCGCCCCCATGGGTCTCTCTCTAGCGACACTAGGAGCTCCTCCCAGGCCTCCGCCTTTGCCTGGCTGATGGCAACGCGAAGGGCCTTGCACGCCTCTCTATAGGCAGCATAGAGGGCATTCAGCTCTTCTGCGTCCTGGCTGGTTCTCCTGCGATGGCGCTGGTAGTGGCGGCGACTCGCCAAGCACTGACGGCGGAGCTCAGCAATCCTCTCGCTCCACCAGTAGACCTGGCGTCTGGACTGTGGAGGTCCCGCACGTGGCATGGCGGCATCACACACGTGCGTCATTGCCCTGCACAGTCCATCAGCCTCAGAATCCAGGTCCACTAGCCCCGAGGAGGACGCGTTCCACGCCTGGACTATGGCTGCTTCCTGCAGCAATTCCAAGTCCAGGCGGTTCAACGCCCAACGTGGTCCTACTGCAGATTTCAACCGTGTGCCCGGGCCTGTCGCAGCTGACGAGGAGACGCTGAATCGGATGTACCGGTGGTCAGAGAGCGTCTCCTCGTCCACCAGGACCTCCCAGTCCCGGACCCGTACCGCGAGCTCAGGGGTGGCTAAGGTCACATCGACCACCGACCCGCCTGAGCGCCGCACGCATGTGTTCGTGGAGCCACGGTTGAGAACGCACATTCCTAACTCTACTAGCCATTCTTCTACAGCCCTTCCCCTTGCATCTGTCCTTCGAGACCCCCACGCCGTGGATTTTGCATTGAGGTCTCCAAGGACGATGACTGGTCGGGGACGGCATTGGCCAACCAGGGTCCCCACCTCGCCAAGAAAAGTCTCGAACTCGGAGAGAACCCTGTTGGGGGAGAAATACACTCCTACAACTACCACCCCACCAATCCGGGCTGCGACATGTCCCCTTCCCCTTACTACATCCTCAAGCGGGGGGGACTGGGCAGGCGACTGGGTGGTGATCGCTACCAAACCGTCGAGATCTCCGACCCAGTCAGCCCTGGGCGGGATCCGGTACGGCTCTGCAACCACGCCCACCTGGATCAATCGCTCTGCCAGGCTCTGAAGAAGGATATCCTGGGCCCTGGCACAGTGGTTGGCGTTCGCCTGAAGGAAAGTTAGAGTGCCCGACATACTAACTTTCCTCCATTCTTATCGCCTGCTCCACTAAGGGGCTAGTCAGCTGTGACTTGGCCTTGGCCTTAGTCACAGCTTTGCTTCTGCGCATCTCTGTCTTAGACGGGGGCTTGGCACAGGCCTTGCCCCCGGAAAGGTGATCTGCCGGCTTTCCCGCTGCTGCACATAGAGTGCAGTGCGGGGCGGCAGAGCAGCCGCTGGCCTTGTGAGTCTTTTGACCGCAGCGATAACATTCCTCGCTACGGTCTATCTCTGAATTGCACTGGGCCCTGACATGGCCCAGTGCAAGACATCGGTAGCACCGGCGGGGTCGGGCATCCAGTATCTGGACCCGTGCCGACACCCAGCCTACCAAGAGCCGTCCGCCACCAGCCATGATTTTCTTTGCGGCAGTTGCAGGGCACCGAACAAAGGCAGTGCCCATGCCTGCCGCACCCCTCCTTATTTCGCCGACTTTGAGGTCGGACAAAGCACATCCTCCGGCTTTGGCAAGGCTCTCCTTCAACTCGGCAGAACCGACCGAGTCATCAAGGCCACTCACTCGCAAATCCGCGGTGGTAACTGGCCTTGAGACCCGGACGTCTTCTTCTACGTCCTCAAAGACCTCACGCAGTTTAAGGGCCAAGAGCTCTGCCTTCTTCAACTTTTCCGAACCAGGCACCTCTAGAATACGGCCTCCAGTCGCAGCTACTCGCATCCTTAGAGGCGGAAAATCTCCCAGGTCGATTCGACTCCTAGCCTCCGCCAAGACCTTGGAATAGGTCAGACCCTTCTTTTCTGCGCCCGGCTGTAGCGTGATTACCACGGCTTCAGTACGCTGGGGGCGGAGCTTGACCTTTTTGGTCTTGGTCTTTACTTGCGGGGCCAACTTCCCTACCTGGGGCCGCTCTGCCTGCGCTTCCTTAGGCCGCGCCTTCCTCCTGACCACCTCCGTCCAGGGTTCAGGCAGAACCAGTGGGGTTGGAGCAGGTGGTTCTAGCGCCTCAGATCGTTTGGCTGCGGAGGCTGAGACCCTTTTCTTTCCTTTTCCCTGGCCCTTACCCTTTTTGGGCTTAGGCTTTGGGAGAGGGTCCCGTGTAGCTGACGTCTCAGGGAGGATAACATCCTCTCGGCTAGTACCAGCCACCGCTCTCTCCTCCCTGCGCTTGTCGGCTGCCAAAGGAGGCCTCAATCGCTTTTCAGGAAGCAGTCGGTCCACCATGCCCTCAAAGCGGGCATCTATCATGGTGCCTACCTGCACCATGATTGTCCGCACGAGCTCTTCCGAAGCTGTGACAGGGGGAGCCACCGGAACTGTTTGCGCTCGAGTAGCCCGGAGCTCTGCCAACTCTTTACGAAGCTCCTTCAGCTCACCTGTAAGCCTTGCGTTGGCCACCTCTAGGCGGCTTAGCTCCTCCGGCACTGTGCGAGCCCGCATTTCTGCTACCGCAACCCGTACCGTCTCCGTCGCCTCCTTCAGGGCCCGCACATATGTCCCCTTCAGGTTACCGGAAGTTCTGGCAACCTTCTCTATCGTCTCCAGAGACTCCCGTACCAATCCCGATAGATCTGACGATTCTTGTGCCGTGCTCGGCCCACTCGCTGTCACTTTTGGTGTCTTTCGGAAGACAGCAACTGCTGCCTCCCTCTTTTTTGTCGCCTCCTCGGCCAGGTTCGCTTCAGCCTCCGCTCGAAGAGCTTCGGCCTTGGCAACGTTGAGGTCGGCCTTTGCCTTGGCAAGACCAACGTACTGGCTGGTTTTGGATGGACGACCTCGTCCACGCCCGCGCTGAGACGAAGGCACCTTTGGCGCGGGCACATCTTCGCCCACGGTACCTTCCTCTTTACCCTCTCTTTGTCGTTTTCGCAATTTTCGTGACGTCTCTGGACCCCTGGACGTCACTGAAGCTAAACTGACCTCAGAGTCCCACTTCGAAAGGTCGAGTGACTGGGACCCAGAAAACAGATCTTCGTCACTCGACAACTGCCCTAGCGTGACAGAGCAAGGTCTGTCACCTAAATCGCGCTCACGCGCCTCCTCTACGTTTTCGGGGCCATGCCCCCTCCCCTCTTTACTCAACTTAGAACACGTATCCATGTAATTCCCACGAGTAGGGCCGATCTAAGAGCCGCTCCCGGGTGACGCCCATTCCGAGAGCGAGGGTACATACTGCGGAGGTCCCCAGGTATCCGCAGGTTGTTACGTGTGTTCTCACGGGTTTTTGTATCAAGCTTTTCCTTGCTCTGGGACCGACCAATTAAGGCAAGTCCCCTGCGGTCTGCACTGCACACAACATACCACCTTATCGCCAAACGGGGTCTTTGAAGTGGCAGTACAGAGCCGGATGGAGAGATGGCGAACTTCCCTCCGACGGCCATGGGTAATGGTGTTAATATCACCCATGCCGCCCTTCCCGCTTGCTCAGTCGAACCGAGCCGAGTCCCTCAACCACCTTCTACGATGGCTCCAGATAGAAGCTCTGGGGCGCACGGAGAAGGCCACCTCGAGCCCGTCGACAAGAACCTCTCTGACGAGAGGCACGAGCGAGGGCTCCTTCGGGACTGCCTTCTAGACCAGAGAAGGCCAATCCCTGACTCGCGACGCCGCTGCTCAGCATAAGGCTGAGACGCCGTTCGAGCCCCGCAGCCAGTCAAGGCCGCCTAGGCTCGCACCGCCGCTACCCGGAATGTCCAGGGCGCCGGTCGAGCCTCCTCCTCGAATTCCTCTTTGCTTCACCGTGACTAAACCAGCCACGGCTACTGAGCCCCCCCGCCACGGCAAGGCGGGAACTCTCGGGGGGGTAGTCCTCGTACCTACAGACTTTGCTCCAATAACCTAATTTAAGAAGTGATATTAATAAAATAAAAAAAAATAAAAAATAAAAATAAGGAAAAAAAGGATTCTTTCTAGTGCAGTCGCTTATAAAATCACACATGATGTTAGTAGGTATAAATTTTATGTCAAGATGTCTGTAACATTACACGTTTGAATGTAATTCTGATTGTATGTGACCCTTTCACTATAACACAGCTGGACCGCTGAATAACTGCGAAAAAGTCACGGATCTAGTAAAATTAAATGTTTATTTTATTTAGATATCCAAGCAACCTAGTTATACGTAAAAATATAAACTTATAAAATACTAACACAGGCCAAATATAGGTCATGACTTATAAAAAGTTATACAATGATCGTACTTACAAAGACAGCTGAAAATCACTATAACCAAGACCATCTTCAATTTAAACAGTAATTTGTCCACAGTTTTTTGTCTACTCATAAGTTCGCGACGTTGAAGCAAATTAACTTGACTGAGATTCAAAACACTGTAAGTAACAATTCAGCAAAAAAATACGGAAAAAAAAATTAAGTCTCGGTGCGGAAATTTTAGACAAGCATGTTGTTAAGCCAAGTCTAAACTGAACGTTGTTTAACATAATTTAGTTTCTTATCGGTTCATTTTCAGAGCGATACTTTTTGCCTTTTAGAAATTCGGAAGGAAGCCTTTTGTGGAGTCGCAAAATGTACAAAAATGTATGAGTTGGAACAATTATTTTTTGTAACAGAAAACTAGGCGCGAGTTAACCGATTTTAATTGTATGTGAAACAAGAATAGACCGGTTCGGAGTAGATAGCTATAAAATTGTTTTATTAGTCAATATAAGATTTTTATTTCCTACTAGCTGATGTTCAGGACTTCCTACCCCGTGCAATGGGACTTCGAAACGAGGCCTGGCCTTTGGTTTCACTATTTAAAGTTCAATTACAATCAGATGAATGAATAAACAAATAAACCTACATTAGGTTTTTTACATGTACAAAATATAATTTTCAGTGCTAATAGACTTGCTTAGTTCCATCGCCTATTTAGAAAAATCTCACAAAATTGTAAATAAAAAAGAGGAATTGTTTTGGCAGTTGTTGTGAGCAACTTATGTAGTTTTTGATTATACAAATACCTTTGTATTTTTTTGTACGCATGTATGGTACACTTTTACAAAGCAGCGTTGAAAAGTATAATGTAAAAAACTAACAGACAGTATTACTTGTACGCATAAACTTATCTTATCCTATAGTAGAGTTCAGTTGGTAATTAATGAATAATAATTAGGTAATAAAATTATACACCTTAGTGTAGGTAAGCCATGCAACTATCAGACATGCAACATTGTATTGTGTGGCATCCTACATGCCATCATTGACAATCATTTGCCACGTAATCATTTTAATATCAACATCTAAAAACAAACCGCATGAAAATGACGTAAAAAATTTAGTGCACTATTCTGCGGTAGTTTGCCTAATATGGCAAACTTATTTCCATGACCTTGCCCACTTTTATAGCATGCAGGTTTTATGGCATGTTACTAAACTGCAAAATGTAATTGCAATGTAAATGTCGCTTTAGGTACTAAGTACTTAGGTCTAAGTAATAAATCTCATTTACTAAGCATTTCATATTTCACAGTTGCAATTTGCAAAGAAATTATAGTGAATAGGTAACACTGTTCACTTTAGATACGATTTATTAATTTGCTACGCACAAATTCAATTGATTCAGTTAGTAGGTACATAGCCTGCATAATGGTAGATAAAAATAGAAGTAAAACTATTCCACAGAAGTTTTGTTCCTTCAAAATTCCTTGGTAAGTTATACCAATTACCTCCGTAACAAGCGAGTAACATTATGACGTTTTATCTGTCTGCGTTCAATACCTTAATTTTAATTACTATGGAAATAACTATTAATACGCTGATAGTGAATTAAGAACATCCACCTTTCTATCTAAATGTGGTACCTATAAATGTCTGGGAAATAATTTATTAAAACGTTAAAGCCTTTCATGTTTTTATTATAAGAATATTTTGCAACTTCTACTTGTAAGGTTTTTGTGTATCCATTTGGAATTTAAAAATTGATTGTGAAATAGTTCTCTAAAAACCCCATCTTTCTAAATTATAGTACTTATACCTAATATTATTCTGCGTCTATTATTAAAAGAAACAAATGAAATTAACTTATTATGTTGAATGTCTTTATTTTTTAAATTAACTTAATCAGTTCTTTTCAGTTAACATTTGGCACCATTTTACTAATTAAATGGCTGTATAAAATACACGTTAAATTCATATTAATTTAAAACTTACATGTCGTCAGAAATTGTAGGGCTTGTGAAAAAATATAATTGTCATAAAATAGAAAGTAATTGATCAGCCAACATTGTAACAGTCAAAAATGTAAACATAGATTGGACATTTAATCGGAAATCATTTTCTTATTTATAATTATTAAGTAAGAGGACCTATATACACTATGTCTACATATTTACAATGAGGTTTGTAAATTGTCACAATAACCTAGTAGAGACATTGGAGAATGCTTTAACTTAAAATTATTATTTAAATGCATTGAGTTAACATATAGTTAACACGGCCATTACGACTACTGAAAGTCTCAAAAGAAATGTGAAGAGAAAAGATAAGAGACGATAAAACATCATGTAGATGGCAAGCTAATAAAAAGTTAGTTCTCTTAATGTTTTGATAACTGTGTTGTCAATAGTTATTTTGTGAGTACTAAGTAATGTACAACTCGTGATATAAGTTATAAGAAAAATTTAACGTCTAGTCCAGAGCAGTCTTAAACTTTATAAATAACCAAAGAACAAAATAGGGAAAAGGAGCATTCTCCAATAATATGGCAAGAATTTAGAAATCTTGATACAAGATTTCAAAATTTTACATAGGTACTAAACTAAATTTATACAGTCTTATTTCTAATACATAACATTATTCGCACATTGGAAGAAGTTTTTACAAAGTAATTAGGCGAACAAACTGCGACAGAGATTTTATGAGCAGTTTATCAAAATGAATAAAAATACACAATTTCTACAATGTGCTACCTAATTAATAATGATTATTTACAACCACACTATCATACATATTCTTCAGAAGGCTTTGGGGTTCCATTCTGGAGCCTGAGGGAAGAAGACATGCGCCCATTTACAGAGTCTGGTAATTCTGCTATGTCCTTAAAAACTCCGATCATACTCTCAAAATTTGGACCCCAATTAAATAAATGATCCCAGCCGAGAGTGGCTGAAGCTGGAGAACCGTTCGCCTGTCTGTACAGAGCTGAACTGACGTGCGGCGCCAAGTCATCATCTGATGCGACTAGAGTACTCAAGGATCCACGAAATGAAGAATCAAAGCTTTCATAAGGAGGTGGCAAGACAGGTTTTTTAGGATTACTGGCACTACTAACATTTTGTCTGCGAACATCTTCTAACTTATCTGCATTAATGCTGTTGTTGTCGTACTCTATTTCAGAACAAGTAAAACTGTCATTCCCGCTTTCGTCGTCGGAGCCCGTCGAACTTCGGTTATCGTCAGGAGGCGAATGATGCCTGTGTGATAAGTGATGACCCACACCTCCTCCTCTTGGTGCTTCGCTAGAACTCGACACAGCATCAAGCGTTGAAACTAAACTCGAAGTGCGCTGTCTGGCATTCATTCTTTCTATCTCCTCTGCTGTTAGACCTACTGCACCGGATCCGACAGACACCACTTGTGGCACTTGAGGAGGTGCACTTGGTGTTTTTCTACCAGCTGAAGAGCTTTGTCCGCTCAGCTGTGACATCACAGGGCTATTTAGGCTACGTTCACTATTACTATGTAAAGCATCTTTACCAACTCCTCCCGAACTTGACGTAGTAGCCAGAAAAGCACTTTGTAAAGGTTTTCCGGATATGTCATGCAGCGTCAGTATTCGAGGCTGCTGACTGAGTTCGCTGCTTGGAGAGAGGCGAGCAAGTGGTGTGGTTTGGAGCTGTCTTGTTGGTTGTGGTGGGGGCTGGGTTGCTTGAGGTAGCACTCTCGAAGGGTAACCACTAGGGTGATGAGGCGAATGTCGATGTTGTGGTGTCTGATGCTTGTGGTGATATCCAGCTATTGGTGGTGGGGTGGCTTTGTATTTTCTTACACCCGCAGCCTCACGGAATCCTTTATAGTGATAAACAATGTCTATATCAGATGGCGCTATTGAACTAGCATTTTCAAGATCATAATGCTCAGGAACTTCAGAATTTAAATCCATACCACTTGGATGGTCATGCGTATGATGCGAAGTATTAGTAGATGGAGGTGGTGGGGGGTGGTGATCTTCTCGCAGAGCTGGACTTTTACCAACTACTTCTCTTTCAATTATATCTGGTCTTTGAGGTCTAGGTGGATCTATGTTCATTATTTCTCTGTCTTTATATTTTTTCGACAATAGCTCAGGACCTACAATATGTCCAACATTTCGAGTTATATCTGCGTTGTCCGACATGTAACTGTTCAAATTAGTATCATTATTATGCAAATTTCTGTTCATTATGCTGTCGTTGGTTCCTGCTATCAGGTTTGGAGCATTGAGCATAGCTGGTCCGCCATTTTGTTTAGAATGTGTTATATTTGTTTTGCTGTTTGGTCCTCCTCCCTTTTCTTTCTTTTGTTTACGTAATCGATAGTACAGAATAGACGATAAGCTTGCAGCAATTAGGAAAATGAAGAAAACTAGGACTAGAACTAGCCCAACGGTCAACGGTGATGTATTCTGAGCAATTCCTCCAGCAAAAGCACTCTGACAACCATTTAACACCTTGCCATTGAATGCTGTATTTTTAAAAATGCTGCCATTTCCAATAAACGGTTGAATTTCGTTGTTGATTGTCAAATTAGCTAGACAACCTTCGAACTTGTTTTGAGCTGTAACTGTAAGCCATTCTGTTTTTACACCCCCTAATGACACGATGGTAAGATATGGATCTAAAAAGTCATGAACGCCTGCTGCATCAAGCTCTTCGCCTACGTTTTCTCCATCTACTATTAATCTTATACTTCTTCCAATTGACAATAAAGTTACGTTGTGCCAGTTTCCATCAGAAACATCATTCTGTTCCGTTTGAGTCATATTAACTACAGCGTTTTGTTTTGATACGTAACTGACTTTTCCATCTAGTAACTCTATCAGGGTATAATATTTGTCAGTTGCTGCATAGAAAAGAATGCCGTTTTTACGTTGCGTTCTAAAAGAAAACGACAATATTTTTGGAGGATTGCTTACTTTAGCCGTCATCTTTATGGCAGATTTCCCAATTTTCTTGTCCCAAACGGTATTACCACCATAAAATGTATCAAGAAGCTGCATTCTTCTGTGTTTTTCTGATATGGTGTACATCACAAAGCCATTTTCAGCGACTGATATTGATTGTAAAGACAGACTACAGTCGGGAGCAATGTAATTTCCACTGCATTTGCATAAGTTGCCTTTCCATCTGTCTTGACATTCTCCAATGCCGCAAATATCTTTTTTATAGCAGGCACCTTTTTCTGAACGAGCACAGTTTGCTTCCACTCCGCGGGCTTGAAGTGGATTTGACAGGTTCAACAAACGACCGTTTACTGTGATACTGTGCATACATCCTACAAAATCGTCAGAATGAATTTGTCCTGGTCGTTCTAGAACTGGATCTGCTTTGTGGAGACCACCAATCAGCAACGGCTCGTTGTTAAAGTTCAAAGTACTGCAATGACAAAAAAAAACCTATTAGTATTCATTTAAAAAAGTAAGTATTGCAGTAAAAAAAAAAAAATATTCAAAAGGCATTTTTGCCTTTCCATCAAATGAACAGCGATGCAAGGATCTGTAGCAAGGAAATAAGCTAGACGAAGATGACGCTGTTTTAATTTCTTAAATAATTTGAATATGATAAGACGTACCCGGCTTGACCAGTGTCATCGCTGTAACAAGAATCATCTCCTGGTTCACATTCAGTGCAAGTGTCCCCGTGATCAGTGCAAGAGGTGACGCTCAACGATATTACTCGGCCATTTCGTGTTGCAGTTAGTTTATACCAGTTTCCATCTGCTAGGTTTTTGTTTAAGTTCACAATGGAAACCGATGTAATTGAAGTTCGTGCACCTCCAAATGAAAATAGAGGTTTCCCACTCAATAACTCAATAGCGATGAAATCAGATCTTCCACTTGTTTGTGCTCCATAATTATACAGTAATAATGTATCCGACTTTGTAGTAGCAAAAATAATGGTAATGTCATTTGTTGAAGCATCAAGTGCTGGGAATTGCATATATGAAAGGTCATCAAATCCAAATGTGGTACTTTCACAGTGTGTTCCGTATCTACCATTGGTGCAGCTACATTTATAACCAGGTTTTAAACTGATACAAATCCCTCCATGCAAACATGGGTTTGGTCGACACGAGTCCACAAGAGCTTCACAATGGTTGCCACGGTAACCAGGTCGGCATAAGCAAAAGAACGAATTTCTGTCAGCGCTTTCTTTACACGAGCCTCCGTTTTTGCACGGGCTGCTACTGCAGACATCGTCTCTTTCAATTTCACACGTTTTTCCTTCACGTCGTGTAGGACAGGAACAAGTGAAATCATGCCCTTGTTTATGACACTGACCCCCAAAGCTACAAGGATTAGGAGTGCAAGGATCTTGTCGTTTCTCGCAGTTGCTTCCCATAAATCCATCTGTACAATGACACTTGTACTCATGTTTTACTAGAGGTGAAGATAAGATCAAAGAAGAACTTTCTGTTATTTTGGTGTCTTCTAATACTCGTATTCCGTCTGTGCAAAGACCTCTATTTTGACACTGATGTGAGGTGCATGGAAAGTATGACACTATGATCTGACTTCTTAGGTGTTTTGTTATTTCAAGTTCCCTGGACTTCAAATACTTCTCAGTACTTTCTTTTTTCCAAATAGAGCGGTCATCTTTAGTTGCAACAGTTAGATCTAAATGATTATCGATTTCATTTATGCTGTATAAATAAATGCTTTCCTTACTTTTCAAGCCATCTTTCAGTAATTCTAGCAGGCTTCGGTAGTAGTGGTTGAGAAAATCTGATGCGGTCAAATTTAAAATTCGTAATGTGACGGATTGTTCCACTGTCATATTGTCAAAGGAGAAGAATTCAACACTTATTGAAGATATTACATCTCTGTGCATTCCATCATTGCCGGACACTGAGAAAGAATAACCTTGTCCAGGTTTTACGGCATTAGTATACAAATCGCAAGCAGTTTTTATATAAAGGGTAGCTAGTGTATTTTCCGACGTTGAATCTTTCATAATCGAGCATTTGTAGTCACCAACAATGTCTGGATCATTTGGTTTGACATTAGCAATTTTCCCTCGTGGAATTTTATTGTTGAAAGCATATACTAGAACGTGCGCTGATCTCGGTGTCGGAGGATTATCATTTCGGTCAAGAACTTTAATTTGTATTGTGAAGTTAGATTTCATGACAGGAGTACCACTGTCGGCAATTTCAATGACAATTTCCAAGAACGGTGTTAGTTCTCTATCTATTTTTCTTGTTGTTAGTAAAACACCAGTGTGCCTATGAACTTTGACATAGTTTTGATGTTTACCACCGACAATAGCGTAGGAAAATGGTGCTCCATTAGGTGGAAGATCTGGATCTGTGGCAGATAATGTTGTTATACTTGTATTAGGAGGTTCATTCTCATACACCGACCCCTCGAAACTTTCAGGGTCAAAAACTGGGCCATTATCGTTGACATCAGTCACAGTAATTTTGACAGTAGCTGTACCGGTTTGTGGAGGTATGCCTGTATCGATCGCACCTATTATTAAAGTATATGTTGACAAAGTTTCTCTGTCCAAATGATGAGCAACATCAATTTCTCCATTTTGTGGATCTATTTTAAAGTTTTGACCAGTATTTCCTCCAATAATAGAGAAACTAAATTGGTTGTTTTGTGGGCGGACATCTTTGTCAACAGCTTGAACTCGAATTACTTGATGGCCAATATTGGCAGCTTCCGAAACAGTTGCTTCATAGTCATGACGTAAGAACTCCGGAGGGTCGTTTCCATCTTGGATTGAAATTATGACTTGTGCTTCATCCGTGTCATTTCCACGTATGCCTCCTGAGTTTTTAGCAAGTACTGTTAGAACAACTCTGTTCTGCGTTTCTCTGTCTAAATATCGGGCTACTCTTATTACACCAGTTTGAGAGTTTATGCTGAAGCCTTTGTCATTGCTCGAACCAACAAACAAATAGTAAATAATTCCATCATCACCTTTATCTTGGTCTGTGGCTTGTATTACACCAACATTAGTTCCAACATCTGCTGACTCTGATACATCAAAGTGAAATACTGGTTGCTTGAACTTGGGATAGTATTCATTAACTCCAGTTATGTGCACAATGACTTCAGTTGTATTTTTCATATTTGAATTTGGGTTTGCAGCACGTATTTCTAATTTATAAATAGTTTTTTCTTCATAATCAAATACTTCTTTTGAGTATATTTCTCCGGTATTCTCATTGATGTAAAACAATGAAGTCATTTTATTGTTTATGTGATACTTGATGATAGCATTTCTAGGTGAGTCAATATCAGTGGCTTTGACTTTGTAAATAAAGCTGTTTACTGGTGAATTTTCTGCTAAATAAGCAGTATAATGAGTTTGATTAAATTGTGGAGCATTGTCATTGATATCAGTTAGGATAATGGTTAACGTTGCAGTTGTTTCTTTTGACTTAAATCCTAGATCTTGTGCAGTTATGTTTAACCGATACTCTTGGACGGTATCGTAATCGAGCGGACGTAAGATACTTATTGATCCAGATATTGAATTAATTTGAAATTCTTTCCCAGTATTTCCAGAAGATATTAAATACCGCACGATACCATTAGGCCCATTATCTTCATCGCTTGCCTTCACTGTAAGAATGGATGATCCGACAGGTACATTTTCTGGTACAATTACTTGGTAGCTTAGAGCAGTAAATTTAGGGCTATACATATTTTCTCCGGTTACAACAAACGTTAGCTTTGTAATATCTGACTGGGGAGGAACTCCTCGATCAACTGCTTTCACTTTCAGCTCATAAAACTGTCCAAGATAGTAAAATTGCTTATTCACAACAATCCATCCGCTACTTCTGTCAACAGAAAGGTATGCTGTCCCATTACCGCCACTAACATAATAATCAATTTCAGCATTTATTCCGTAGTCCATAGTATCCTCTGCGATCAATTTTACAATCTTCTCTCCAAGAGTTGCGTCTATGGGCACAGGCACGAATTTTTCATGTTCTTTGAACTTAGGAGCGTTATTATTTGCATCTACTACATTGATTGTAACAAGACATTCGGAAGACATGGGAGGTTTTCCGTTATCGGTAGCCACCACAATAACCGAATAAGTATTTTCAGGTGAGGAATTGACAGACGTTCTTTTGTAGTTCATGACGTATTTACTTGATATTTCCCCTGTCGCTGGATCGATAGAAAACAAATCTGATGGCTGCTGTAGAGAATACGAAATGATCGAGTTTGGGCCTTGTTTGTCTCTGTCATTTGCTATAACTTGACCAACAAAACTATTTTTCTTCTGCAGTTCAGGAAAATTAAAACTGTAGTATGAGTATTCAAATTCTGGAGCATTATCATTTTGATCTTGAATTGTAATAGTTAATGGAGTCTCAGACCGCCAGGCTCCGTCAATTGCGGCTACTTTGAGAATATATTCATCTTGCATTTCTCGATCTAAATGTTTTGCAACTGTTACATTACCGCTGATTGGGTCAATGAGAAATTTTTCACCAGGGTTTTCCACAAAACTGTACGTTGCATTAGCATTCGGACCAGAATCCAAGTCGGAACTAGTCACTCGAATTACAAATGATCCAATTTCTGCATTTTCTGTTACATTAACACTAAATAATCTTGTGAATCTTGGTGGGTTATCATTTTTGTCTAAAACTGTTACAAGAACCGTAGATGTTCCTACCAACTGTGGAACCCCGTGATCTACTGCTTCAACCAAAATTTCATAAAATGGTATTGATTCTCTATCTAGAGCTATATTGGTATAAATTTCTCCGTTTTCGGAATCAATTCTAAATGTTTCTTCATAATCATTCATCAGTTTGTAAGTAATTCTTCCATTTTCTTCTGAATCATCATCATGTGCATTAATTTTTATAACTAATTGTGGCGGAGATTCTTCTTCTGGTACCGTGGCATTGTATAGCACACTATCGATTATTGGAGCATTATCATTAGCGTCAGTGACTTTTATTTCAATTTCAATGAATGACTTGAGAGGTGGATTATCTGAATCTCTCACTTCAAACCAAACCTCGTACATTGGCATTGTTTCATAGTCAAGCCCTTTACCTGTTATGAAAACTTCACCACTCATTGGTTCTACTTTTAGCGCATCACCAACATTTCCACCTGCTATGCCATATTGTAACAAACCAGTCGGGCCTTTTTTGGAAGATGAAGCCGACAGTCTAGTAACCAAAACACCTTCTGGTGTGTCTTCAGAAAAGGTAAAAGTCAATTTATTGGTTACTGTGAACTTCGGAAAGTCTTTTACGGATTTTGGTATTAAAATTAATTCTGCCGTACTTTGTCTTGGTACTTCTCCATTATCTGTTGCTACAACAACTAAACTAAATGTTTCATCTTTATACTTCATCAAATTTTCTTTGGCTTTGATGACACCTGTTTCTCTATTAATAGTAAATAAGTCTTGATGTTCACCCTTTAAGTCATATACAATTTTCTTGTTTTCCCCAATGTCATTATCCTTTGCTTTGACACCGAATACAAAATCACCCTTGACTGTGCGGTCAGAAATATGGGCTTCATATGCAGGGTTGGGAAATGTAGGCGTATTGTCGTTCTCATCATCAACTACTATTGTAAGGTTAGTTGTAGCAGTTCTTGGATCAGTTGTTGATGAATCTTGAGCCATAATAATTAGATAATAAATATCCCATTCTTCTCGGTCCAAAGTAGCGTTAGTTGAAACTACACCTGTTGAAGAGTCAATTTGAAATCTTTCAGATTTATCACCAAGGAGGCTGTATCTTATTTTAGCGTTATTGCCAATATCCGCATCTGTAGCTTTTGGGTACAAAATAATTGTGCCAACTGGTAAATTTTCTTTTACAGTAGTTTTATAGCTTTGTCTGTCAAATTCGGGACTATTATCATTGACATCTTGAACTATAATTTTTACTGTTCCAGATCCGGTGAGAGGTGGTGATCCTGCAACAAATGTGATTATATCAGGCAAGTAGATATATACTCAATATTGCAGTAAAATGTTAGTTACGAGCATAGAGTTTCAACAACGACGCTGCTACAATGTTGTTGTAATGTGTTACCTTTCTAATATTGCATAACAGTAGATAGTTAACGTTATTGCTCACGTGGTTAGTTACCGATACAGTTATGTGTATTATTACAACTTACCAGTATCCATTGCTACAAGCGCTAATGTATATTCATCTTGTGCCTCGCGGTCTAATGTTCTCAACAAGGAAATTTGCCCAGAAGAAGCATTAATTTTGAACAGGTCGGCATCACCTTCCTTTATGAAATAACGCACTTGATTGTTGAATGGCGGTGAATCAGCGTCGTAAGCATGAACTGTTATTATGTACCCGCCATTTGGAGGAATAATATTTTCCATTACATACGCTAAGTATGGCGAGTCCAGAAACGTGGGTGGATTATCGTTAATATCTTGAATAGAAATTGATAGTTCAGCCGTATCAAATCTCACATCATCTCTCGCGCAATCTTCGGCTCGTATGATTAAAATGTAACGAGATTTTCTTTCGAAATTCAAGTTTTTAGCCACTCTAACAACTCCTGTGTCTTCACTGATGCTGAAATCTCTGTTTTCATCTCCTGATGCAATAGAATATCTGACTCTTCCATTGACACCTTCATCGATATCGGTTGCGGAAACCTAGAACAAACCATAAACCATAAAATTAAACGTTTTATTCTAATTTCAGTTTACAATAGTTCGTTTGATACAGAAATAGTAATACGAGCGATAAACAAAAACACGTTTATGTTACCGAGGATGTACCGAGGATTCTAGAAAAGCCCTGCAAATACTCTCTGCTGACCGAATTATGCTATTATTTGAATAACGTGAATTTAACAATTACGTTTTACTTACTTGTAACACACTAGCTCCAATGCTGGCGTTCTCAGGTACAGAAGCACTGTATTGTTTTGGGTCAAATACAGGGCTATTGTCATTTTCGTCTAGAATGTTTATTTTAATTTTCGTCTTCGTCACATTCGGCGGGTCACCTCTATCTTTTGCAGTGACAGTTATGTTGTAGCTCAATTTTAGTTCTCTGTCTAATTTACCAGTTGCTCTAAGTATACCATCAACATTTCCTAAGGAAAAATATCCGTTTGTTTCAGGATCTGGTGTCATGAAATATTCTACGTATCCGTTTCTTCCCTCATCTTTGTCGATAGCTTTGATTGTCATTACAACCGTATTGAGAGGAATATTTTCGGATATTGATGTCACATTTGGTGTAACAAATTCCGGTGCCATGTCGTTAACGTCTTTCAGCTGTATTGTGACCTGGAATTTTAAATTTCTTTAATGCAGGTTTTGCTTAAAAATGTTCATGGTCACATGTGCAATTGTGCATAAATAATATTTGTCATGGTTCCAAAAATAGAATAATTAAGCACAGCGTAGACTAAGGTGTTTGAAATATATAAATGAAAAATATGTGTACTATTTTGCAATATAGTAAATTACCTAAATATAACTTAAGCCTTTATAATATAACTTAAACTAAGTTTAAGTGCAAGTCCCTAATAGTTTCCCCGACTATTTTCAGGTACAATCCTACAGTTATACCAGTTAAAGAAATATTTAAAGTCTTAAATCCTTGTATTACTGTCTCTTTTCATTACGAACACATTGTAGATCCCACAATGGATGAGCCCAACAATGGCTCGTAATGAACACTTCCGTGGACTATTATAGACTATTAAAGCGATAAACTTAACTTCAATGGGAAAATTTAATGTTTCAACAACGCGCAACGTGCATATCTACTCGCACTAAACGACGTCACACAAATCTTTTTCTGTGTAACTAACAAAAAATCTGTTAAGGTATTTCAACAAGCTATATTTTTTTTAGGTATTTCATTCTAAGGCGGCAGGATGAAAAACTTTATGTATGTTTAATACTAACCTAAAATTGAAGACCAATGCTTAGCTGAGAGAAAGATTGCAAGATTGGAGGAATTGCAGTAAGGGATTGTACTATTAGTATAATTTAGTAAAATAAATAACCGAGAAGTCAAATAAAAAATAAAATTCCAAAGTATATCCATATCCTTTCTTTTGTTACTCTATCGTTTCACAGAATAATAAAACTAGAAAGCAACTGGTGTAACTATCCACTAGTTAGTAAGAGCTTCCTAAATATGACACTGAGCCGTAAAAATAAATATTGAATGTATCCCGAAGGACAATAATAACATTGGTACTGGACTTGACAAACATCTCTTGTCGAAACAACATAGGCCGCTGCTGTAAAATTTAACTATTTTATGACCTTACTAGCAGTATCTTTCTACTGGTTTTTGGATAACGTTTGTTAGCCAAATTTTTCAGTTTGTTTTATTTCATAATTAAATTGAATCCAAGAAGAATAAGAATACAATAGTCCCAGAACACAAACACATATGTACCTAGTACATTTTCAAAATGTGTTACTTTATGTAAAATCAAACGGTTCTTACTTGAACAGTAGAGGATAGCTGTGGTTCCGGAGGCTTAGCCATATCCTTTGCTGAGACGACCAAGTTATAAATTGGAAGCGTTTCTCTATCCAGCAGCTTCACTGTGTAGATGGTGCCGTTCTCAGCTATTCTGAAGTCGTGGTTGTCGTCGCCTGACGTGATACCGTATGTGATTTTTCCGTTTAACCCTGAAATTATACGTTTATTTAGTTCTATTACTACGTAAAGGGACGCCACACATCACTACTATATTCCGTTCAAGTGCAGCCAGCTGGCCACACTTCACTTAGTTGCTCGCTAGCTCTCGAGCGCCCATGCCGCTTTAGACTTTTTGGTCACGATAGGTTTCTAACTCTCAACAAAATTAAGCATGATAATTTCTTATGATAGCTTCTCTATACGTAGTAAAGAAATATAAAGTTAGTTTAAAAACAAAATTTAAGAAAAATATTTTATAATTAAAATTGCGTAGTCACCTAATTTACGTAACTAAACATTTCAGCTCAATAGAACACCGGAAAGTAGTTCAAATCAAAGCATGACTTGTACCACTACTCGTTGTCCGATTCATTGCAATATTTAACCCAAATTAACATTGAAACATTCAAGTTAAATAAAAGTTTGCTTAACACGTTATATTCAACGACTCGTTATTAATTGAACTCTGAATTATTTTGATACTTACTAGTCTGAATTCCAGTGAAAGCGTTGAAAATAAAATTAACATTCTTATTTTTATGTAACTATGTTAGGGTATTTAAATAAATAATTCACCTACATTTCTCTTGTGAAACTCGAATATTTTCAGGAAATGTGTTTTGTGATAAGCATTATCGCCGTACTTATACGGAAATATTAAGATAAATATTTAGACAGTATTTTATATTCAATATAGTCAATATAGTATAGTGTATTCAATTTTCATTTAGGTAATATTTAAATTATAATGCTATTTTTAAAAATAGCACTATACTAACTAAACTAAAGACAAGTCTAACAATATGAATGTATTTATTTTACGAGTTCAGTTTTTAAATTTATTTTATCTTTATTTCTGTTCTATATGTCTGGGTGTCAATTTATATTTATGTATGTATTTAAAAATAGATATATGTATGTACTAGCTGCGCCTCGCGGTTTCACCCGCAGTTAAAAAGTATCCTATGTGCTATTCTAGACTATAATCTATCTCTGTGCCAAATTTCATCCAGATCTGTTCAGCCGTTCTGGCGTGAAAGAGTAACAAACATCCATACATCCATTCTTACAAACTTTCGCGTTTATAATATTAGTATGTAAGTGTGTATGTATATCAGTTTCTGGCAGCCAAAGTACAAGCTTTGCTTAGTTTGGGGTCAGATGACCAATGTCCCGAATATTTATTTATTAATTTAGTTAACAAAACAAAAGCAGATAAAATTTAATGGTGTCAAATTACATACTTTAGTTTATAGAGCGATACAACAAAATCGACAACCATTACATTGCATTTTCTGATTATCATTTTTATTGGTACGTCACCAGCATTTTTCTTTCTTTTACATCACATATTGTTTTGTAAGTAATTTGTGACCCTCAATAAACATTTGCTGCTTTTTTAAGGAAATTGCTCGATTTTTATTAAGATAGAGAAAAAACAAGTACACGCATAATGCTGACGTAAAACTCGGAAACTTATTCCGGGAAAATGATGAAGATACGAATGATCTCGAAGAGTAGTTAGTAGCACTATTTTAAAATACCTGAGTCCAAATCAGTAGCGCTTATGGTGACGACGGAAGATCCAACTGGTACGTCTTCGAGAATTTCATTGGAGAAGCTCATGGGGTCGAAGATAGGAGCGTTGTCGTTGAGGTCTATGACGTTGACGTAGACCGTCACGGTGCCCGAGAGAGAAGGGTGCCCGTTGTCCTGCGCCTGCGCCACCAGGATGTAGTGTTGGGTCTGGAATTACATAAAATTTGTAACTTATTATTAGTATTGTTACGAGTGATGAAAATTCTAAGTTAAAATAAGAAAATCGTTTGGATGTAGCTAATATGTAAGGATAACAAACTAGCAAAATATTCCACTTTTATATTGTACGCGAAACAGATTTGAAGTTGTTAGCTTCATTTTATAGTTGCAGCAGATGTGTCTTGAAAACCATGTGCCTTCTTACTTACTTAGCGTTAACTAGTAAAGAGTGAAATTTTTAACTTCTTTTGTCCTGCGCGTTCAAAAATGTTCACCAGAGGTAACGATTGCCTTTAAAGCATTCATTACATAACTAAAAGTTCGAAACAAAAACGAATGATGCTGGCATTTAGATTTTCCATATAATAGGACACCGAAACTTCCCAGCTATGACAAGCTCCCTCATTCGTGGATCGTAAAGCGAGATGGCGATTTAAAAAACGGGCAGTGGACGCGGAATCCGGCCCGGGGATGTTTTGCGGACGGTCGCTTTGTCAGACATTGTTCAAGCCTTAATTTCGATGGCGGATCGAGCGGCCAAATGCCGAATATGATGCGCGCAGCGAAAAAACTGTACCGGGATGAAATTAGCAGCTCTCTAGCGGGGTACGCGGAATTGGCGGGCGGTCGAGCGGGCCAGAGGACGAATGTACACCGCGAATTGTTTTTACTAATTAGCAGGACTGGCCGACTTGATGAGTCGCTGGGTCGCTGACGGCCATTCGGGCGCGCGGAGTCGCGCCGGCCGTGGCCCCGGCACCATTGTGTCGAGAAAGGAAAACGTACGAGAAGATCATTTTAAAAACAGTGAAACAAGTTTTAAACTCTGACAAAAACTGTATCTGTTAATTTGCTAGCAATACGATTGATAAGATACAGTAAAGTAAATATATGTTCCCAACTATATCTTCATTATCTGTGAATGTTAACAGAAAAGTATGTTCGGGAACTAATTTTGAATCGCTACTCATGTGAATTTTAACTTTCTACCATCTTTTATTTATTTGCCAGCTACTTAGAGAATCTCCTAAAATTGTGTTGGTTCTAACAAAGATGGTTGCTCTAAAATCAGTTCACAGCTACACAATCAATTTTAGATTGGTTGTTACACGGGCGATTTGCAAATTAGCTTTTTTTCTGATGGGAACGCACTTCCTTCGTGAGTATGCCTCTCTGTTTTGAATCGCACGGCGAAGGTTCTTAACATCTTAAAGTAGTCTCACCGAGGTGATAAGCATTTCAGAACCGGAGAAAAGCTGAAAGAAGAGGTTTTAAGCTACGTACCACGAGGCGACGGCGAATACTCAGGCACAAAGAAGATTGTACACTGCATGCAAAATGCATAGATCTTTACGGCTATAATGTTGAAAAAGTCATAACTTTACAAAAATGTAAAACTAAATGTCAGTTAAAAGGTCATTGTGAAAAATCATTGGGAATCTTATTTTATGGACAGCCCTCGTCCATACCAAATAATACATCTATTCTATCTGTTTATTTAAATGTCAGGCGTTATTGCATTCAATGACTAACGAAATAGAGAAAATCAATAAGAACAAGCATTTTGTAGAAACCCTTCTTAAGCTTACCTTAAGGGCATCATTGTCCTTCATAACAGGCGTTCTGGCGGCAGAGTGCCTTCATATTTCTTACTACAAGAAGCGATTTATAATAACTTGGTTGTTAATACATTTTACATTTCTTAGCGTGCCTTTTTTATTCCTTGGTAAAATGGTTACGATAACTTAGTGCTCTGTTGTCCTGGGATTTACTTGTTGTAAAAGTAGTAGATCATTGAAAATTACTGTAGGTAAAAAATGTTACCTTTTATATGTAAAATAATCCTACTAAAGCTATAAACGCGAAAGTTTGTAAGAATGGATGGATGCATGGATGTTTGCTACTCTTTCACACCAGAACGGCTGAACAGATCTGGATAAAGTCTAGAATAGCACATAGGATACTTTTAACCGGTGGTGAAACCGCGGGGCGCAGCTAGTAATATTTTAATAATATTAATAATTGGTGATTGAAAACGTAATATCCCTAAGTGTGTTAGAAGATCTGACTATTTTTTGTTAGCTGTCTGTTTGATTGCATATTTTACGTTTCATCTCACAAATAACAATTATTTGCGCTGACTATAGTCATTTCGTGTTTGCCACCATCGCCAAATATATTATTAAATTGTTCTCCAATTATATAATTAGGTATAGGCAGATTATTTATATAGTTACTTTGGCAAGTAGAGCTCGCAAGGTCATTGCTCTATCTCGAGATCTATGTTAAGATAATAATTATTTCAACCGCAATGTGTAGCCCGGAGCGGCTAGGGGCGGTCTTTATGTGAGTAGGTACGTTCTCAGACAGTGAGTAGAGTGGAACTTGCAAAAATGCTTGCAGGTATGCTCTGATTCTGACAAAGAGCTGATTTGTTCAGAACGATTCGTTATATATGATAGCGAATACGAGATGTTACAGATGTAACCTGACAAAATATTGACATACATCCAAATTACATAAATATCACTGCTATACACGAAAGTAAGAAAATACCCGTAACTTTGTAGTAGCAAAATGAGTACTTCATTTATTTAATGAAAGTAGAATTTAATTTGAGAGAAGAAGATAGAGCTTGAATTAAAGCTAGTTTTACATATCCGAATAAATACATATTCGACGTATTGAAACTAGTTTCAGTTTTCATGGCAAAATATAAATACATATGTACATATATATGTATGTAGTTGTACTTAACGGTAATAATCCCATAACTACTCGCGAAGTACGCATACTTCTATCTACTTAACGTGTAAATGAAGACATTACGCGACAAATATAGCAGGATTCTTTATCACCCTTATCTCCAACTACGCTGTACAATATCCTCCATATTTGCCCAGGCACTAAACATACAATGTTGAAAACATTACGTACATTAGCGTCGTAGGATAAGCATAAATTATGACGATAATAAAGATGGACACGCAAAGATATACTAATCTATAGTGCTAGATCCTATCGCCTGGCTAAAGTAGTTTTGGCTATCCAGCAACTTGGCTTTTCAATTTTCCTTTTGACCATTTGCTTGCTGAGTGACTAAATACAGAATTCTATGGGGACAGGTTAACATCTGTGTAATATTACCGTAGTTGTGGAAAATGGATGTCTGTTACTGGGATGTCCTAAACATTGAAACTACATATATGTAGGTGCTAGACATAATTATATGAAGCCCTGAGATTAAAAGTAAATTTAACTTTCGAGTTGTTGCGCACTTAAACGTTAATTTCGAATTAGCGTTAATTGCTGCAGTCCGTTTTACTCGTTATCCGAAAGGAACTGAATATATTTAATAAGGCGAAAAGTGGCCTGCATGTTTTTCCAGGATTCTCACAGGTCACTTCCTTTCTTTGAGCAAACAAACATACTGACACACACTTTTTTTGCATTAGTTACATATTTACTGAGTGAGGTAAGTACCAACTCACGCAAAAAAAAATGTAAGTTTTTTTTATTTTAATTTAAAGATTTTAAAATATGTCGATTAAATCTTAGAGAAGTTATAATTTATATTGAAGTTGTAATTTATTTATTGCTATAAGTTAAAGTTTAGTCAAAGGATTTTTTTTTTAATTTTTTTTTTTCGAAACCTGTAAACTGGCCGATGACACACTACGTGAAACGAACATCGCCCAGCGGTTGGTCAGCGTGGCTTTTTTGTTTTCAAAGATTGATCATATTCACTTCATCTATTTAAAGTTTTCTTTAATTGCTCATATTGTCTGGGTTTACGACGCGCTGTCGTGCGATTCATGACGTCATTTTTAGTTGCTTTAGCGATCTTTAATAAAGATATCATGCATTTTGTCGGTTGAAAGGATCCGCTCGAGTTTTGTATAAATGCTATCCTGTCTATAAATGCAGTTATATTTATTTTGCCAATTACGGTAACACTTATTAAGTTAAATGAGTTAATCAATTGATTTAAATCTTTTCTAGCTTCTGGATACTTAGATTTTAAATGCAATAACTCTGTCAGATTTCGACGTTTTTGGGGCTTATTTGGGACATGATACACTTTTGTAATTAATTCTACAGGACCTACTCTTTATAACAAACAACTGAATTTGTTTATTTTTCGTACTTCTAGGGTGTTTTTAATTTTCTCAGTTATCTCAGAAGTTTCAAATATCTCGAAACTGTTCTCGGAATAATATTTGAATTATCGTTTAAAAAAAAAGTTCCTGTGGCGTTGGTCTTACCTCTTCATAATCGAGTCTTGCCGTGAGGGTAAAGACACCCGTCTGAGGATTGAGCGAGAAGACATCGTTGGCCCAGTCGGAGATGACGGTGTAGGTGAGCTGGGCGTTGGCGCCGGAGTCCAGGTCCACGGCAGCCACGGTCCCCACAACGAAGCCTCGCGCAGCGTTCTCAGGTATGTCAAAAGAGTATGCACTCTCTTTGAAAACTGGTGGATTATCATTCGTGTCGGTCACCTGTAAAAGAAGGTTGCATCTAGAAAACATTTACAACCTTTTTAATACGCCTGCTTGTATTATAATGCCGTTTTGTCAGATTTTTTAAAATGGTAGAATTCATGAGCTCGCTGACCTGAAATTTATATTACTTTTACGAGAATCCACACTGGCACACACATAGGTGTGTTAATAAAATCTAACGGCTGATGTGTATATCTATGTTGCGTAGAGAAATAAACAGACACGCGGCACATCTCACTAAATGCTCCAATGATTAGTTAATCGCAACTGAACGTAGACACGCCGATAACAATTTGAGTGATTCGAGCCGACACGCCAGCCGACCGAGATGCAGATGTTTGTGGCTGCTACAGCCATGAACAAAACTGTTTACTGTTAGAAATACGTTACAAATACCGTAGGTATGCGCCAAATCCTCTACACGAAGAAAGTTGTACCGGTAATTCGATTGTTTCTCGATTCAATCACGGTCTTGATTGAATTTTCAAAATTGGACATTGCCATTTCGCCAACCGATACAATGGTCTAGGTTAGGTCAAACCAAGCGTTCAGATTATTGCATGCCTTTGGAATTTAATAATTTTGATATTAACATGAAAGTGGAGGCTAGAATAAATAAAAAGTAAATGTGTAAGATTAAAATCATGTAAAATGATAAATTTGTTGAACTTTCCAACTGAAATGGAATGTTAATTTATAACAAAAAAAAAAAAAAAAAAAAAACAAAAATACAGTTAAAATATTTTTGTGATTGACTGTACACGAGAACCTATCTCACATCACTAATCTTATTCTGTGCTTGTGTACATACGAGTAACATGCATGCTACTTATTTTTTTTTCTTCTAAATATATTTCAAGTGCACAAACCTGTACGACGACTGTGGCATCCGTGAACTGTATTCCGTCATCAGCTCGCACGATCACTTGGTATTCCGAGACCGTTTCTCGATCTAGAGGATCTTTGAGAGTCAGTTCTCCGTTTTGCGAATCCAGAGTGAAAGGAGTAGGGACGTTGTTTACGATGCTGTATGTGATCGCTCCGATAGTATCCGGGTCTTCAGCAGTAATGGTGGCAATCCGCTGCCCAGGCGTGAGATCCTCCGATGCAAAATAAGCCGGTGGGATGTTCTTGAACTCGGGAGGACTGTCGTTCTTGTCCAGGATCACCACTTCCACCTGGAACAATAAAATTTGTGAGTTTTTCTTAACCGACATATAACATAATCAAGTATTTAACCAACCGTCGACTCCTGCAAAACAAGCGGCGTCTCGTGATGTTTCATTTATGAGGTTGGCACAAAATCGGCCACTTTAACAAAGTATAAGAACACAACCCAAATTAATGATTCTTAAAATGCAGTCAACGAACGACTTGCTCGACAAATGTGCGATTTCAGTCAACGGACAGACGGAGGATAAGAAAATATGCCTCGAGGCCTCTAATCTTATTTGAAAACATCTAAGACTTATCGATTAAATTTCGAGATACAAATCGATTAGGGTCAACTAGGGCAAACGCATCTGTGGAGCAATTACGTCTTTCGAGAATTACTGACAAACCCTTCACAAATTCGGCGCCACCTACATTTTTTTTCTATCCTTAGTTGCAATAATTTGTACAAGATGGCGTTAGTTGCCTAATTTGTTAAGGGTTTGTCAGTAATTCTCAAATAGCCCCACAGACGCATTTGCCCCAGTTGACTCTACATTCAAAAAACATTACTTTATAAAGCCAAACTAGTAAAATAATGGAAACTGGATTATGAAAAAAAGTTAAAAATTTAGATTTTTATTCGTATCTTTAAGTATAACTAGGTATATATATATCGTCACGCCTTTCCCCCGAGAAGGCTGACAGAGGTGTAATACAACACCCACACTTCGCCGGACGATATTCAGTCCCATGTGACAGCAGTGACAAGGTGTGTCTATAGTATACAATATAATATACATACCCTCTCATAATACCTATTTGAAGTTAGTAATAATACTATATACATAATTATAGTTTTTGTATCAACTTCTTGACGATTCGAAAAGCTCAAGATGAGTTGCATTATTAAACGATTTCGGGTGCCTATTGATCAGCAGCATCGAATTAAAAGAAAATCAAGAATGGTTCCGAGCGGGTCGCAGCGCGGGACGTTAGTATCTGTGATACTAAGTGCATTCATCATATGATTAATGGAGCACTTTTTTCTCCTTTCTGGTAATTTAAGCTTTTTGTCCTTTTTGTGGGTACCATTTTTTCATTCCTCATATTATTTGGCAGTCGACGTTTTGATGAGTTTTTGTTTGAATATTTCGCAAAGATTGATCACATCAAAATGCCTCTATATTACGTATTGAATATCAGACATATCAGTAGATAATGAAGAACAAACCTCGGTGCTCTTTGTTCACGGCGAATAAATATGAGATATGCAGCTTCGTTTATTTGAGTCGAATAGGTCATTGTTTTTTACCATACTCTAGCTATTAAACGGCATTACTGGTGCCCGATGCGATGAATTAGATAAGGTCTCGAAGTTAGAGATTCAAGCTTTACAAACGAACCGGATAGAGCTTTACAAAAAACGATTCGAAAAGAAGTCGACAAGTCAACAAAGGCAGAGAAAAGTAAAAGACTAAAACGCACCAGTGCCTATTTCGTCATTCATGCACCGAGGCACGAAGCATTCGGGGCACAATGATCGGAGCCGTCACAGGCGAGATAAGAGGCCGATTGTAGAGAGCTCTCGGCCGACCGCGGACAGGCTGCGCATTTGTTATGATGACTCAATCTTTCCTTTATACGTGAGCGAGGGTGCGTAGAATACCTATTCGCTTCCACACGCCCACGCTTCATACTGTACCTACGTAAGAGGAGCAGCAATTAACGTCGATTGTACGATCGAGCCTCTAGAGGAAATAAATTGTGACGTGTTAATAAAATTTATTGTTCAGAAAAGAAGAATGTCTGAGAAAATGTGGGATGGATTGTAAACATTTATTTTGTATTCGTTACCTTACAAATTCCCGGGGAGTTCATTAACTTTTGAATGGTGGCAGTATAATACGGAAACGACAATGTGTGTACTTGTAATTGTATAATTGAATCTCTCTAGTGTCCGAATAAATTGATATTGAAGGTCGTAAGTTTGGGAGCGGGACACCTCGTGGCGTCGTCGTTAAATATTTGTGTTTGAAGACGGAGGTATTACATAGGTTTATGATAAAAAATAGTTTAAAGATTTATGAAGCATAGACAAAACGCTTAAGTCCGTACGCATAGTTTAGCTGTGCCGTGGCCCCCTGCAGTTCATGTTTGAAGTAATCGATTAAGGGAAGAGAAATGACAGTACGTCGGTTTATTGGGATCGTCGATAACTCTACTTTTGATAATTGATTGCGGTTCGCTACTAGATTAATAGGAAATATCTCGTGTTTCCATGTAGTGGGTGCAATGAAAAATTGACTGTGCTTTTCATATGTTCAGGTTGGCGATTTCTTAGAACGATGTTTTGTAGTACAATCATCAAATAAATGTATGAAACTAACTAATTCAAAAATAGTCTGTATGTTACAAAACTGTAGGCTATCCTTTCTCTATGATTTCATTGAAGGATAAAAATATGTGAGGCTATAGCTCTAGAGAGCGTTAATTTACATGATTCATAACAGCCATAAGTTATTATTCAACTGAGAATTATCCACCTACGAGTATACCTGAATGAGAACAAATCGGATACTATTTGTTCAGTTGGACTTTGTAAAATCTTAACTGCAAGTAAAAAGGAAAAATTATTTCAGAAAAAAAACAGTAAAAGTCTACGAGTCTATAATATCTAGTAAAGATACTAAATTTTTGAAACAAAAATGTAGGTACCCAATCAAAATAATCGAAAAAGCGTAAATTAGTAATCTTGTCAGAGATTGGGCAGGTACTCATTAATCAAACGCGCCAACACAATATCTATTGATTTTTAAAGAAAGGCTGTCGTATTATTGTATGTAATTACGTTTTTAATTTCACCCAAATTTAGGGCCTGAAAAATGACCACACAGTAGTGTCGGGTTGAGACTCTGCAGCTAATTTCATGAACATCAATCATTCACATCCTTACAACGAAAATTCACCGTCACTCCTTTTATTTCGTCTTATTTTACTCACTCTAATTTTTATTCCCCAAGTTTTAAAATTGTGCACAAAATTGAGATTATATTTAGGAAGCAGTAAGGACATTTTTATTTTGAAAGCCAAACAACAGCAATTGAATTCAACAGACATTTTATTTGAACAAAATCACAAAATACTTACTACAATAGAATCATAATATCCGACTAGCTTAAAACAAAATATTGTACTTACTATTCAATACATTACGAACTTTTAGTAAAGTTGCTCGCATTTCTCAACATAGAGGATAATGTTCAAAATAATTGCAAAGAGCATATTATTTACAGAGGCGCGTTGCCGTGAGCGAAGGGCATGCGAACTTATGAGTGGATGTAGCCTGCCAACGGATATGGTGGCATCGTTTAGGGCTAGACTATGTTTAGAGCGCTTCGTGACCGCGGCGAGCCCGCTCTACCCTCGGGACTCTGCACAATTATGTTATGGTGTCAGAGATTAGTGGCCAGAACCGCAGATACGGATCTTTATTGCGACTATTTATTTTATGCCTACGTTAAGTTACATGCTGAAGTTTGACATAATGTTAAATTAGCTGGTAACGTGCTGTTTTGTTACATTTTTATTCCAAGGCCGAAAGACTAGAAATCTATATATTTATTTTGATTAACTTTAAATAGGTACTTTTAATTCGCAGTGGATAACTACTAAAATTTTCAAAATTTTAATGACTCTACAAAAGGGTACACTTGTCTGTAATTGTTTCAATTCTAAGTAAATATAAGTACCTACTCACATATACCGATACCATTAGTTGTACAAACTTGTTTTCACTGATTGCGTTCTCCGAATTGCATCGTAGGCAAAGGTAAATTGCCCGAGTCCTGTCCCGAGTTGACCGTAAATTAGCATGCGGGCCCGGGATCCGCCCACACGGCTATCGGCCGCGTCCCGACAAATATATTATGTAAAATATGCACAAAAGTACCCGGATAAAGTGCACCGATAAGAGGCGACGCAATTTGCATCGCCGTGAGCGCAACGCGCAAATATTCGGCCCTATGTTTACGGTAAACGATGCATGCGCGTCATCCAGCGCCAGAGAATCCAGAGATGGCGTTTCGGAGGTGCCTGCTCTGTGATCAGAACGGCTCACATCATCTTGTCTTGTATTGCCAGCTTGTTTTTGTAACATTTAAAATTATAGACAATAATTTAGTTTTCTGTTGACTTTCAAAAACTGTATGTTTTTAAATGTAGGAAAACCAAAATTAATATTTTTTTTACTGGCTGCACTTTTAGTTCGAATAAATGTAATAAGTATTTTACAATTATAAAAAGTATAATTTTTCAAAGCCTAACCTTTTAGAATGTACAATATTTCAAGTAAAGCACATTGGTTAAGCTAAAACGTTCTGTCCGTGTGCCGTATGATCTCAGTGGTGAATAACATTTATTATTGTGTGCATGTGCGGATTATGCACCTCGCGGGAAGGCACGCATCGCAGGCACCCTCAATTTCTCCTAAATTCGCCACCTCGGGGCACTATCCGCGTATTATTGCCTGATCGATAGTATAATTTCGTAATAACTACGCACGACTCACATATTTTTTGGAAAATCTCCAATAACGACATAGAAGGTATCGGCATGCGGAATATAAAATGAGGACGCTATCAGATTATAGTGACAGCATCGCAGTGCCTTTAACTTTAATTTAAATTATAAACGTATCGCATTTTATGATCGACTTAAAACAATAGCTCACCTTTAGTTCAGGGTTAACACAGTTCGCCTACGAAATATTCATAAGACGCGGCCACGGAGCCGACCACGTTTCGAAAAGAGAACGAGCCTGATATTGATTAATTGGTCAACTCTGCATCAGATATGAAGCATTTAAAATACTAAAGCATTTAATAACTTCCGTCACAAAGCCGACGAAGTGAAAGCCGGAAAGCTGTACGAACAATATTCCCCGTTTCTCAATTTATAAATGAAGTACACGAACTAAAATCACGAGCTCTGAATTTTTCAACGTCGTTCTCGGATCGAGATCGCAATGAGCGAGCGGCGACCACAAAGCAGCTAACGATTAACGAACTGAAACCGAACGAGACCATAACTTATTTTCGGCCTGAGATGTTTATTTAATCCTCTGGAGTCTGGGTGTTCATTTGACATGCACCTTAAGTTCCACGTTCTTATTTGCGCAGCCACAAAGCTATCATAGAAAACACGAAACACAAAGCCATTATATCTCGTATTTCAAAACAAACGGTTTTACGGACGATCTGACATTATCGTTCATCTCCAAACGTAGCAAAGTCACAAGTCATCACAATGAAAATAATAGCAATGGCAACAAAAGAATTATAATGTCGGCTGCCAAAACTGTACAGCGGATCGTATTGCAGGTGGTTCTAGCGATTTATCGGTGAGCGATGCGAGCGTCTGATAATGGCAGGGCCCCAATTTTACTAAGAAGGCATGAGACTGTTAATGCCGCCGCCCGTCATCTTATTCCAAGAGCATATTTTTAATTGTAATCGCTATTACTACGATATTACTTAATTTATCAGACAAATTTCTAATTTCTAAATATGGCTGCTGCCATTAGAAATTAAACCGGCAACTCCTTTGCAATATCGCTTTGCTTAAACTTCTGACAACAGTTAGTCAAAATACGCAACATCATTATAAAACTGGTAAGAGCCACTTGCAGACGCTCAGGTTGTCTTTTTAACTCGGACTTAACTGCTCATTAGAAGTTAAACTGGTAAATCGTCTTACGCCACCAAGAGTCAGATGAAGACTTTTAGAGACTTTTAGAAACACAATAAAAGAGTGAATTTTATAAAATTTGACTCTGAGTTAATAAACCCTGCATTTAAGAATTTGAATCCGTATCTTCTGCAAGCGGACCTAAGAAGTGTAGTAGAATTGGGGCCTAAGCCGACAGAGAGCAATGTCGCAACGCTCGCCGATTTGGTCTGCCCGTCGGTCATCTCTAACGATGGAGCGATAATTAAGATTGGACTTCGGCATTATTTACGCCCGCAGCATCCTGGCTGACCCGAGCGCGAGATGGTCACGACTTTTTCCATCTCGACAGACTATTGTTGTTCGGTTCAGCTAGATTTGCTTGTTATAAACTCGCTAGCAGATACTTAACGCAAAGATAAGGCTGATTGAAAGGGATAGCGCTATAAATACTTCCGCGTGCGAACAAAGCAAGTTGACGTGGGTAATCAAGTAATTGCTAATTAGGTAGGTCATAAAATTCTCGTAATTAATCAGAATTTAACAAGTTTTAAAGGAAATTGTCTGTAAAAGGTACCTGAAGTGTCTGTAAGGTATCATAGATCTTGTATTAGGAGCATATTTAGTATTTCTCTGTAGAAACTATTTTTCTTAATTACTATAATTTACGTACAGTAAGTTGCTTTCTTAGTTCTGAACTAAGTCTGATCTTGTATTATTTTTAATTTAAAAACTATACATAAAACAGATAATACGGATACATACAAAGACTTACTTTTTATTAGTCAGTATATGCTCTCCCCTTCCTCCTTTGGTCTGACTTAAAAAAAGAGGTGTTATTTCGTTTTTTTTTTAATTTTGTTTCGGCATAACTCCGTCAATTATAATCCGAATTTGAATTTATTTGTTTTATTTTATAGGATATGATTACAGATTGGTCCCATGTTAAAAAATCCAACTCGAGTGACGGAAATTAGTTTTTTTATTGCTCTCGTTCGTAAAATTCCATGTCTTCAAATAGCATTTTGAAATCAGTGCTGCCAGGACACTTCTAAGTAAGAAGAACCTAATCATTTTAATGATCCTTGGCAATAAATGCTATGATATATCAAACAATAACATCGTTAATTTCTTTATAGCAATGAATGAAGTTATTATAACTATACGAGTACAGCTTGCTAGCGTGAGATAGCTCATAGCTTATTTTGTTTGACATTTTTATGAAAAGTCATAAATTAGTAGTTGCAGTATCTACCTATTGTTTTTTATCCTTTTATAGACAGGATGTTGAGCAATTTTACTATGGTATCTTCATTTTGTTTTGTAATTGGCTGTAAATTACGAAAAGTTAACGAGCGTCTTGTTGACTTTATGGTTTCATAGGTGATTGAGAGGTGTCTAAGCATCCTCTGGCACATACTGACTTCGATGATCATTATCATCAGACTTAGTGCACAAAACTATGCATTTTACACAAAGTTTATATATATTTCAGAATGTTAGATTTTGTAATGCGACTGACCACGGAGTTGGTATCGATTTTGATTGTAAGAGCTAAACTTTTGAGCTGAAAGCTAAAGTTTACTTACAGCTTAATTTTTTGTTTACTTTTTTTAACCGACTAAAATGATTCCCGTTTCTTTTATTTATGTGGGAACAACATGTCAACTGTTTAAGGGCATTAAAATTTAGTTCAGTTCAAGAAAAGGAACACCTTAATCTTTGACCAGTCATTTACGATAATCTTACTAATATTATAAACACGAAAGTTTGTAAGAATAGATGGATGGATGGATGAATGTTTGTTACTCTTTCACGCAAGAACGGCTGAACAGATCTGGATGAAATTTGGCACAGACATAGATTATAGTTTAAAATAGCACATAGGATACTTTTTAACCGCGGGTGAAACCGCGGAGTGCAGCTAGTAATTTTAATAAAACACTCGAGTTAATTAAGTTGAGTTAATTGAGTTAACAAGTTTTCGCGAATCGAGAATTAATGTGACCCATACAAAATGTTCCTGTACAAAAATTATTTGAATCTCATAACATTTTACGATAATGCCTATTACCTGCATTATAAGTGCTGATTTTATCTTAATCACTATGACCTACGAACTCTTCACACAATCTCGCAGACCGTATACAGTGTAGAGTAAACCGAACTCAGCTCCAACTTGGAGTTTTAGACAATTTATTATTAAACACCTAAAAGCCATCGACATTATGTTTGGACAGTCGTTAATGGACAGCATAATGTGTAGGTGTGTGTTTTTATAGCGAATCAAATACCTATCTACGCCTACTCTACGGTTAAGTACATGAGGTAGAGCTATTGAGATTTCATTGGATTTGCCACTTTTATTTTATAACGGTGAAACGGACTTGTGACTTTAAAGATGCCAGAATAGTATAAAAATATACAAGCATCTAAAAAACTTACAAGCATACTTTTCAAGCTTTTTGTTCTTGTGCAGATAAAACTTGGAAACAAAACAAAAATACAAAGTTAGGCATAAAGTTATACTAATGTAGTAAGTCTTACAAGCAGATAACTAAACACAGTTTTGTCAAATTACAACAGGATTTCTCAAAAAACAAAATTATACGATGAACTACAGAATATGATTGATGAATCATATTGTTTTTAAATTGTCAAGTTCCATAAAAACCTATTAAAACATAAACTAGTGTGGATAAACATGACAACTACTTTTCCAAGTTAAAGGCCCGTATGCTAAAACGACGCCCAGTCATGAATCTCGTTTTTTTTTCGAAAGAAGTTTTTATGTATAGTAAAACCAGTTTTAAATCGAGAGTCATGACTTAGCGCGTTTTAGCATACGGGCCTAAGTCATGTTAAACGAACAAGAGAAAATGAAAACTGCTTTCTTGCTCGTAAACACTATAAGAAAGTTCTGTCTACACATTCTACAATTCTACCTCACTCTACACATCTTCCTAGCTCACAATATGAACCCATTAGCGCAATGATGTAGCAAGTATACCCGCGCATATATTATTAAAATCAATCGCTTGGCTGGCACAATTTATATCTTAATTTGATGGATTATACGTTGAGAGGATTTTTTGCTAAACTTTATAGATAAAAATGGTTAGTAAGTTTCTGTTCAAATACTTTTTGTTTAAATTGCTCTGTACTGTGTCGTAGTGGCCGCGAGTTCTCCAAATTAAACTATATTTTTAAAAGAAACACTAAAAGTTGTTAAACCGTAATATCGCCCCATATTACTTAGGTTAGTACCTAAGCTCTCGCCTTTAGTGATACGAAACAAAAGACTCCGATTCGAAGGCACTCATAGAAGTTAGAATCTATAAATATTATTTAAACACATTTACTCAAAAATTTTGTTTCATCTTTTCAAAATTGCTTACATTTGTTACATGAGTAACTAATACTATTAAGACATACACAACTAATACTATTCCAAGCATTGTTTTCGGAGCTAAATAAATGCTCTGCATTGCTAAAGTTTCAATTCAAATAGCACTAACCTTTGATTGGATTAATCCAATTTAATATCGCAATTAGATGCGAGCCTTCGCTTCGATCGCGCACAGCGGCGAAATTGCGCGAGCTAAATTACTGTCCAGATTAATGTTCCGCGGTAAAGTAGAATGTTATCGAGTCTAGAGCACACAATGGGGCGAGATCCTTGTCTGGGGACACGACGGCCGCGGGCGCGGGTTCCATTCCCGTTCGACAAAATCCAGGCTAACGAACCGATACTCTTACCTAAATACCGTTTTTTAGTACTACTCTTTTGTTTCACAGCAAGCCTGAAGCCTCATTGATTCTATCTCAATTAATTAGCTATTAACGTAGGAATCTCTTAGAGGACTGTAAAAACCGTTTTTGTAATAGTATAAATTAATTGTTGAAACAAAAATAAATTAATTGTTTAAACATTAAAATGGTCTACACCTTTACAGTACAGCATCCAAATGACTTGGGTTCGAGTTATTACCATCTAATTACTTTCCTATCGCTCATTCTAAAGCTTTTAGGTCGGAACTCGTAAAATCATCATCCTACGTGTAAATCAGGTAAAACGGTAAAGTTAATTGGATACCACTGTAACTTCATTTCTATTAGAAATATAATTAAAGACAGACAAAACCCCACACTCCTTACAAAAGCAAGTTGAAATTTCCTTTTTCATAGCCAATTATTGGTACATTCGTACAATGAATCAGTCCTGTGAAGTTTTTAGTACTTGTATGCAAAATATTAGTGGACTAACATTTTGACGTATGTGTGAGGTGTAAAGTTTTAAATAATTTAATAATTAAAAAGTAATCATAATCAAGTGTAAATAAACATGACAAAAATTCTTATAAAGCAATAGTATAAATATCTTACCGGGCTTAATAAAAATATCATAAATCGCAGTGGGCGTTGCGCCTTATTAATTGGGGGACCCCTTGCTGACCGGCAGTGCTTATCTCTCCTCCATGCAACTATAAGAAATACTACACGTACTTAATGTTTGTCTGTTCTCACAGCATTATAACGCTTATGGTTATTTTTTTTAGAAAACTTAACTTAACTAACTGTTAATTAATTTAACATTATTTTTGACGGTTGTGTTGGCAAGAAATGTTAAAAAACAATTGTGAGGTAAAGGTAGCGCGCTCCGGCAGACGTCAGGGAAGTCGGAACGAATTTAAAATGTTTTCATAAATATCTATAACGTATTTGTTAATATTCGTATAAATCTATAGCATAGGTTGATGTCATGACATGCACGCTATTACGATAGCATGTCGTCGACCTAATCAATACTAGGTCGATGACTTTGTCTTTGGTCTTGTAATTGTCTTGTATAAAAATATTGTCTTGTAATTGGTCTTTCGCGCCAATGCGCGAAATAGTTTGTCGCACTAGTGTGATGATGCAGTGTGTTGCACTAGCCTGCTGACGAACTTCCGTGAATCACGGTTCAGTTATGCCTCCCAAAAATTTTTGGCCCTTTCATTCAGTGTCCGAAACGGGAGTAAAAATTAATAAAAAAGTATTCAAATTCAAAAGTCTCGTTTCGGAAACAGTGGCTTGTGTCCGAAATGGGACCAAGCTATTAAATCCTATTTAATCGAAATAAGGCATGTTTTTTAATAGTCGAAAAAACTTTTATCTACTTACCGACACGGGTTTCTACATTTTGTAAGTAAAGTCGCATCAAACTAAAAGTTCTTTGCGCCAGCATTCACGTGGTTTTTGTATTATTTTTAAAACTTTGCATATTTCGATATGACGGTAATTGCAAAAAGCAGCGTGAGTTTGCACTGTTTCACATTATTTCGAGAATTTTATGAGCGTTGGCATTATTATACCCTTTCCGATGCAAATATCAGCGCGAGTCTATCTCACTATTTTATTTTCGAAGGTATTATTGTAAATATTTATTTATTTCTCGGTGGTTTTAGCGCTTTTTTTTTTTGTTAAATTACGGTTTTAGATGATAAGAATCAGCCTATAATAACAATTAGTATCTATTATTGGTTTTAGGTCTTTGAGATTATCCATGTAACTGGCAGTGCGCTTAAATTGTACAGTGCACCTATTACTTACTTACAAAGAGTAGGATTGTAGTAAGTAGCTATTATTAGTTATATAACAATGTAAGTATCTTTTTTTAAAGCAGTTTAACTTATTTTATTATGGAAACTGCTGTGGTTTTCATTATGATTTTATGATATGGAAATTACTCACGTACGATGAAGTCGGTTAAATATTTACTTACTACCTTCTCGTACTATTATTAGAAATATTACGAGAAGGTAGTAAGTAAATATTTTTATTATATTAATAGATACGTCATGTAAACAAGTAAGTAGATAAAATCTTGACGTGGTTAATTATTTTATTTCAAAACGATAAATACTTAATCTTTCTTAATGTCGTTATTTTCAATGTAATACACATCACAAAAACATAATTAAAGGCTTTTAAGGTAGTAGTAAAACACAATAAATATTGTTTATGCATGAAAAGACGAGTTTAATTTATTAAAATGCATTCGCACGCTCATCACGTAGGGTAGAGTAAAAGTAGAGTAAGCACTACGTGGTTGGTGGTGACCATCAATTATTATGAAAATTATTCAAACAAAAATATATACTTTACAAGATTAGATGTTACAGACTTTCTGTAAGCTTACAATTTCTATAAGCAGGTAACGGATACAATTGCGATTGAAAACGTTAGTTGTACATTTAAGATTAAGAAGTCCAAATAATTATTAGTTTGTCTTTCTACCTACTCAATTATCAACCGAGCAAGCGTTAACAAGCGAAGCGTCTCTGCTTCAGCTTCGACACAAATGTATTCGTATGTCCGGATCTCTGTCGAAAATCTGTTTCATTATAGAATCCGCTCACAAAATTTTACGAGAATCGGAAAAGATATGCGATCTGGAGAGAAGTACAGATTCCGGTTGAGAGGTTTTCAGCTCACAAAGCCACGTTATCATATTATGGTTTACATTTATGATAATGGTGATAATTATGAAAATACAAGTAGTTTTTCCTGTGCAATCGCACTGCTATTTAGTAATTATCGCATTATCGCTTTGCATCAAGCCATAATCAAGCCAAAAATAACAGTTATTTTTGCTATAAGTTTAAATAAAATACACAGTAGTCAGAAAAAAATATATCATTAAATACTTTTTTTTTAATGAAGAATAGGTCAACATTTGACCACCAACTCGCCTGATGTGAAGTGACATTGTGGCCTAAGATGAAGCACGAAGACCTAGTAGGTACTTTTTCACTCTGGCTTTAAAGATACCTAGGTTAGAAGGGATACTTAGAAGTTATCCTCATCCTAACTAATATTATAAATGCGAAAATGAGTTTGTTTATTTGTTTGTTTGTAACGCTTTCACGTCTCAACTACTCAACTGATCGTCTTGGAATTTTGCATGCATGTTGTCTGGGGTACAGAAAAGGACATAGCACTTTTTATCCCGTAAAAAATTTCGGTTCCTGTGGAACCGCGGGTGAAACCGCGGAGCGCAGCTAGTAGATAATATTTTTGCCAAATCAGTTGTAATACTTTCTGTATAACCTAATCTTCTTTGATACAAATAAAATTTATTCTCTTAACGTTTCTAAATGAATGAAGAGGACGACAATATTATTAAAGCACAAATTCAAAAATGTACACATTCAGTTGAATTTTTTTTTAATTTTGGTACACTGTTATGGAACTATAGGAACTTAAGATGGACGTGGTCACCCTAAGTTGTTCCACAAAGCGCGCTTGTATAACGAACTGTGACGCGTGCAGCCTCTCCAGCGACAGATAGCTATCAGCTAATCATTACAAATTAAACCGATCATAATCGTAAGGACTTGATTATGATTACGGTACAAGTCAATCCTGTTCGAAATGTAAAAGTAGGGGTAACGTTTTAATCTACCTGACACATACAGTATTCTGCGCGAGTAGTTTTGTTTTTGAAGTCGTTCTCTTACGTATCGAAATTGCTCGATTCTATTCGAGGCCCCTGACTTATAGGCGGTATAAGTACAATCTGAAAATGTTTATCGACTATTTTTATTAAAACAGGTGTATGTGGATTCGTAGGCAGTGCTCACACACTTTTTACGTTTTCGGGCGACAAAAAGGGATGAACAGATTGTGGAACATTGTGGCGCGCATGTTGTGGGCTGGCTGGTGAGGCCAGATAAAGTTTAAGAAGAGATACTTACACGCACTGTGTGAATGAAGTGATGGGTTGAGGCTGCTATGAGGACGCGTTGGTTGGTGCGTTTTTTTTAACGTAGGTCTATGACATGTGCCCTCCTTAAGATACATAAATTGATTCATTTACATTTTAAGTTTAGATGTAGGCCTACAAATAACATAATGTTACTGTACCACAATGCCGTCTTGTCTCTATTTTAGATTTTCAATTTTCTCGTACAATTATTGATAAGGTGTAGTGTGGCAAAATTAAATGTTAATAGCGAGTAGTTAATTAAGACATCGTTTACACTAGCAGTGGCTCTTAGCCTCTCCGTAAATGTCTAGGCATCCAATCGTCAAGCAGAGGATTTTCAATTACCTGATTTTTGAATGTCACCTAGTAAAAACGAAGTTTTAAAACCTTAGAACGCGATGATAGCCTAGTCGAAGAACGCTCACTTCTCATGCCAGAGGAAGCGAGTTAGATCCCAGCGGAAGGTACGCACCAATTTTTTTTTTATTGTGTGAACAAATTATGTGTGCATTCAATGTTATCAAATGCTATAAAACTGGGACCCGGTTTATTATGGCGAAAGTCTCACTCCCTGTTACATTTGGACCTGAATATCGTTCGGGGAAATGTAGATGTCGGACACCCCTGCTAGCCCCTTCGGAGGAAAGGCGTGACGATATGTAAGCTATAGAAGAATCTCATCTCACTATGATTTCATAAATACAAAAGTTTGGATGGAAGTATGGATGTTTGTGACTTAATCACACTAGAAAGACTAAACGGATCTGTATATGATTTGGCGCAGGGATAGATTATAATCTAGAATAGCACAAAAATACTTTTCAACTGCGAGTGTAACTGCTGGGCGTTGCTTGTTTTAAAATAAACCTCGAGTATCACTAAGTATTTTAGTTTATGCTTTTACCACATAAATATGTAATTTTAAACTATCCTTCAATCTATGGATTTAACTTTTTTAGGAAATAAATAGCTGTAATTAAATAAACTACCTACTCGTAACATTCAGTACCACCATAATTTACACATAGTCTTTGTATATTACTAATGAATTGAATATTTTATTTGTTTTCATTGGGAATGTTGTAAAAATTACGTTAATTTACGGACTTAAAGAGTTACTAAAAGAGTTTTTAATTCTAGGTTTTCATATTTCACATAATTTTAACTGCATGATTTCCAAAACGCCTATAGCTATTCATAAATCAATACGAACACACATAAAATGTTACTTGCTATTAAATATGTAAAATTGAATTGAATATCGGGTGTTATTTACACATTTAGATGTATTTTTTAAATCAAAATCCACAGAAATAATGTAAAACTAAAACAGCAACTGTTAATTTACCTACTGTACATCACATAACTACCTTGACTCGAGACAACTTCAATTAAACAACAGTTTAAAGCAATTACTACCAGCTACCGGCCCCACAGCCCTTTCTAAATACTAATCCATCAATCTAGCGGTTCTACCGACAGAGTCTATCGTAATGTGATCCGAGAAGTATTTGCATGATCTATCTATGCGAACATGGCCGTGTTTACATGCATCGTCACGCCGCCGCTCCGGTCAAATGTAGCCACACTGGCCACCATTCGAAGATTCTACGCTGAGTCCGGCGACCACTTTAGACTAAATTCGGATTGGCTGAAGGTTTTCTATTGCCATTTCATCTAGAAAGAGACGACAAGCGAAGAGAGCAATTAAAGATACTGATGAGCCTCTAAAGTTATGTACATAGTGACAAAGTGCAATATCAATCATTTTTTATGACATTTGCAATTCTCTAATCATTCTTAAATAACTATAAATTTCTCTTGTATTGTGAATGAATTTTAAAGCTAATAATGTAGACAACCTCCCTATATGTACCTAAAGATATTTTTAATTTGCTTTGTCTATCTATTAAATAAATTAGTCAAAAGTGACCCCTTAAAAATGCGGATATTTTACATAGCTCTAATTTCTCTTGAAGACATTAAAAAAAAAACCATGAACATAGGGGCGGAGATATAGTTCATAAAGCTGTACATGCCAAATTTCGTCGTAATCTGACAAATGGTTTCCAAAAAATTTGAGAAGCGCGTTTGTATGGAAAATTCAGATCGTCGCGGAACTCTTAACTCAAAAAGCGAGCATTGATTCTGATTGCTTTAAATAGCCTAGTTGAAAGAAGGTTTGCCCCTTAAGCCTAAAAGTACGGGTCCGTTTCCTGCCAAAGGCACGAAACAATATGTTTATTTGTTAACATTTTTATGTGCGTGTCTAATATAAAATTTGAGCCTAGTTTAGGCCGCCAGGTTCGCTCCCTTTCACATTTCGAACTGAAAAGACTACGTCCAGCGAATTGTGAGTGTTGTAATCTCTGCCAGCTCCATCGAAAGAAAGGCGTGACGATTTGTTATGTCAAAATAATATTATGGGCATCTTGGTTTAAAGAAAATCACACTCTTTTGGAAAAAAAAAGACTACAATAAAATGGCTAAGTACAATGCTTATTTTATTAAAAACGTGCATAATGCTATCAAATTTAATGCTTTAAAAAAATAGTGCACATTTGCTTTGGGTTTGAGTAATCAAATCGACTGATAGTTTAATCTAAGGCGTAACTAAGGTTTCGTTCATAATTGCTAGTAAAACGAAATTATAATAACACTAGCTGCGCCCCGCGGTTTCACCCGTGATCCCACAGGAACCGTTTATTTTTTCAGGATAAAAAGTACTCTATGTCCTTTTCTGTACCTCAGACAACGTGTATCCAAAATTTCATGATGATCGATTGATTAGTTAGGGCGTGAAAGCGTTACAAACAAACAAACAAACGAACAAACTCACTTTCTTATTTATAATATTAGTTAGGATTAGTTGATGATGTTTTACAGAAATTTGAAATATATTGGTAAGTACGACCGAATATAACTAATGACTACTTTACTTAAACTCTAAGGGGCGTTACACACACAAGCGAAACTAGCTGAATAAAGTCAAAGATGTTTGGTTGTTGCTTTTGGCCGACCTTGGCGATCAACAAATACTGTCGACCCGATTAAGTGTGTAACACCCCTAGGGATGCTAGTCAATGTTTGACAATAAAGCAGGTTCTTAAGGCTCGGTCATACCACGACACATAATTTTTTTTTAAACCGATTCATTTAGATTTGAAAATCGTATATTATTTTTGATGGTAAAGAGAGATCGGTGGCGCCTAGAATTCCGTTTTTTTTGTCGTCTGTATTGGTATTAATCGTAATAAGAACACAAATAAGAATAAGTTGCTCGGTTAAACTTTAGAGAACTAATCTGGCTATTTAATAATCGAAAAAAAAGTGGTGTAATCGCTGAAAATTTAGAAAACTACGCTCAAACAGTTTTTTAACAAGATACTTTCTGTGATTTTGTTTTCCAAAATGAGAATGATTTTCAAAGTTATGCTTCGGTTTAACCGATTTTGGTTGTTTTTCTAGCAGCTGTATTTTTTTGCATCTGATCATCACAGTTCTTCATATCAAACTAGACGCAAGCAAAATACTTGTTTTCGTTGATTTCGTGTAATACCGGGACTTAATTAAGAGTAACTTAATTAGATTCTACTATCTACTCAGTAGCAATGGCTTGCAAGCGGTTTTGTTTCTAAATTTTGTTTTCTTCACCTCACTTCACATCACTTGAACTTCTTGATGCTACGTGATCAGCTTTCGAGCGTTAGCGTTTTTTTTTCTAGAATCGCTAATGCTCAAAAGCTGACCACGTAGCAAGTTGTTGCTGTTAGAGCGTTAGCGATTGGAACTTGTCTAGAAACCCAGGAAATTATCAAAAGGATGTGTCAAGGAAAACTTGGGTATAGTAAGGAAGGTAAAATGTGAGTTTAGAGACTTGGTTCTTGAAGTTGGCCGTAGTTTCTTGACTTCCGCAATTACACAAACAAACTTAGTTTAAGTGGAAAGAAAACTGAACCAGCTCAGTGAGTTATTAAGAAGTAAGAACTCTGGAAAACAAACACCAACTAAAACGGTGCAGTGCACAGCAAACATTTATGCAATTAGGCAGGTATGCTACAAAACCAATATCCGCAGTTATGAAATCCGCCCTTACGCAGTGTATTGTAATTACTTGTGTAATTTCTAGGTTTAATAGTATAACTTCACCTAACCAGTTGACCGAATTGCTGCACAACAGGAAAATGAAATTACTCTCTCTAATTACCGGTACATGATTCAGCGTGTCAGTAAAAAGTAATCGAGTATTGCAGCGATATATCCGCCTTTGGGTTAGGTTTGTTTAAGATAATTACGGTTAGCTGTCCGCCCTCCGCTGGCCTTGAGTTTCCCTCTAATGGCTTGGCATCGTTCAAACCGTGCCAGTTCTGAGACGGCGACACGGGTTCATTAGTGCTATCACTCGGTGAAGCGATTCTGCACTTATCTGCAGATGCTTTTAGCGCTTACCTCGCTGTTTCACTTCTTTTCAAGACGTCGCTGAGTTTTCAAATAGATTTTCTTATCGATTTATCTTGTGAGTGGACGCAATTAGGGCTTGAAGGTACTAAAACGAACAGAATCTTTGTTTTCGTGTTTATATCGCAAATGCGGTGACGTGATTTTTCTATCTTGGTTAGCTTTTAAACGACTGTTCTATTTTTAAACTTGAGAATAATTACTTTAGCTCTAGTAAGTAAGGATGGATATTCGACACTCAAACTTTTTTCTAAGGTTTTTAATAAAATAATCGAAGAAAACTTTTTGTATTTTCCGGAATGTGATGGAAAGTACTTGTGAGAGTCGATCCTCGTGAATTTGAAAAAAATACCTAATCAATTTGGTATTCAAATAAGTAAGTATACTATAAGCTAAAATATTTATCTTATTTTGACATGTCGTCGACAGAGAACATCTCACACCGACTTAATATAATGTGTAGCTTTCCTAAAAAATTGTAATGGCATTATGTTTATGGTCATACATAATACCTAATATTCTGTAAAGTATAAGACAGTCATTGATGGATTTCTGCAGGAGCGACAGAGAAGAAAAACCAAAAAGATAACAGACACCAAACTAGATTGTAGCAAATCTCTTTAATGTCACACCACTTTGAATAAATTAGAATAATTAGTCATAAAATATACAAATGGTGTGATCGAAATATAGTTACAGTGAATCCATTGGCAGTGAGACACGCCACGTAAAACTGTCATGATAACCATCAACTGCGGAGATACCGATCGGATCTCGATCCGGTCCCGACTCTCGGAGAGACCTCAACATCAACAGTATGGAATTTACATAGAAATGCTTATCTTTTCTGACTCACACTACCATGAGAATATAATAATAGCGGATCAGGACTATATTGCAAAATGACTTTGATGCTTAACGATATTAAAGCAAAATAACGCACTTACTAATAAATGAATTTTTAAATGTTCAGTTTATGGAATGTCTGGATCGGATGTAAACTAATGACGCAGGTTTATTGTTAATCATAGTTTTGCAATATTCTGAGTAACATTTGAAAAAATACACGGCGATAAATTTCGATCATAATCTTGAACTCTGTGTGTACCTACTTGTACTTACTCGTAACTATGGTTGAAGAAATATGAAATAATGGAAAAAGTCCCCGTGGGAGTGTTTATTATATTAATTTCTGCTGAATCCCCCCACTGCTGAATCATTTGCTTAAAAGAAGTTATGCATCATGCATCTGCCTCTGCACCTACCTCATCTGTTTTGGAGAGAGGCATATTATGTTTTAAAAGATGTTAGTTTAAGATCCTGAGAAGTGTTCTGGTCTGGAACTAATCTTTAAAATCTTTCAGCTTATCAGGTAGGTATATCAATCGGTAATCACACTAATGCCATAAATGCGAAAGTTTGGATGGAAAGATGGATGAACGGCTATTGTAACTTACTGAACAGATCACAAAATTTGGAACAAATAGATTATAGTCTGGGATAGCACTTATGGTACTTTTCAACTGCGGGTGAAACCGCAGGACGCTGCTAGTAGGTAATATGGTGGATATTATGTAGTCGCTCACAAGGAAGAGAAGTGTTTGGCGCCCAGCAACTAGACAAGTCAACAAATGGGACTCTAAAGTTGCAAAACGCAAATAACTAACGCAGACTTTCAACTCTTAATGACTACGTACTATAAGTACTTAAATACTCTGTCCATACTGACTACACATCGCTAGTTAAAAGCGCTCGACAGTTGGCCGACATTCCAGAGAAAGCACCCTGTCTGCCATTCACGTCGTCAACCTTAGACTACTTAACATAAAGCGAAATTTCGCTTAATTGATTCGTCACTTAATCGGCCGCTTAATTAAACGCTCGCCGGGTAATGTTTCCTTAGCGTTTTATCCGGTTATGAAGCCAGTGCAAATCATTCCATTCATTAAAACTTGAGTGTTAATGTTTATGATTATACTTAAATGACTGGAAGTTAATTCCTAGATATTTCTACAAGTTCAAAGTTTTACTTAAAAAAGTAAAGTAAAAATTAAAAAAACAAGTTGATAATCTACAGAACATTTTTGAAATCTACAAAAAATGCTTACTAAAGTTTTCTGTTGAGCTTACTTCACTGTAACTTGACTATTGTAATCAACTGTTATGGTTACGAGTCTCTTACTACACGTATTCTCAGCGTATCTCATTAGAAGTAACTAACCATTTGCGAACAAAGAACACATATTTTCACGCTGATTGAAAAGTAAGAGGCTCCGACCGCGTCTTAACCTAATAAAGGAACGAGTTCTGTTAAGAGTTGATAAAGTCTAACTACATTTTACTAGATACGAGTAAGTAGGTATTCGTTCGACAGGGCGTTTAAGTGGTCGTTGTAAGATCGCCGTAAGCTCGGACGTTGTGTCCAATTTATTTACTTTTTTCCTGGGTGTAGTGTTACGGCTATAAAGTTCAGTTTTTGTTGGTCGTCCGCATGGCCAGCTAGATCTCCCGTCGCGAGATATGTTGATTTACGTTTAACGCGCGTGACCCCTCGACGGAGCCGATCATAGACTCGATAGACGATTCGAACTGGCGTGCTCAGATATCGCCACATCGCACTCGTGCCGATGTATCTTGGGAAATATTTCGCGGTCTTTGCCTGCTGTTATCCCGCCGCCGATTCGACTAACATTCCCGGATCGCTTTGTCTTTTCACTTATTGTAATAACAATTTTTAAAAACTAAACTACTTAAATTCAAACGAAAACGTTACAATCGTGCGAATTTAAAATTTATGTTAGTCTACTTTTTTCATCTCCTATCACTAGAAAAATTTGTATCAGTTCCATTGTTTTATGAATTACACAACCTGCACTACTGTTATTTAATTTTGATTGAAATATTTTTTCTATCCTTACCATAATGTTAATTGGTTATCACACTGTTTGTTTTCCTAAGTTGAAAATAAACAACTTAGTTACAAAACAATTCAAAGTATTTATTTTCTAACATCGCCAAGTTCGACCCTGTGCTATACCGGTTCATAAATTCCATTCATACGGTTAATTAAGAAGGATCCTATGATTACGAGCGACGTTTCAAATGGCACATGGCTTATTTCAATTAGCCTTGGACGTAACAATGTATTATTGTATGGAAATATTGAACTGGTTACATTAAATTGGTCCTGTATAGTTTGGAAGCGACAACAGCTGACCTTTCCCCCTTATAGAACAGTCTTGGCCTAAGTACTGCTACATTCCTATTTCAATTCACGTCAAATCTGTGCACAAAAACAACTTGTACATGAAGATGAGAAGAACCTTTTGTTCTTCTTTGTTTCTTTTTAGTTATTCTTTAAAAATATATTTTTTATGTAGATTAAGTTAACATTAAAAAAAATTACTAATATACAGATAAAGTTGGTAGGTACTTCGTTATTTTTTTTTAATCTGAAGTAGTACCAACCTACCAATTTAAGTAAGTATCTGCTTTTATGTGCAGGCAGATTATGTAGAGTAAAAAGAAATTCGTGCTCAGCTCACTCGTAGTAAATACCTCAGTATTAAAAAGAAGCACGGAACAACATCGAATATTTAATGGGAACATATCTTAAAAACACATTATGCCTTATCCAACAAATAAAAAGCTTCGGATCGGATAACCCCACTTCATTAGCATTAAGTTTTCTGCTCAGTTAGTGGCCTGAACACCTCTATGATACGAGTATGAGCCGGAAAATTATGCAAACACCTAAGCAAATATTGTTTTAACTAACCAACAAACATTGTACTAAACGCGCTCCGCGTTAATGCTATCTGCAAAACTAAACGTTTCCAATTTACATAAACATCTGAGCAATGTATAAAGCAAACTATACACGAACTTAAACTGTTATTGCTTGGCATTTCATAATGCAATGAAAATATTTTAAGTGTGAACAAGGGTTAATGGATTCTATATTTCTTTTTCTCAATCAAATACTGCCATAAACAAGCTTTATGTTTTAATAAGGAAATAAGGAAATTCTCACAAAAATTAGCGACACAATACGAGCTGCGATAAATTGAAAGCCAATTCAATTTCCAAGAGAATAATGAAATATTTTCACAGACGCGGTCTCCCATTTACCACCGTCCAATCGCAATAAAGCACAATAAAGTTGGATGTCTTCCGGCATTCGTCAAACGGTCAGAAGTGGGCAACAGTTGCGCAACTCGCCACCCAACTAGTCGGGACCCGGCAACCTCAGCTCCGAGCCGGGACAATTGAGCGATTTGTCAACCATTGCATTAGGCAACCGGTCACCGCGAGCAACGCAAACCATTTCCTCAGCGTAAACCCTCTCTCGTCTATTTCGTCTCATGTCGCATCGATTCAGATAAAAGTCGGTTCCAATGCGGTAATGGATACTTTGTCAATCAATTGTGACGAGCATCTGTAGCGTGGGTGAAGGTAGAAGCGAAAGCTCGCCGGAATCGCAAGCTCCTTACGCAAGATATATCTGTAAGGCACACAATGGACGAGGAATGCTTGCAGAACAAGCTTTTTGGATATTTATTGGATAGATATTGTGTGGGATGGATTTGCTTTTGCGAGTTGCACGCACGCACCGTCTAACGCCATTCATGTAACAATAAATTCTGTTGGCTAAGTTTATTGTGCTATATTCCACATTTGTCTAATAATCCGATACAATTATTTGTGAGAATGTGGAAACTATATTCTAAAACTTCCACTCTCAAACTAAATAGCCATTTTATTCAAAAACACTCGATAATCTAATTTGGATAATATGTGTCACTTTATGTTTTATTTCTCGCTAAAGCGAAATTGACAATTGGTTATTTTATCAAGCTTTTTTGACATAAAGGTAGGCTCTATTTTACAACTTACAATTATCTAGATGCACTACTAAGATGCCAGAAACCAATCACAGATGCAGATAAATTATAGAAAGTAAACGCAAACTAACGAACAAAATAAAGTACGTAATTCATAGATGGTGGTATCGAGCATGCAACAGCGTTCAGCTACATTATCAGGTCATGACGATCGGCTCGGGTGTCACTATCGGCGGTACAGCCAATGCTGTGTCTAACTGGTTGGATCTGGTAAATTCTGGTTGCGGGAATTAGGAGAAAATATTCCGAGACATTTAACTATGTAACGTCGCTTGGTGTTAGCTAGTTGTTGGTTGTTAGGGCCACTTTCACCACTTCAATTTAGCAAGATTGTCCTTTGGGTAAATTTGTTAAACTTGGGTGTCATATTGACCTTCAAGACTACTACATGATTCGGCACGCAGTTTCTCCTTTGCTTTGTATGGTTCTAAATTACTTATCTGTATACCTATTTACATATCTATTAAATGTGATGTAAATTGTTAATTTCGAATAAATTTCATTTACTTTTATTTCTATAATAGTGCCTTGAGTTAAAAAGAATTAGATAAAAGTCAGTTGCAACCGATCATTTTATACAGCAAACATTGCTTTCGAAATTAATTTGCTTGTCCATGTTCAAGCATTCACTTAACAATGCCCAAGACAATTAATTTAACGTATTTGTGCTTAAATAACTTCGTGGCTGCGATATAGTCAATAGAATTAATAATGGATAAATTACTTGCTCCAGGCTATTACAACAACAAACAAATAAATATAACTAATAAGTTAGCAGTTTTTTTTTTGTGTCTTATTTATTTTATTTTTGGCGTGGCATGTACTGCGATTACATAAATGGTATTAATGATTTATCATTATTACAGGTTAACCTGTAAATCTATTACAATTAACGTATTAAGTAGAGACCAAAAAAAAAAAATTAACATGACTAAAACCAAAGACAATAGATAATAAAATACTTACATTAAATAACGAAATAGCGTCTCGCTTTAATTCGTGGAATGCTACTTCGAGCATGACTAAGATCTAATTTTAGTTGACTTCATTAGCAAAATTTATATACCACTGAATTGAGACCCACTCACGACAGTAAATAAAATAAGTACCTACAATGCGCTCCAACCGTCATACAACAGAATAACGTTAATTAATTGAAAATAATATCAAGTTGATAGACATTAATTAAAACGCTATGTAAATATTGATTTGCCATGACCCTTTTGTGTTACTCGTAGCTATCAAATGACTTCTAAAATTAGTTAAATTTACCGTTAGGTATAGTAAAATCATAAATTTGAGTGCAGGCTGTGTGATATAATATCAAATTTCATTATAGTCTTATTTGCCTGACCCTCGTGAACCTAGCTACCCGACACGGCGAGAGTAGGTCGACTGTATGTGAGTTAAGGCTGCTCTTGCCACCCGCTGCTCTTTTGCTCGCAGATTTTCACACTATTGAAAGTTATTATAGCATCACTGAGAATAGTTTTTTTAATCACTCAAAATTTGTAAAAAAATAGTATTTACAACAACATTACAGAATTTACATAAAATCAACTAGTTTAGTTCTTTTTCTCGTACACCATTTTTCTCCGTCAAGTTAAAATAATATAAAACAAAAAGTCGTTAATAAAATAAAATTGTTCATAAAGTTATTGTCATAACACAATTTTTTTCCTTTTAAAAATAATAGATGTTCAATTATTGTTTATTTTCAATTACACCTATGAAAATGCGCGAGTGTTAAAGCTGCGGACTGCGAGAACGGCCTTAACTACATGGATGGTTGGTCGCGGTGCAAACTATTTGTACCGTTCACCTTGGCAGTTAGGGTTACACGTGTTAATTCAATACCAGATAAATGATATGCTGTACCAAGGGACTTCACTGTGTTACCAGAGCGAGCGGCCGCTGGTGCCGCTGGCGGCGGTACCGTTCTTACATCTATCATGATGAGTGCACAAGCGACAGAGCGATCACTCTCGTCTACTCACGATGAGCGGCTATAATATTATGTAGTAGTAAGGCTTCGCTGTGCGTGCGAAAATTAACATTATTGCGATTTAACGAGTGTCTTCATTTATTCAAATGTCATCTCGGAATACATTTTCCGTACTATATCTTATTCTGTGGCCATACTATGTGGAACGCCTGCGCCGGGTACGGTTGTACATACATACACAAAGCACAGCTAAGAGAGGTGCACGCATTGATGTCTTTTGTTTCATAACAAGATTTGCTGTAAATGAGCTCGTTTGGATTATAATTATGCATCGTGCTTTATGTAAAATGTATGTGAAGCGGGTAAACTAAGTACTCATTTGCTGTGTTAATAATTATCAACTGCAAAATAAAAAAAAAATCACGAAAATTTAAAACCACTTATCACACACGGAGATTTGGTAACGATGTCAGTAATTATTTTTAACTAAAAGTATGGGCCGCTAAAATTAAAATGTTTAATATCATAAATCATGAATTTTCAATTTTTATAAGAAGCTTTTAGTGCCATAATATTATTTTCTCGCAAAACTTCTGCAGTAATCATATTGAATAAAATGTATCTTTTTTTTCAGTCGTTAAGGTGAGTTGTAACGGAGTGATGTTCGCCCGCCGCAGGCTGCGTCTAACGGACGAGTCGCCCACTCCGGAGGTGTCGCCTGGCCCAGCCGTGCCTCCAACGATTTATTAGACATCTCCTACTTTATTGGGTACAACGATTCACATAAATCCACTAACCACATCCCAGGGTATAATTTTTAATGCGCAGGATATCTTTACAGCCTTCATTCATTCATTTTTAGCCTTTGGCTTCTTAAATGCTAGTTAAATAATATGGCAATAGCTACTTATCGACATGGATGATATTGTCGTTTGACACCGGTGGGGTGTAAAATTTGCCGAGTGTCTAAGTGCGTGTACAGTTATTTGTGAAGTGTAATCTGCTGAAAGATTGAGTGACAGGACAGACCTATGGGACCGGCCGTCAGCAAGCCACTACCAAGTCCAGAGTCGGACGCGTCCGTTAGGCATTCAGTCGTACAGTGTACCCGGAATCTAGGTACTAGATACCATCTGCCCACCGTTCGTTATTTGTTGACTTGAAAATGGACAGAACAAACAAACGGTCGAAGCTGTTGGTTATGGCGATAGCCTTTAACTGTTTTAAAAGACAAAAAAAGTTTATAGTATTGATTTTGGATCACACAATAATATTTTTCTGTTTCAAGTCAAGCATCTGGCAAAATATCTACATAAAACCTTTCTTTTAATGATTTGACATTCCATTTGTTGCAAAATACCCGAGGAGAACATAAAATAATACGTCTGTCTGTCAACCTTCTGCGCTTGTGGAAATGTTTCTTCCAGATTACTGCAATCTTAAATACTTTGGTATAAATTACTTCCATCCGTAACGATACTAGAAGTATTTATTAGCTTCTAATTAAGCAGAATGTAAGCAGCTTTATTCCGACTTGGCCAAGAAGCTAACCTGAATTACCCCAAGTACTCCAAGATACTGACAATGACGGTAAACGCAGCCGCACATTTATTCGGCAACCGAACGCGTTCGCAGTATAGCCACGTTTGCCGCTGGTGGTTGCGATAAGTTGCAAGCGGAAATTCTTAAACATTTTTTACGGTATCGGCATACACTGAGTCCTATATTTTCATACTGTAGTGGCTACCTCTGGTGGTTGAACTCAGCCATCGTTGGCAATGACTCGTGGCAGTTTCTAGGGGCCTGACATAAGCACACAGACAGCGTTTAGTGGACGAGCTTAGTCACTTAGTTTGAGGCCAGTCTAAAGCTCGGCTCTGGCAGAACGAAATAATTCTCGCGCAGTTTTTGACGTTATTAACCAATGAACCATCAACACAGCCTAAAATTCGTCACTTGGACAATATGCGATTTTGTATGTTAGCCTATATGGTGATATAGTTAATTTTTAAATGCCCTCAAAATGTGCGCGAGGATTTTTCCGTCTTGCCTTTTTTTTTTTTTTTTTTTTTTTTTTTTGTTAAGGGGGAGGTAAATGCCCTCGCATTTCCCTTCCGCCGCAAGGGGTGACGGAAGGGGGTATGTGGGAATCGAACCCACTAAACTCCTCCCCCGGGAGCAGTCCTCCGCCAAGGTGGGGTGAGATAGGGTCGCGCTAGTATTCACCGTCTCACCCCGGCGGTAGGCCCGGATGGGCCTCTGCGCCTATGGAGGGGCAACCTTGCTCACCAAGGTAACTCCCCAGACGTGTGAGGCCGTGCAGGTTAGTGGAGAGTCCCCTGACTCTCCACCTGTGACCCCACTACGGAGGGTGAAGCAGGGCGGCGAACCGTCTCCTCCTCCCTCCTGTTCGTCTGCGCCGGATCGGGTCAGAGCGAATGTCGTCTTCCCGGACCCGCTCCGCGGCCTCCTTCTGCACCATTACGTCTTCACAGAAGGAGACCATTGCGTCCCATGACCTTTCGCTGTCAAGCATGGAGTTTACCACGCTCGCTAGGGAAAGGTTTTGCCCTATTATCGCTGACAGCGTGTGCCGCTGGGAATCCCATGCAGCACACGCCTCCAGCGTGTGGAGCGCCGTGTCCTCCGGCTCTCCGCATTCGTGGCAGATCGGGGTTGGCTCCCGTCTCGCGATCTGGTGCAGGTACTTCCCAAAACAACCGTGCCCAGAAAGCACCTGCACCAATCGGAAGGTCAGCGATCCAAATCTACGCCTCACCCAACCTCGAAGAACCGGGCGAATGGCCTCCACCGTCCATTTCCCAGGGACCGGTGGCGCCAGGTCCTCCGTCCACCGCTGCAACACGGTAGCCCGCGCTTGTCGCCGCATGCGTGTGACTTCCTCCCACGCCAGAGACTCTCCAATGGACCTTCTCGCCGCCACGAAGTGGTATACTTCAGCGAGGATTTCCGCTTGGAGCTCCCAAGGGACATCACCAGCTAACACGCACCCCGCTGTCCAGGACACCGTCCTGTATCCGCGTATCACCCTCGTCACGATGACCCGCTGCGGCCGTCGCAGTAGGGTCTTGTTGTGGCGGTTAAGGGCGTCCACCCAGACCGGTGCCCCGTACAGAGCCATACTCCGAATTACTCCTGAGTATAGCCGTCGGCAGATGGCATTCGGGCCACCTAGATTCGGCAGCAGTCTCCCCAAGGCGGCCGCGGCTCCCAAGATTCTAGGAGCCAACCGGGCAAAGTGGGCCCCAAAAGTCCATCTCCCATCCAGGATAAGACCCAGGTATTTCATCTGGGTCCCAACCGGAACCGAGACCCCATCTAATTCTACCCGGGTTCCTGGCCGAGGTCCCCCTTTAGGCCCATGGAACAGTAAGGCCTCGGTTTTGGGGAGTGCGACTTCTAAGCCCAGGGCACGTATACGATTCACTACGAGGGTTGTGCCCATCACAGCCAGCCGCACTGCCTCTTCGGAATCCTTTCCCCTGACTACGACTAGAGTATCATCCGCGTAGCAAACAACCCGCATATGTGCAGGAAACGTGCCGCGAAGTACCCAGTCATAGCCTATATTCCACAGGAGTGGTCCAAGCACCGACCCCTGTGGAACCCCGCAGGAGACCCTACGGTGCCTTAAACCGTCGCGTCCTTCTACTAGGATCTCGCGGTCCTGGAGGTAGTCAGCCAACAGCCTCTGCAAGTACAAGGGCACTCCGTGATAACGAAGCGCCTCTTGTATTGTGCTGTGCGGAAGGCTGTTGAAGGCGTTGGCTATATCGAGCGAGACAGCCAAAGCTCTTTTCCTATCACTGATTGCTTCCTGCGTCCACCCCTTGAGCCAGAGCAGAGCGTCTATTGTGGATCGCCCCGCTCGAAATCCATACTGGGCCTCTGAAAGCCCAGGTCCAGTTCCTTCCAGGTGCCGGACGACCCGAGAGGCCACTATTCTCTCCAGCAGCTTACCCGTATCATCCAGTAGCACAATTGGCCTATATCCAGAAGGAGAGTCGACGGCTCGACCCTCCTTTCGTAGCAAGCACAATCGGCCGTTTTTCCACAGCTTCGGGAACTGCCCCGACGTTAGACACGCGCAGAACAGGTCCCGAAGCCGTCCCTCTATCTTTTTTAAAGCAATCCCGAGAATCCGCCCCGGGATCCCATCTGGACCGGGCGCAGTCCTTTTGGCTCGTAAACGACTGGCTGCAACTGCCATCTCTCCCTCTGATACAGGTGGGATGGAGTTCAGGTCTAACACTTCAGGAAGGAACGGCGCCATCGTCGGAGGGGTGAATTCAGGGCTGCTGTTGGGGAAAAGCCCCAACAAGACTTTGTCCAGCAACTCAGGCTCCAGAGACGCCGCGATCGGGGGCGTTTGACCCCGGAACTTTTTCCGAGCGGCCCTGTACGGACGCCCCCATGGATCCCTATCGAGGCCCTTTAGTGCTTCACTCCAGGCCGTGGATTTAGCCCGGCCAATAGCCAGCTGCAATTCTCGCTTGGAGTCGCGGTAGACGTTGTACAGCTGGCACTCAGCTGCTAACTCCTCGGTCGATAGCTGGTCATCGGTCCGGCCGTTACGTCTCCGCCTGCAGCGGGTATAAGGCCTTCGTGCCTTGGAGCAAGTGGCTCGGAGGTCTGCGATTTCCGAGCTCCACCAGTAGACCTCACGGCGGTCTGGGCGGTTTCGAGACCTCGGCATGGCTGTGTCGCAAATGGCCGTAAGAGTTTCACGGAAGAGACTAGCTGCGACGTTTACATCTGGGTGCGTTGGGGTGGCAGACCACGATTGGACGATCGCCGCCTCTTCTGCTAGTTCGGCATCGAGACGACTAATCGTCCAGCGCGGGAAATCCGCTCGCACCACGCGCCGAGCTCCTCCTTGATTGTGGAAGGTGGAGACTTCGAACCTTATATATTTATGGTCCGAGAGAGTCTCCACCTCAGACATCACCCTCCAGGCTTGGACGCGTGCCGCTACACCCGGGGTGGCGAACGATATGTCCACCACGGACCCCCCGTTATGTCGCACGCACGTGTGGACCGACCCTCTATTTAAAAGGGTAACTCCTGTGGTAACCGCCCATTCCAAGACAATCTCACCGCGAGAGTCAGTGGAAGGGTTACCCCAATTCCGGGCCTTGGCGTTCAAGTCTCCAAGTAGGAAGAGTTGCCGCGGCGCCTGCCTTCTCACAGCTGCGGCAAGGAGGTCCATAAAGACCTCCAGTTCCGCAGCGGTTTTGCTAGGGGAGAAGTAAGCACCGATGACAGCGTACTCCCCCCACCTGGCCACCACGTACCCCGAGCCCCTCTCTTGAACTGAGAGTGAAGGGCCGCTATCCAATCGTCCCACAATGGCCACGGAGCCGTCCAGGTCCCCAGCCCAGCAGGGATGGACTGGAACATAGTATGGCTCCGCAGCTACTGCCACGTCTATTTTCCACTGCGCCAAGGACTGCATAAGCAAGTCTTGGGCCCGGGCGCAGTGGTTGAGATTCGTCTGTAGGAAGTTGTGATGTAGGGATTGATTCATCATTCAGACATCACAACTTCCTCATCTGCTTCTTTTTCTCTTCCGTCTTCGGGGGTGGTCTGGTTTGTGGCCGTAGGGGCGGCTTGGGTCCTAGTTGCCGCACCTTTCGTTTTTGGGGGGACGCAGTTGCGTCCTGCCATAATGTGCCTAAAGGGTCTGCCTGACTCTGCGCATATCGCGCAGCGTGGTTCCGCCTTGTCACAGTTGGCCGCCCGATGACCTGTGTCTCCGCACCGGAAACACAGGTCCCCCCTGTCGACCGTAGCAGGACATTGAGGACGAGTGTGACCCAACCCCATGCACTTAAAGCAGCGCATAGGACGCGCCTCCAGTGCCACCACTCGTACAGAACTCCAGCCCACCAAAAGCCTGCCCTTGTCCAGCAACACTTTGGCTGCTGTGACTGGGCAGGAGACGATGCTGGACCCGGCACCGTTCCAGCCACGGCGAATCTCCCCAACTTTGACGTTCTGGATTTCGCATTCACCCGCCAATGCGACTGCCGCCTCCACTTTCTCCTTCGTAGCCGCATCGTCTAGACCCATAATTTTTAAATCAGAAGATTTAACAGGCCTGCTGACGTTAGCCACCTCGGACAGGGCGCCACGGAGCTTCTCTGCAAGTCTATCTGCCTTCCCCGAGTTTTGTAAGCCAGGAATCTCAAACATCCTGGCTCCCGTGGCCGTCTGCCGGAAACGGAGCTGGTCAATATCCAACTCCTGGAGGTTAACCGCCTCCTGCGCCATCTGGAGGACGGCACTGTATGTTATCCCCTTATCCGCAGCCTCGGGCCGCAACGACAATACCACAGCCGCGGATTTCGGGGATTTAAGCAGCACTGCCTTAGGTTTGGAGGCCACCGGCTTTGGCTTGGTAGGGGCGGGAGCACGAGCCTTGAGAGCAGTCGTAGGGACAGCAGAAGAAAGAGAAGGCTTCTCCTTTCTTTTTCTCTTATTCTTCCTCACCACCGTTGCCCAAGTTTCGGGCTGCGGGACAGTCAGCAAGGTGCGTTGACCAGTGGATGGGCCCGCAACCGGTGCCACAGATTTTCGGGCCAGCTCAGGCATCGGCGTTGGTGGCACCACCTTCTTGGCGTCTGCTCTTAAAGGCGGGCGAACCATCGGGGCAGGCAAAAGCCGGTCTTCGATCACCGCAAGTCGGGCATTTAGCATCTCCCCGAATGTTGTGGTTAAAGAGCGCTTGAGCTCTTCTATTAATTCTGCAGCTCCTAGCAGATTGCCGAGGGGTGCTTGCGGCTCAATGGTGGTAGCAGCGGCGGCAGTAGTGGCAGCGGCAGCCTGGGTCTTTGCTTCGGTGAAACCACGACGTAGCGCCTTTACCTCTACTTTAAAAGCTTCGACTTCGAGACGAAGGCACGAATTTTCCGCCCTAAGGCGCCGGGTCTCTTCAGCTTCGCTCCTACCTGCTAGGACGTCGACTACGTCCCGCAAAACCGATGCTGACCTTCTTAAGCGTCCCACAAATTCACCTTTGAGGTTGCCTGATTTCTTAGCAACCTCTAAGATACAGGCAAGTTTTTCGCCAGCCTGTGCCCTCAACTCTTGGGCATTTAGCGTTTCAGGGTCACCGGTCAATAAAACCGCATCGGCTTCCGGATCTGAAACCGGAAGGTCAGAGTCAGCAGCAGCAGCCGGCCCCTTTTTGTAACGCCTACCTCGCAGGACCTTCTCTAATTCTCCGTCAATAGGCATCGGGGAAGGTTTCAGAAAACCCTTCTCCCTTGGTGAAGCAGCCTTAGTGGCTCTTCCCCTCCCTCTCCTCGACGAGTTCACTTTAGCGGCCACCGTACCCTCGGTCTCCGTGTCCGAGCCTAGATGACTCGACACGGAGAACGAAGAAGACGGCCGCTTTCTACGACTCTTATTCCCGTCCGTTGTCTCCGCACTGCTGGAAAGCTCCATCTCCAGTCTCTCTCTCTCCTCTTTTTCTCTCTCTTTCTCCTCCTTTTCACTCCTCTTCTCCTCCTCGTCATTCTCATGAGAGCCTAGGCCCTCACGGCGGTTGTTGCCCACCCCGTAGTACGAAGGGCAGCCTTCCGAAGAAGGGCGGGATTTCCCGGCCGAAGCCGAAGTACCCGACCGGGGACTCATTTTACAGTTCGCCATTTTGTCATTAGTTTCTTTCCTTTTTTTAAAAGGGGTGTGGTCCCCTTGGTGGTCTAACGGCCCGAATGACCATGCTGGCGTTGTGACCTCGGAGTTGTACCGTGAGAACAGTACAGCTCCGAGTTCACAGTCCAACACTTCCCCTCAGCAACCACCGAACCTTAAGAATGCTCCCAACTCGTCATGCCTGCTACCACAGCCCATCCAGGCCGCGCCCTCCCTTTACGTAAGTAAATGGAGGACACGAGCAAAAAGACTGTCACAGCAGACACATGCACACATACACAGACACGAACACACACACACACACATCACCAGTCTAGGCAGTGACGCCCAGACCCCGTCCTCAAGGAAAGCCCTTGATGATGCTACCAAGCGTCCAAGGCCAAGAGTCCCTCACTCTTCCAGACCTGCTCAACAGAGCCGAGCCCCTCATTCACCTTCTACGTACCCTCCTCCGAAATTAAGAGGGGAGTGCGGAGAAGGCCCCACCTCCGGTTCCTCTTGGTTTTCACCGTGGCTGGCTTGCCACGGCTACTAAGCCCCCCCGCCACGACAAGACGGGAACCCTCGGGGGGGTTTCCGTCTTGCCTGAGCCAAGCCTAACAGTTTATGTCGCTCCATAAATTGGCGACTGACAAGACCTTCTGATTAAGCCACAAATCAAGAGGCAAAGTTAATTACTTACGAGTAGAAGACTTTGCTCCGTCTTATCCCTATTGCATGTAATTAAATAAACAGTTAAACATTTTCAGTATTTTGCGTAACAATCTAGTAACCATTGGAAATAATGTTAATTATGTGCTTAGTAATTGAAACATTTGAAATTGAATTAGCTTAAAACAAAATAAGTTGAAAGCACGCAAAAATTAAAAGTTGTAACAGTTTACTTCTGTGTCCTAAAATTTTGGCAGAAAGAGAGGCAGTTTAGTTTCAGTTACATGATATTTCATTTCATACATAAGGAATTTGATAAGTTCCTTTTCAGCTCATTTTCTTGTCTGTCTGCTTATTTGTTTCTGTTTAAAAAAAACATATAACGGGACAACAATATACAAAGTAACATTTTTTTAAATGTGATAGTTTTACCGATTTCATACAAATATGAACTTACCTACCTATGTTAAATATCCTTATATTGCCTAGTGCTTTGCTGGTTGCGAAGCTGGAATTGAAACTTGCAATACCAAATGACTCATCTGTGAACGAAAACCTCATTCTCCTTGTTTTTGTTGTAATAAATGTTAATTGAAAACATTAATTTACTTGGTTGCCTCATGTGGCTTGTATTTACTATTACGTTTAGTAGTTCCATTTTAGACGCGCATAAAATAGGAAGATAAGATAGTCTCTCCAGTGTCTCCCGGTTTTACCCGTTAGTCAACTGGGACTGCTTATTTTTTTTGGATAAGGAGGCATGTGTGCCAACTCAGATTAACCTACAGCTTAAATGCTACGTCTAAATCAGCCGATACTTATTAAAATGAGTGGTAGTGTCACAAATTATCTTTTATATATTCCGTGGTCAGTAATATCGAAGCCCACCACACATTGGTCCGTACATTCTTCATTTATTGGCTCATTGCTTACAGCTAGACGCTCTGGTGGGAACGTATTGCCACAAATAGTCTCAACCCCACTACCCGTGTTTCTCTATGATGAAAGTCTTTATCAAACTTTGATGGCTTTATATCGTCGAAACAAAGATCATGTTATATGGTGTCTATAAGGGGTAAATTGTGGTAAGGTATTAATAACACTAACTTACATGTACACATAGACAAACTTTCACATTCATAAAATAAGTGAATACAGGAAACCCCATCAGCTTCTACTTACTGTCTTTCTCTAAGAAGATTCTAAAAGTAATTCAAATACTTATCTCAATTATATCAAAAATGAGCATGACCATAACGAGACGTTAGTTAGAACAAGTAAATGGAAACTGCCAAAGATTTTTTGTGGTCGATTCTCATAACTAATATAATTGAGTCCAGCTCGACCAACTTATCTCCTGAGTTGACCAAAGGAAGGAACTAACAATTATTAGCGAGTGGATGCCAGTTTTGTTCAGGAAATTCGATAGTGGCACCACCATTCAACTCTAGAGATAAGTTGGTCGGCTTGCACAGAAGAAGTTGAAGTCGCACGATATCTTCATCTCGATCGGAGATAGGCGACTTTCTAATCGGGTCGAGTAACGTTTATGTTTACAAACTAGTTAACTGACTTGTTGCCAGTTGACAAATCTTGTACTAATGTTAGGTGGGATAGTCATTTTATACTGAGTTGAAACACGCTACTAATTATGACACGGCTATTGGGAAATTGGTAAGCTTCTAAACGCGTTTTAAACTTTTTTTAAGTAGGTAACTTGGTTTTTAACAAAGTCATCCAACAAAGTCAAAATTTAATTGGCCTACTGCCCTTTCACCAAATAGCAAAGGTTTCAATAGAGGTAAAGTTTGAAAGTTGGAAGAGAAACGTTTAAAATCGAATTTAAATTGATTGAAAAAAAAACGCAATAAACAATTAACAAAATATTTTTACTAGCCCCCTTATTTTTCTAAAAATAATACTAATAAACTGCTAAAGATAAAACAAAATCCAATCGCTAATATTATTAAAGCTATCACCATTATCGCTCCTCATCTTCAACAAACAAAACTGTTTTCAAATTCGTCGAACTCAAAATTCAAATTGAAAGTTTCGGTTAGTAAATCAAAATTATTATATCAAATCATGTTTTTACATGGTACGATGCGATTTATGGCTTCTTTCAATGTTCGCCATACATGCAGCGCACGCAAAGCTGTCATGGTGAAAAAAACAAAAGTTTCACGCAACAAGCCTGCGGTCGGCAATTTTATATTTATAATCATCTGCTATATGATAGTAAAAACTTAGCGCTCCTACTGCCCAGCCCATTTAGGTATCGTGTGAATAAAAGAATGCGTGTTATATTATGGCTGGCTTAATAACAGCTTACAGCGGACTGGAGTTGGCTAATGTAGCGGAAATAGGTAAGCAATAGCGGCTTTTTGGTAAGCGATTAGCAATTGTTTTAGCTCTACTTTGTAATCAGAAATCAGAATTTATTGATAACTTCTGTAGTTACACGTCACACGTCACGTTGTTACTTTATAACAATAAAGTTATTTATTGTTTATAATACCTGAAAAACCACTATCGTTAATCGACCAATGGATATTAGGGTCAGATTCAATCATTCCCTTTCATATGCTTCATAGCAGCTTGCCTAAAATTAAACATGGAAGTACAACTAAATTCTTACATTGTTTTCTACTATCCAATGCTTATCTAAGTTTATAATTCTTATAAGGAAGCTTTACTAATATAGCGTGATTAATTTTTAAACTTGGCCGGAGGCGCGACCGTTCAGACAGTTCATATTACTTAGTTCTAGGGTTACTATCCTTATTGCATAACCATTTTTGGCATAAATTGGCTTTGCCAAATAATAAATTGCAAAAACTGGTATTGTGAAAGCATTTTTTGCCTATATGCTGCGTTAAAACTTTTAAAACAAAAAAGTTTTAAAGAAACGCATCTGCCAAAAAAGATTTTATAGATCACTAGCTACGTCCCGCAGTTTCTCCCGCGGTCCCACCGGAATCGTTTATTTTTTCGGGATAAAAAGTACCCTATGTCCTTTTTCGTACCCCGGACAACATGTATGCAAAATTTCAAGACGATTGGTTGAGTAGTTGAGACGTGAAAGCGTTACAAACAAACAAACAAACAAACTCACTTTCGCATTTATAATATTTGTTAGAATTTTTTCTAAACAAATTATGCTTTTACTAATGCTAAGATAAATTTAGCATAATAAAACGTATGCAAAAATGTGCGGCGAAAGATGTTTCAGCTAAAAATACGAGTAGGTACTTAGTTATGCCGCGTGGAGTGTACCCTAGCTCCGGTCGGCACGGACATCACAAGAGAAGGAACCTCGCCACAGATAAGTTTTATAAATCGAATAGTTTATTTCGAATTTAGTTGTATGAATAATTTAACAGTAAAACTGTTCGACGCCCGTAACGCTTGACGATGCAATAAGTGATAAAGAACGCGTACGCCCATCTAATAAATTGATCGGAAATCAATTGAGAAATGTCGGTTGCATTGCTTAGAAAGGATTATTTATATTATAGCTAGAGTACACTTTTATAGATTAAGTCATTAGGCACTTACTGTTTGTTTCTGAGTGTGAGTTGGTATTTGTCGTATTAAAATACATTACCGGTACTTCCTATGTCTATATAATATTGTCATAATTTTTTTTTAAATTAAAAAAGCTTTATTTGCAGATAATATGTTGATAGCTTTGACCAGTTCTTTTTTACCCGACTGCGCAAGGAGGCTTATGTTTTTCGAGCGTATGTACACATGTATCTACATATATTATGTATGTACGTACGACGTTTCTTTGACATGCCATACAGCTTAAACAGCTTGATGTATAATATGTAAGGGGTCATTTTAATCGTCTTGATAGTGAAAGTAACATAGGGTAAAACATTTTGCAGCCGGAATTTTTGTTTTTCATTTAATAATGGTTCTTGTCGTCTATTTAATTGACCATAGATTATACTAGTAACAAATAAACTTGTATTGTAGATACTATTAGTACTTAAGTAAATCTCAAAAAAACAAAAATATTATGAGAGATAACCACAGCAAATGCAATAGAAATAGCAAGAGATGTAATACTAGCCATCTTTTACAGACACTAATACGAATAGTACTTAGAACGTAACCCTAACTCGATATCTGGAATGTCAAGAGAAAAACAGCTGTCTCAAATCTCAATAATGCAATAGCCAGTAACTTACACCAGCAACACGCACAACATTGCTAATTGCTGGTAACATGATAACGAACTAAATCTCATATCTGCAAGCACATTCAAAGTCAAACACTGTAATGCACAGTACCGCTTGGAAGAGAACAATTTAAACAATACGAGGGTCATAACAGTGCTGTTTATTATCCAGACAGATGGACAGAAGTGTGTCGGTAGTAAATAGCTTTTCGTGATAGCTGAGCTGTACTGCTTTCTCAGTACCTAAGTTTCTTAGAATACTCAAAATAACGTTAGATGTAGCTAGACTAGAATACCAAAATGATGTGTTGTTTTTTTTGAGTTTATGAAAGAAAAATAATTTGTCAAAAGCATAATTTCTAATGGACAACCAGAATAGCTTAGCGCTATTGTTTCCTAAGCTAGATGCTCCAGGTTTTTCTACAAGATGTATTCAAATGTCTATTTCACATCTTAATGACTATCTCGTCGGTAAATTAGGTTATGTATTGTTTGTCATACCATAATTGTTAATATGGCAATCCTAACACAAAGGAAAACTAATTTAAAAGCCATGAGTACGACAATGACTTTTATAATTACTGTAAACATTTATCATTATCATCAGCCTACATTATTCCACTGCGAGATGCCTATAGATGTGTTAGCATGATACGTCATCATGCTAACACATCTCTAAGCATCAAATAGATAACAGTTAACCTTATGATTGACAAAATAAATTGCTGAAGGAATAAAATAGTAATAGACTAGTAACCAATCAACGACGCCATCAATATAGTTTGAAATAATATCTTAATATATAACTATCTATATCTTCTTTTTATGTTTTGTAATTCTTGTATGGTGTGACTGGTCTGAAAGCGTGACACTATCGTGTGATCAATAAAGAGTTAATATATCTATAGGAGATCTATGTGATTGAACTTTTAGCACTGTTCCAGAGCAGCGGGGCCGTCTGCGTGTGAACCTTGCCTCGAAAACGACTAGCAAACGCTCTTCTAACTCCTATATGGTATAAACGAAACGTAGTTATGGTAATACCTATATTTGAACAAATAACTTCGCTTTGGTTTGATGAATTGCGTTATTTGGCATCATGGGAAGTCATAAATTGTATAAATCTATTTATGGAAAGTTATTGGTAAGAAAGTATTTTCTAAATCATAAACACGAACTGATTAAGACCAGAAGTTACAGAATCACTTTGTACTAATGTATATGCCTCTTTAATTTGGTCATTACTAAGTAACGGCTGTATAGGTAAGACTGTGCCAGGTAAGCCGTGGATAGTTATGTACCTAGTTTATTAAACTTATAATAAAATAATTGTTTAATAATTACAAATAAGTTAATTCGATTGACTGACAATTCAATTGTTTATACGAACGCAGACGACAAAGGACCTCTTAGATAAAGGCATTGAAAGCATTCCCAAGGCGCGTTCAGAATAAATTTCGAAAATTAATCAGATATAACCGACACACAAATAGACAATACAAACACGAGGTTCGCGAGCCTCATATCGCGAAATCTTGCCGGGCTGAGGTGGCGAACTAACAAAAATTGATGAATCACATCCAGCGGTCGGCTGCAGTGGCTGCACCATTACCAGCGACCGTGGACGTAGCCAGGGTGGAGTAAGGTGGGTATCATCGAGGAGAGTTTGGCCGGGTATGAGTGTACAAAACAGGTTCGCCCATATTAGGCATAAGTTAGAAAAATAGTTTATTCAAACACTCACTTCCATTTCTCTTAAAAAAATTATTGTCACATCTTAGTAAGTATTTTAATTTTCACAAAACATATAAAATTATACAGCTGACATATGTCTGTTATTAAATCAATCCAAGAATTGCAACGGAGTGTAAAAAAACTTCTTTTAATAGTTGTTTTATTCTATGGTTTAAAGTATAGAAACGGAAAATATTTTTTGCACTGAAACAAATTTTTATGCCAAGGTTGTAATATAATTTTAAATATTTTGTTTCGCGATGTAGAATTTAAAAAAAAATGTTGGACCTCTAAACTTTTCCTGAGTACGTCCACCTCCGACCATTACCAATAACCGTTTCCCGGACGCCATCTTTGTTCACGATTTACTCGACCCGGGTATCGTGGGGATCTTGAAAATCGACGAACAGTTTGATTTAGTATTCCAGTTACCGTAGATTTTATTATTTTGATGACGTTAGAAGTTATATTTAACCACTAAGTTACAAATATACAAATTCTTAACCCTTAACCCAACGTACTAATATTATAAGGTATTACAGTAGAGTAGGACCGAAACTACGTTACGAAATAGACTGTGTTTATCTATGTTTATGCTAACATAAATCGTAGCGTTACATTTTATCAACAATGTAGCAACAGAAAAAGTCGATACATAAATAAAATAAAGCGCCTATTAGTGTGATATAAATAGTTATCGGTATAAATGGATAATACAATATTTTAAAGTCACGATTTCGAGACAAAGTAATGTTTAAAAGTTTGTAGCTCTGTGTAGATATTCTTGTGGCGAACGAGCGATATGATCGGACGCCCCGCTGCCTTATTGATAAGGTTTCCATACTTCCCGTGTATATCGGAATGCTTCTGAGTTTATTTAATGTAGTTTCTAAACGAGTGAGCCTTTATATTGATTTTATGGCTATATACGAGTAACATCGACAAGAAAAATATATGCGTATCTATATACAACACAAAGCATGCGGGTAAACTCAATGCTACATCCGTTAAGCTTAGTATCACGCTTACACGTACATGCTTGTAAAATAAAATAAAAATGGTGATACTTATATTGTATGTACATAATGAAATTAAAATCAAAAATTTGGCGTTGGATACAAAAGACTTTAACGCTCTTGAATATGAATATCCTTATGTTAATTTACTTTTATAACAATCTCATACGAGTTTTTGGAGAAAAACCTGGCAAATAATTTTATTTTTAAGTAGGTACGTGAAATAACAGAAGCTTAACTTACACACTAAACTTAACAGCATTTTTTTAAATTACAGGAACACAAATACAAAATAAACTATGTTGGTAAAAAGGTAAATTACTTTATGTATTGTCTCCATAGACATACGAGTATGTAGTTTATACAAAACCAAACCTCTATGAAAAGTTACATTGTAACTCAATACAACGTTTCCTGACTTCACTAAACAATGCTGGTTAATAACCGAAGTCTCAAATCGAACAGCGTCATACATCACCGGATAGAATAGCCACCGTAAATTGAAAGCAGCGATTATGATGGGCAAAATAGATTCGCCCGAGGTCGAGGCGACATCACGACTACACCAGGGTTAAAGAGCGACCCTCCCAGCCAGCTCGAGTTACGGGCCCTCCCGATACAATGGCCAATTTCATAGAATTTCCTTTGATGGATACCAGTTAGCCTGAAACTGTTAACGGGCCTTAACAATACTTTAAAGTTTAACTCTATCACAAGCTTGCTTCATATAATTTATTGATCGACTAAAAAAGAACGAAACGGTCGAGTATTAGAGAATACAATTGAATAAATTAAAATTATCAAAAGCTCGAGTCGGGTTCATGTTTAAAATATCCGTAACAAGAAAGGGTAAGGGTCTATTCTCAGGAGGAATTTGTCACGGGTGACGGCGAGCGTCGCTGCGCCGGCGCAGAGCCGCGTCACGACCACTGGCAAGGAAATGACGGAAATAAATTAATGAAATTGATATTTTATACACAACTTTCGAGCTAGCATACATATTTAAATGGAATAGTTCCAAGCCATACAGCTGAACTTCTGCAAGCCGGCTCGAAGCAGAAAACTGTACAGACTTATTTATGAAGAAGTACCTACCTATTTGAACTAACTACTAATTTGAGATGTAAGAAATCCTAGCAGAAATATTTAATAACTTAAGTTTTAAAGGTGGTGGTGAGTTAAATCCTTCAGACAGATAGCTATTTAGCAAGTCAAAGTATTGTAAGAAGCCTACCTACGTTTAGATACCCAATGACCTAGGTCCGGCGAGCGTCGCAACCCTCGTAAAATTAAACGCTAAAGAACATCACAACAACAATTCGACACAGCGCCGACTGGCTCAGCGATCACAAAGCTTTCTCATTAAACCGTCACCGGTCGAAGCCGTGACACTGAAAGTCATTTCGGAAAAAACCATCCTCGACTCGTTTTGTTACATTTCTTAACGCACGGGAAAAGAGCACAAAAGATTTTCTTAGTTGAAGCGTGACTTTCGTAATTAGGTGAGTAGAGAGCGCACGCGGTAAATGCTCGCTTTGACGCTTAGACGTTCGTATATGAGGTAATATACGTGAAGGACTCAAATACCCCGTATCCCTTCGTGTCCTAGTAAGGTGTCGTGTGTGACATTTGTTGTCGCTGTGCATGAAGCTTCATTCAAGTGCTCTACAAAATTTGTGACGCTTCTCGATTAGTCCAGGATGCTTTACTCATCCCGATTTGTGTTGCCTTGTGTATGAACAGCTTTATGTGGAGGGCACTTTGTCAACGGTGGCATTATGGCGGTAGACGTCACGTGTACTATATGGATCGTGGAGATTATCCCGTTGTTTAATAGCTTGCCCTTAATGCCAAGCTCAATGCTTATTTTAACATTCATCAGGAAGGTAAGTAAGTAGGTTTATACTTAAAGAACGTGTGTTAGATAGGTTTGACATAGAGTTTTTAGCTAGTACACAGGCAGGAAGCCAAGACCGGTCGTTATGGAGATCATTGGGAGATAGATTTATCTAGCAGTAAACGTCTTCCAGCTGAAATGATGATGATGATGACACAGGCCCTCAACAAAACAATGAATCAAACAAGGATATCCACTTAAAATCGACCTACAATCTAAACATGCTATCCAATATTTTAATGCGTTTAGTTTTAAATGCCTGTCGCGGTTTTTTTGACTGATCTTCCCTGACGACAAACAATAATGCAATCTACGATGGAGCATGCTTTCCAGAAAGAAACCGATTCACATGAAAGCTGACAAGCTACTGTCAGTGATCTTTTGACATCTTCTAATTGAGCCACAACTCAAGTACCTACTACGTTCATAATAATTTTGAATCATTAAAAATATATGAGCCATCGTCACAGTTAAGCCTAACTAAAGGTGTAATTTTTAGGTGTGGTTTTTTAAAACTGTATAATTAATTAAAACAAGAATTGCGGTGGTAATGGTCATTTATGTAGTTCCACTAAAATGACCATTTCAGCCGCAATTCAGGGCTATTCCAAAAGCCCTGGTGCGTACTAAAGACCGCATACCAACGTCTTCCTGCCACCAATTTTTGCGTGTGCCGTCGCATAAAACCGGTGCTTAATAAGTTGCTTCCAATTTAAAATCAAAATTATTTTAAAGTCCGCTGTCCCTGTGACGAAGACCCGTCGGGGGCCGGATTATAAATCATAAATGCCACGTTAGCCCAGCCTCGTATCAAAATTATCGCCCGCGAGCCTCGCGCAAAATATACAAAACAGTTTCAGGTTACCGCTTCAAATATTTCTTATGCTCGAAGAGGATAAAAGGACAATGACTCATGGGAACGTTTAAATCGTTGTTTTAACAGATCATTTTTTAAGGCGAATACCTAATCCGAATGCGTGAATGTATGTGTGTATGAATATGGTTTGTACTCAATCCTGTAGTAGCTGATTCAGTTTTGATAAAGTTTGGCGTCATTATACCTTAAACGCACTACATGATAATATTACACGTTTAATCACAAAAAATGCACAGTCCCCTTAAAATAGCACCTTAACACCGTGAGACTGTATGTGGGTTTACCTCTGAAGTATTTTTAAATATTATTACGAACTTTATCACTCTTCTGTATCTATTTATACAAAAACTTAAAAATAGAAAAAAAAAATCGTCAAAAGGTAGAGCTAATACATATTCATTCAAATTAAATATTTTAATAGAGCAAATCTCGCAGAGATACGTTGGCAAGTGAGATAAAAGTAATTAAGTCAAAATCATTAATGAATCACAAATATGGACCTCCCATACAAACTGTATCAATTACTGATTCATTCTCACAGCCTAATCAGGTATATTTATGCAACTTTTACTTGCTACACTTTTTATCTAGTACAACACTTCCGCATACTTTCAAATAAACAACATGTGATGGTGCGGATTGACCTGAGCATTACGCTTAATAAGATTATGTTGAACTAGCTGCGCCCCGCGGTTTCACCCGCGGTTAAAAAGTATCCTATGTGCTATTCTAGACTATAATCTATCTCTGTATCAAATTTCATCCAGATCTGTTCAGCCGTTCTGGCGTGAAAGAGTAACAAACATCCATCCATCCATCCATTCTTACAAACTTTCGCATTTATAATATTAGTAGGATGTTCATCATACTCTATGCATAGCATATTTTCAATGGAAAATAATAGTGTGTTTAAATATTCAATAGAAAAAAGTAAATTTGAAAAATGCAGTTTCCAATTATACTCGAAATACTGTCTCTTTATTCTTCTTTATTAAAATATTTTTCTGCCAGCAAAGTAAGTACAGCAGATTTTACAACAGAAATTACGATGCTATAGGGCACTATAGTTCCCTGATGCTGCACTAATGTGAGCTGACGGAACTTACCTAAGTCTATCATCAGTAAAACATAAAAACACATGTTCCAAAAACAAATAAGACATCCCAACGACAAATAAAACCTTGTTTGACCGATCCAATAAAAAGACACTGGTTTCGAACAAAAAATTCGGTGTCACTTAAATTAAGTAGGTACAAATCACCGTGATCATTTCAAGCGTAGGCAGAGGGTACGGTAGCGTGTCTTAATAATGTTTATTATACGTTTCATAACACATTTTAAAAAGGCATTTGGTTTTTGCATGACAATATTAAAAGTTTTGAGATCAATAATTGAAGAAACTAATTTTATGATGTTTTGAGTAACTTTATCGTTTATGCCAACATTTTCAGTTTCAATACATTTCAGTATGTTAACTCCAATTTTTTTAGGTCACTTCAGGCTGTCTAATTTTGATTTCGATAAAGTTTAAAACAATGCTAGTAGAAGGTAATAGAAAGTGGGTGTGTGCAGATTAGTTTTGACAGCCTCAAATTACCTATTTGTTTTAATAGTAAAATTATTGACCCATTACTAAGTTTTATCTTAGTCAAAGTATAAATATTTATTCTCTTGTTTTGTTGTCTCAAATGTCTTTCACAACACTCACTCAATGTTATGATTTTCAATCAACGTTATGTATAGCATAAGACGCAGAGCTGAGCGCATTCTACGCCAACATATTGTACCAATACATCACCGTCTAAGCCTCTACGTTACTGATACGTGGGCCGCATCAATGGTACGCTGTTTGTACAAGAGGCGATTCAAGACTCGAGAATTGTCGCGCCTTGTCGTGCAATTGTTTGGCTCACGTAGCTGATATTTGTTCGACTAGTGTACTGAGCCCCTGTCAAAAGCTCTGCCAGTCACGATTAATCTACTCGAATCACCGAATACTCAATACTTTGGACGCTTTCGTGTACGAACGTTCTAAACCGAAGTATATCGCGTGACGTCAAACATCGGAAATGTCGCACACAACGAACTCGAATACCTTGTTCCTCGAAAGCACGACATAAATCTATGATCTCTTATTGTTCCGAATGGTAAATGATAAATACGTTCGTGATCTTCATTCACCTATGACTATCAGTCATGATGCATGTTATGAACTAGGCTTTTACGTATGTATGTATTCAGTAAGTTTTTATTATGATCTAAAAATATTGCATACAAATCTGGTTTGGCTAAGCTTATTAATTTTGTTAGTGGCAATTACATTATTACTGTACAAAACTACTCATGTAGATAAAATCTTATAAAATTAATCTAGACTAGAAAGCTGACATCTGCGCCCTTACCAAGCATGAGTTTTGATCGATACGAACTTTTTTTGTTTTCCTTTGGCTCCGTACATTTCAGTAAAGCGCCTGTGACGGAAATGTTTAGGAACCAGGTTAAATGTATGGAGACAAATGCAAACGAAAAAAGTTTTCGATAGCTATCAAAACGCGCGGTAAGCTCCCGTTTAGATTTTGGATTAACAAGTCCTACTTGAGAACTACTACGAATACTTGTTGATCTTAAATTAAGAATATCAGTGATGTTCATACAGTCCTATACGTTTACTTACTTACGTTTACTTTGTACGTAAATTATTATTGTTTGCTATATACATTTCATTTAAGAATAGTATTGTTTGATAAGAATAGCATGTAAGTTAAAAAAGGTCAGCGAATAAAGGCTTTTATTACTTTTATTATACGTTTCGACTTTCGATCCTAAATGCATTCTATCACTTCTATCATCGGTAAAAGTAAAATAATACCGGTTCGAATCGAAAGCTACAATAGAGCCGTATTTGGCCGAAGCTAAATTGGCGCTGGATTGGATTTGGGTGGGCCACGGGCTTAATTAATCAACGTTTATTGCATATATAATTACCTACTCAGCTACCGATAGTTTTGACTCCTCAACTAGCTGTTGCTTCTATATATTCTATGGTAATAGTTTATTCTTACTGTTTTCTCTTTTAATGGCTTTGATAAAGCCGGCTTTATTTGCTAATAAATTCACATATACGTTGAACGAGGCTATGGCCATAGCTTTGTGTGCATTTTATGCATTTATGATGGCAATAGCAGTCTTAGAACAGAAGAGTCTATTTGTGTGGGTAATCATTTGCACATTCTTTTCACAGCAGGTGTGATACATTTTAGATATTGGAGTAGAAAAAAGCTGTTTAGCGGAATGAGCGAGCCATACTCGCATAATTATTTGGTTCAGTGGTTTATCTATGACATAAATTATAAGCTGCTATGACATAAATCGTTGACGATACATTATTATAGACTATGTTTTAACCTCCGACGCAAATACGACGGGGTTTATAAGATTGACGTCTCTCTCTCTCTCCCTCTCTCTGTCTGTGTGTGGTTTGTTGTGTGTTTTTTGTTTAAAATGTGAATTTGTTGGGAGTTTCCTTAGCTATGTGTGATGAAAATTGGTGTCGGAGTTTATTAAATTTTAATTTATACTTGTTATCTATGTAAAGAAACCACATAGTCTGAAACAGCAACTGCAAAGCTGTTATATAGTCACGTACTTGCCGCTACCATCCGGGCATCCGTAATTCTAAGCCACAGTGGAAGTTAAATGGCGTACCCATTTCATCTGAGATAGTAATGTGTCATCGGGGATGAAGTAGCAAAAACTAGTGTCGGACCGCGGCTCCGCTCGCCGGCTGCGAGTCTCCGACGCTAGCGCAAAAACGTCCACATTCACTACAATTACAAACCATTTATGGATGGCTACGTGCCTTACATAATAGTTAAAATCTAACACTTTTCTATTCAAAGATTTATATCTGCAGTTTTTTCTATGCTATTGATCGTTTGCGCTGTGTTACTATGATTTAATCTCTATTGCTCGGTATGGTATTGGATTATGTGGTGGGTGTTGGTGTTAAGGACACGAAAACTTAAGAGAGGGGATTAACTGAACTTCACTATGCATTAGAGATTAAAGATCTTGCGCGTTTTATTTAAGGAATCATTAGACAAGGCATATTTATTAAAAATGTACTTTAACTGTTAATAGTGTAAACCTACTCAAGTACAAACTAAAATTAAGTTACGGTTTTCTCTATATTTTCCCACGTCCGTAGGAGTGTACTCTGTTCTGATTCCCTACACGTGGTCCCCGGGTAGTGCTAACCGGGTAGCAAACTCTGGTGGGAGGCTTCGGCCGTGACTAAAGTTACCACCCACCGGATCAAGCCATGCCGTGAAATGACCTAGTCGTGTTTCGGGATGTAGTCCGGTGTAACCGTTCCGAAGACGGGTCTGAGCAGTAGCGCACTTGTAGCGCCTCACTCAACTGCCGTCTCTGTACTTCTTCACTCTACAAAACTTTAAGGCTAGAGTGAAGAAGTACCCTATAGGTCGTCGTGCTCCATCTTAGGCCACAACGTCGCTTAACATCAAGCGAGTTGGTGGTCAAATGCCGACCTAATCTACATAAAAAAAAGTATACATTACAGTAACTTAGTTTTCATAATGCTTGCATAACTAGTATGCGACCTGTAGAGGAGAACAGACGTTGGTCGCGCGATCTACAACTCACAGAGCCACTAGATATAGAAATAATTTTAAAGTATTAACATTATTAATTGTTTGGTTCCTCTGGTCGTAGAAGAAAACTTTAAGTTTCTGTAAATTGAATTTTCTTGCCCATCACAAAAACTGTTCAACAAAATGGCAAATAAAACAGCATTAGAACCAGGACACACATCACGGGTGTATCAAACGCACATCTTTTCGCTATTTTATAGAAAAACGGCCCGCGGCAAATAGCGCTGCAATTACAGTCCGGCCGTCTTCTCGTCTGTCTGTCCGTCCTCGCAAGATGGCCGCCGCATGCCTCGCTAAGATTGACTAGTAGCTGAATAAGTCTGCGCCAACGGCGGTATAGCCTCGGACGATCTAGTCAGAGCATGCTGGCATGCAGGAATGAAGCCTCTCCGTAAATTAAAATACTTTTTGTTTGATAAGTGTCCTGTGAATACCTTTACTTGAACGTCATTCAAATATTTATAATTAAAAACTACCTTCAATGTAAACCACTTACTCGATATGCAAGTCACTAAACTCTTTATTACCTGCAACAAAAATATAAAGATTATGTAAAAAATATTTTAATCCACATTTAAATTACAATAATAAGACATTGTCGGATACGATCAATTCACAGCAAGTTCCAGCTTCATTCATTAATAATTCCAAATTAATTAGCATGCAAACATTAGCTTCATCAAATCAAAAACGGGTTATGAACGTACAAATTACGTTTTATCGGTAGATCTTCGAAAAAACATAATAATAACGTTCACACATTAAACGGTGCCCGCCTAAAATGCACAAAACCTGTCATTACACAAATGTATTCGCCGTTAGTCGAAACCACATAAGTCACATTTATCGCCACATCAAAAAGCAATCAAGCGACAAAAGTAGGGTCGAGTCATCGAGGAACTCGACTAAATATGTTTGAAACGCAACTAATCGATTCCACAGTGAGGGCACAGGTTATACCTGCCTTAGCATAATTTACGAAGGTACCCTATAAAAAGATGGGGCGTCAGGTTGCTTATAGATTTTTATTATCAACAATAAACTGCACTTATTTATGCGACTGCGTTATATGTGTTTATATTGTAGATGTATTTACTGCCGTTCAGTGGTAGCTACTTACAGCGTTTGCGAATTTACGTAACATTATTTATTGATCGATAAATCGATATCTGCTCTAAGATATATAATTGAATTATGCTGTTGCTGTGAAAGAGATTCAATCTGCACACCTAAATTCTGTCGCAAAGTGAAGGGAACTAATATGTTATCGATCAAGGCCTAATTTAATGATGGGATAATAAAATAAGGAATAATTTATTGGGTGTAAACGACACACCTGGACATTAACCGCGTGTTTGGTGTACAACGTACTTAATTAGGTAAATTTAATTTAATAACTAGTTTGATACTGGCCCTCTTTTACAATTCATAAAATAAGTTTGAAAAAAAAAGTCGTTTATTTATGCTCCCTGTTCAAATAGAATCCAATAAAAGTAGGTAAAAAAATCGTGCATAGACGCCTACGTGGAGTAAAGGAGTACATCCTTCTTAACTTTGAAGTTTTGGATCGGACACCCCCCGTCGTTTCGAGGAACATGTTACCTGCCCGCCGAGCGAAGGAAACAAACACTTATGTATTGACGAAGCTATAAATTTTAAAAACGACTGCATTCTGATTAAGAAACTAATTTCGGGCCCCGGATTTGATATTTGTGGTTTAGTTTTATTGAATGCCATGTTTCGTTCACGTTTTTTTTTAAATGAAATACAAGTTACGCCCCGCGGTTGTATTTGCTATTTTACAGAAGTTGTTTTTTTTCACGATGTAAAGTATTCAATGCCTTAATCAATGGTATGGACTATTTTTACATCAAATGTTACTTAAATTCGTTGAGCCGTTTCAGCATTAAGAAGTAACGAACATACCAAAATCTCACAAGAATTACAGATACATACAGAATATTCTAAAACTTTAATTTTACGTCTTTCAGGAAAACAATAAAGTATTTTAGTTTGAAATAAACGACCACTAGCAGCTACCTTTGTTAGTTTTTATGGCCTAACTAAACATTAAAATGAGACAAATTTGACTCAGCAGGCATTCTGATTCTGTTACAATGTCGCCTTCGCTGGTGTGAGAGAAAACGAGTTAGGGAAATTCCAATTTGCGGCATTTGTTTTGTTTTATTACAAAAATATTTCAAACGCAGGGCAATAAATCTAGTAGATAATAAACCACATATAATGTAACTTAAAATCCAGTTATGAGATAAAATATTCAACAAAGCAAAACCAAAATATATTGTACTATTTCTCAAGAAAAAATAATGTATATTAAAAAGACCTTCCGGCTTTTTTTTCAAAAGCTAATAGACGAATATTTGAAATAGTGATACTCATTCGTGCCATTGTTGTAAAGCAGTCAATCATCAAATAGAGGTGTGGCAAGAGGCAGCTTAATAAGTTCCAGTCGACAATTTACCGAGCTGTCACTTCCCTAAGTTATGGTGTGAATTTCACACCTCGGAGCAAACATGGTATGAAGTCATCTACTGTCGCCTGTCGGTTTCAAACTGTATTTGTGTGCTCTAGAGATGTTATTGAAAGTTACATATAACTAACTTCTGTACTGAAACTCAGTACAGAGTTATATGATTAAATCGCGTAAATTTTAGTTTTTATATAACCGAAAATAACATCGCCTCTCAACTTATAAGACTTTCAGCGGTTATATTCATAATGTGTACAACCCAGGTCCCTTTCTGGCTAGTGATGGTTGGTAAGTAGTTACTCTACTCATTGATTTTAACATATTAACTGTTTATTATAAATTCTACTCGGTTGCAAAGTTACTTTTACGTTTGTCAATTTCATTCGTTTTCCAAAACTAAACATGATAAAAAGAAATTGGTCTACTAAATTATAGTAAGACAACGTAAACATCGTAATATCTCCAATACTCTATTGTTACAAATTACCTATTTTCTCTATAAATATCAATGTCAATATAACAGCTGGACATTATTGGACGTTAACAGAACAGCCATGGAATAGCTCCAACATTTATGGTTGAAATAAACTCGGTTCAGTAGGAGGTCTCGAGAAAGCGGCTCGGACGCCGGAAGCTTCGCCTACCTGCCGAGAATCTGCGACTTACTGCACTGAATCGACCTCGTATATTACCAGCCAGTGTTTTAACTTGAACAATTTGAGATTATTAAGGCGCAGCGTAAACGTAGATGCTATTTGTCGCTAGTGTTCAACAAGGGACACTAAAAGTTATCGTTTGCGCTCAGCTTAATTCTATTTACATGAACTTAATGCAATGCCTGTTGTTTGTAAAAAACAAAATCACACTTCTAATGTGATATTCTGGTATAGGCAGATCCAGCTATTTTGTGACTTTAGATCAAGCAATGAGCTTATTCTCAGGGTCATTCCTTTGAGACCTTTTTATGTCCACATTCAGAGACAAGATAATTATGTTGATCTCGCAGGCTTTATTTAATTGATGGTCGTAAAAACCAAGTAAATAGGTATATACTTATTTACCCAAAAATCGTTGCTTTTAAGCTTCGGGATACTCATTCAGATACATACACTTTACTAATAAGAGATTAGTGTTCATAAAAAAGTCAAAGTAGAACCACTGCTTAGATTCAACGTATGCCTTAACAGCCGGTCGACTGGGACTAAGTGCTGGCTTGCCAGTGATTAGACGGTGATTACCCGCTTGATTGGCGGCTTAGGCGTCAGCTTAGTAATTTAGGTTACCATCGATAGCTGACACACATCGGAGAAATCTAAGAGAATAGGGTCGCGAAAGTACAAAGCAGAGTCGAGCACGCAGAGCGACTGTGGCGTGCTGTATGAATCAACAAGTTTTTTTGTCAATATACTCGAAGAATAGTTGATTATTTTAAAACGATTACAATAAGCCAGTTTGCTAATGTAATCTGTAATGGTGCTTCATTGATATTTTTAAGTTAACAACATTATACTTACTTACTCTCAATAGATAATAATAAAAATGTTACTCCATCTTTTTGCTGGTCGGCAGGTACTTATTAAAATTTTAACTTGTTTCAAATGATGATTAATTATGAATCATTTTTTATTGTCCTCATAAGTATTTCGAAATGAAATATACCGGCAAGTTCATATCAAGAGTGTCATTTTAATTAAGACTTGAGCATTTAATTCCATCTGATATCAAATCAGTCGTAAACTTTCCCAATCCAACAACACTAAAAATTTAAGAAGACAACGGTAATATATTATTATATCTGAAATATAATTAAAGATATGCCTCATTATATCTAGTAAAATAAATAAAATCCACTGAATTCCCAGTAAAGAGTTACGCAATGCCATCAAAGCTGTATTGTAAGCAAAAGCCGTAGGAATAGTTTAGTTGGTCTATAAAAATGTTTATTGCTTTTCTTCCCACTTGTCCACAAGTTCGTCAACCTCATATATTTTATTTTGAATTTACAATACAACTAAATATGTACATACGATTACCATCCAATTAATCAATATTATATCTAATACCTACTTTACTTGAATTTGTCCGGGCGAACGAGGCTTTACTGATTTTTATCTTTGCGTTCAGATGTTATGACTCAAATCAGTTAACCAACGACAGTTAACTAACGTTCTACTCATTTTTTCTACGCAGTCACATTAATTATAGATAGGTTTGTTATTGATGATGAGCACTTGAGCAATCAATTCTAAATATTTGAGTTTGGGGACTGTCGTTATTTATTTCTTTATTTCGCACTTAAAGTTTGTAAAGAACGAGCGCTCTCACAATGGCTCACAAACATATAACGGGATTTCACATTTGATATTGTAGCACGGTCACTTGTTAATAAAACACGTCGTATACAAACCGTTTTCTCATATTAATCTACATCAATGCACTTTAGCACACCTCCGTTAATTTTTCCCTTCTCTTACACAACATGTTTGAGAAATTCATCAAAAGGAGTTTTTGTCTGACACTTTATGTTTGACAAGGTACGTGACAATTATTATTTCGGTGTCAATAGTGAGTTTGTGAAGTCGTGAGAATACCATCAGAGAGCGTGCACTCGTGACTGCTTATACAAGGTTTGACCACTTAGTTATTGCTGGACTTTCTTAGAGCTGGCGTATGATGCATCTTCACTGGCTAATGATCGCTACATAGCTCTAGCTTTCTGTAAATTTAATGAAGAAGGCAAAAATGTGTATACTAGTATGTATAATTGTATATACGTAGGTATTGAATACGGTCTTTCTATAAATGTAGATACATCGATAAAGCTTTTATATTTTTTATACGGCAACACTCGTCGGCCTCGTCATAAATTGACAAGTTTATCTTTTTACGAACACATTATACATTTCTTGTTTTTCTGCTGTAGCCAGGCGTCTGCAGTAATAGGCGTAGATTAAGTTTCACTTCGGTTAATATTTGTTGCTTTAATTGGATATAGGTACAAGGTTTTCATATCGGAGTAAGATGTAAAAAACTGTTTTGTAGGCGGCTCTGATATTAATAAGCATCTTGTTGAGCTTATGTTATGACGTTCTACTTTATATTAAGATAAGATAAAATTTTGATTGCTATGAAACAAAATATTTACAGCGTCTTAGGACTCTTTTACGTACATTTATTGGATTACAAATGCTATGCGTTACAATTAAAATATTTAAGAGAAAAACATAGCTAAGTACCTAACTCATTCCTTTGATGCTGGAACGTATAAATAAAATGTACTTACCTACTTCGTTATTATAAAATAAAACTACCCATGTTAAATATTACAATGAAGCGGTAGTGTGTAATCTTAATCCATTTCCCAACTTCTACTACATTTTACAAGTCAGTTACTTGACTCACTCATGTAATAGAAGCAAAGTTACTGCAAATTGAGCTCGTTTCATTTTATGAAACCTTTTAGTATTCAATTTTAATATAACTAAGTGATCAACAACAATGTTCAGGAAGCACCCAATAGAACCTAGATGTAATTTTAATAAAACGAGAAACTAACATTAAAATTAAATTTTATTTGATGGAGAAAACTTTATTAATACATTCTAGCATTATAAATGATTACTAAGTAGCGTTTTAATTGAGGGTATTTTGTGCTCATAAAAACGTTATAACTTATGGTAACTGTTGCAGTATTATCGCCAATTGGTAAAAATCTTGGTTTTAGCAGAAGCGAAGCAATGCATTAAAATTTGAAATCTATAGCGAGCTGTATATAGCTGAATTTCGCTATGCTAAACCAAAGATCAGACGCGTAAAGCCAGACACCAAAGTACTCTATTCCTTTCTATTACCAAAACAACGTCTGTCTCAGAGTTTTTTATTTAAAATTTAGCTGTAAGGAAAATGATAAAGTTTACATTATGTTTTTTTCTACTTGTGTTACAATTAATTATTGCATTCGCTTGGTGTAAAGTAGATTGATTCTACAATTTGTATGGGAAGTAGGTATAACACCCATTTGATCACACAATTCAAAACACGCTACCGGCGGCGCCGAGGACTAATTGAAAATAGCGAATACCCGGTGCCTAGGTTCAGCGTATTAATTAAAACTAAAGATTCTCGCTTCTCCTGGCTTACGCTCAAATACCTATTCTAAACTTACTATTTGTACTGCCTCTTCTAGACTCATGCTAGCATAAATTAAACATTAACACCAAGCTTTATGGATTAAATTCCAACGGCGCGTCTCACGTCATCCGTACAGCATTCTAAACCGTAAACAAAAGACTCAAGGTACGTTTTGAGGTGAAAGTTGTTAGCATGAATGTGAAATCAAACAAGGAGCGTAGTTAATAATTTATTGATATAAGACATGCGAAGCCCATAAAGTTACCTTTGGCACACGTCTCGGTCTCTTTTAATTTGTAACTCGTTAGCATTAAGCAGTCGGCGCGAGAGGCAGCTCAGATTAAGATTTCGACTTTGGCCGAGGAGCATATTTAACCCGGCTGTATTTCACGGCTACCAATATCAGAAAGCTACGTTTAATTTATGTCGACCAATACCGCCCGTTAATTGTTTAATACAAATTCTAACACGGACAGGAAATTGTGACGAGAATTAATGACAATGAATTAAATAAATTCGAGGTGCTTAACTTTTGGCTCATTGATTTTGATCATTAACATTTTATAATAACCTCGTTACGACAGAGTGATAAAGCATTACTGAACACGCAATTGTAAATAAATCATTAGAAGGGTGAGGTAACAGAGCTTCATTAGGCAAGTAAACACTTATAGCAAGCGTAACAAGCATCAGTGTGTCGAACAATAGTCATAACTGTTGAACAAACAAAAGTTATCGTTCATAAGGCAGGCGCTCGCCCGAAATAGGGGGGCGTGCGAGCGGAGAATGTTAGAAAAACTTATAGAAAATGACAAGAGGCTGACAAGGACGGAGATAGTGTGGCTATAGAAATGACAGGGACGGATAGAAAACTCGTTCTCCAGCATTCCGTCGCATGGTGGATTTAGGAACGGGGGCATAAAGTTACGATTAGAAGGTTATGCTGTTTTATTTTTAAGGATAGTCTAACTGAGTAATTATGTACCGACAACTAAGTGAAAAATTATTGCTTCGCGGTGGGATACGGCTTTAGAAGATATCATTAAAATTGATTTATAAAGTACGGGAGCATTTTGCGAAATTGAATTTTAAAATGCGATGCGTTTCGGGGAATCGGAGACGGGTAAAGCTTGACCAGTTTCAAACTCAATATTAAAATTAGTGAGTTTTAAATAACGCGTATTGCTACATTTTAAAGTATTACTTAGCTCATATTTGTGTTAGCCTATTTTATACCGTTATTGGAAAAAACTTTTTCCCTCTTTCCATGTCTGTTGATTGATATTGTGCGTCAATCAATATTAAAGAGTGTTTAGTGTGTTAAAAAAAATAGGATTGTAATAATATGCATAAGCATGAAAGTTATAACAAAGCTAAATAAATGAAAACGTGAAAGTAATTTTGCATAAAGAGGTAGAGACGCTAGGCAGTTAATAAAAGGCAACTGAAATGGAAACTGATCTACCAACTTACTTATAGGCCCGAAAAAGATATTTAACACCTTCTGTGTTATCTCCCAAAGAAAAGCTTTTAAATGAAACCATACTATCGAACGTTGGGATGGATGGATGTTTGGTTACTCTATCACGCCAGAACGGCTGAACGATCGAAAAAAATTGCACGGAGATAGATTTTAGTCTGAAATGGCACATACACATACATACATATCGTCACGCCTTTCGCCCGAAGAGGCTGGCAGAGGTGTTATACAACACCCAGACTTCGCCGGACGATATTCAGTCCCAAATGTGACAGGGGGCGAGCCTTTCGCCATAGCAAATAGGCTACTTTTTAACCGCGTGTAGCACCGCGGGGCGCGGCTAGTCTAATAAAGAAACATTATGTACAAAAATAAAAATCTATTTAAAAAAATCATTTTTGTGATCCTTGTTCACAAATCATTCAACATTGTTGTGATACTGGCTGGCGTTTTGGCGAACACGGCTCACTACCCGATTTTGACAGCGGCGTGAGGCGATCGCATGCAATGCTCCGAAGTATCCGATTGCCTTTCCGATGGTCACAGGCGGCTTGTACAACCTCATCGTGACAACTAACACCGCGGGGCGCAGCTAGTCTAATAATAATAATAAGTATAAATATCAAAAAATAAAAATCGAAATAAAAAACAATATTTTCGTCCACAAATCATTCAACATTGTTGTGATACTGGCTGGCGTTTTGGCGAACACGGCTCACTACCCGATTTTGACAGCAGCGTGAGGCGGTCGCATGCAATGCTCCAAAGTATCCGATTGCCTTTCCGATGGTCACAGGCGGCTTGTACAACCTCATAGTGACAACTAACACCGCGGGGCGCTGCTAGTCTAATAATAATAAGTATAAATATCAAAAAATAAAAATCGAAATAAAAAACAATATTTTCGTCCACAAATCATTCAACATTGTTGTGATACTGGCTGGCGTTTTGGCGAACACGGCTCACTACCCGATTTTGACAGCAGCGTGAGGCGGTCGCATGCAATGCTCCAAAGTATCCGATTGCCTTTCCGATGGTCACAGGCGGCTTGTGTACAACCTCATAGTGACAACTACAACAAACGCCGGCATTTCCTCATAAACCTTCTAATTTATACTAGCTAGCGCCTCCGGCTGCAGCGATAAAACAATTCGGATAATTGACCCGGGATCTGAAACGGTTGGAGGTTGGGTTTAATTGGTAGTCTAGGTACAGCGATTTATTCTTGTTTTTTTTCTGCATTTTTGAAATATGTATATATTCTTCCAAATTGAGCGTGTTCTTTATCAAAGCAAAAAAACATAAGGTAATTTTTTAAATAAACTTTGTAGGTGATTAGACGAAGAGAAAAGATTCCGATGCAAGTATCTGACGGACGTGTAACTCTATAAAAGGTTTTAAATTTAAAAGGCGCTTTTACAAATATTTTGGCCCTAGACCAAAGTTGTCAAGATTGTCGTTTCAAAGTTGATAATGTTCTTGTAAAACGTGAGACTTTTTTTTAAATTAGTGGCTTTAGAACGTAAGACTAAACACAAAGTAAGAGCTTTAAAGTTTTAAAACGACGTAGGTCCAAAACAACGCGCACAATCGTACATGCGCATACGCAAGTGATGTGCAATCATAACCGTGTAACTACCTATTTAGTGCATTAACATAAAATAATAAAAAATACCATCATAAACTGAATCGATAGCCCACAACCCTCGAGCTACAAACACGATATTTTTTAAAATTTAAAAGCAATACGTTATAAAATTCCGAACATGGGCGCGACAATCGCCAACCAGAAAAGTGTCGTAATGATATGGCAATAAGTCATAAAATACTTTGATATAACTTTTATCCACCGATGCTCATTATGAATAATTCGTCTGCGAAAACTTTTTCGAAAAACTGTGGACACAACAGGAATTCTTAAACAGGATCCCGGTTTTTTGTACTCATTAGGCGATTGCATCGCGAAGCAGTGCCTAAGTGCATTAGTGTTAGTTTTGAAAATTTAAATTATTTACATAGTAATCGTGAGGATAAATACTTAAGTGCCTCCATCCGGATTTTCAGTTCTATTCAAAGAACAGAACTTTACAAAAACTGTCTGTTTTAACAACTTGTATCAATAGTTCTTTTGTAAGACTCAATTCTGCACATGAGAATTACTAACAGCAGTGCAGCGTTAGGAAAAATAACAAATGTGCATAAAATAAATATGAACCACTATCTGCGCCTTGCAGTTTAACCTGTGACGAGAACCGTAAATTGTTTTGGGATAAAAAGTACCCCATGAAAAATTACTACATAATTTAATCAGAGACGATCGGTTGAGTAGTATGGGCCTGAAAGCAGCAAACAAGCAAACGAACAAAGAAGCTAACTTTCGCATTATCCTACTAATATTATAAACGCGAAAGTTTGTAAGAATGGATGGATGGATCATGGATGTTTGTTACTCTTTCACGCCTAAACGGCTGAACAGATCTGGATGAAATTTGGCACAGAGATAGATTATAGTCTAAAATAGCACATAGGATACTTTTTAACGGCGGGTGAAACCGCGGGGCGCAGATAGTTTTATAATATAAGTTTTAAAGGATTAAGAATAGAAATAAAAGCCTGCTGACGAAGAAAGCAAAGTGTAAGTAGTAAGTACTCACTCATGCTCATTTAAATAGTCGTTAAGAAAAATGAAGCCATCACAAGTTACAAGCTCATTGTTAAGTTGTCACGTCGCACTAGGCGTTAAAAATACAATTTGTTGCTTTGTGCTTAATCTTCGACGTGCAAATAATTAGCCTCCCTACAAAATTACACAACATATTACACTACATATTTACACAACATACATAACACGTCACTCTTTCCTCCGAAGGGGCTGGCAGAGGTGTATTATAACACCCACACATCGCCGGACGATATTCAGCCCTAAATGAAAAAGAAGGCGAGCTTCTCGCCCTACACCGGGCTCCAGTTATGTATAGCAGATGACAATAAATTACATAATTAAGTAACATACAAATAGCAAAGCTTGAAAAACTGAATTCGTAACCTTTACGAGTACCTCCGAATTCGTATGAAGACGTTAGTCTGACAGAACCATGTCTAGTTTAAATAACAAAGAGGTACAAAAAGTGTCACGAGCCACAGAGCACGGCCTCTATTTACCTAACACGGCCATGCGACTTGTTATTATGAGAAAAATAAAAGTATGAAAATGCCGCAGCTTTTTTATTTTTTCTCGGAAGTGTTGACGTCGACGCGCAAAGTGATAAAACACTCAGCTCTATACGGCAACGGGGCAACAGGTCCAGCGCCAGAGACAATGCCAGAGTTTTTGTCAGCGGTGGCAGCTTCTAGGCTAGATCATTACAATAGCATAAAGTAGCCAGTTATGAAGCGGGCGTACCTTGTGAGAACCCACCTCGAACCGGTTCGTGTACGGCTTAACGCTTTTTATAGGAAAACGATCCTCGTAACTTGAGCAATTTCTAAAATAGGGAAGTACCCGGGAAGCGCGGCCTAGTTGCAGATTAGTTCGCATCGTTATAGATCCATTAATGCAATGTAAACATTTAGAACCACCGGCTGCGGTACATAATCGCGGACCGCTACCTGTATAGAAATTATAGCATAAAGGGCCGATCTCGAATTATCGATACACCGCGAACAACCGATCCATAAAAGTCAGAAAAAGAAAAATCGAATATCGTATAAAATCGTATCGGCAGAGATAAGGGCGGCGACGCGACGCGTTCGAGGCGAGTAGCCCACGGCTGCGACTCGATATTTCATGAAACAGCCGATTTATATTCGCTGCCGCGGTCGAGCAAAACTTTAATGCTCACCGTTCGTAATTACTGCCGAAAACTGAATATAAGTAGTAGATGGGGAAGGAAGACAAGAAAGTGCCTTACTTTTCCGATAACATCGAACCTCAAAAACTTTGTCCGGCATTAATTATTTTTATCGAAAACAGAACCGATAAAAACCTTAGCGCGCTATAAAATGCAAATTCGACTCTAGGTGTGTTGTAAAATGTTTGAAAAATAATTATATTTTCTAAAACATAAAAGTACAAAAGTGACAAGAACTACATATGGGGCCATTAAACTAATCCGGTATTATTCATTAGGCAATTTCAATTTTATGAGCGCAGCTATCGGAATAGTCCACGGTCCGCCACACGTAGACTGGGATTGTGAAACTATATTAGTCGTATTATTTTGATAGCGTTCATAAATTTAATCCTTCTTATGAAAACTGAGAACAAAATAAGAAATAACAAGAGAAAAAGTTAGCACAAGGTGTCATAAACGCGACTACGCAAATGCCAAGCAATCATAAAACGAGGTGCAACAAACTGAAACCGTATTATAATTATTTACTTACTTATTCTAAAGTATATTAAGTTTTTACTATTAAACATTTTCCGAAATGTTTCTTTTTAAATGGAAACTTTCTAAAGTTATCATCTCTCGGGTTTTCAGTAGACATTTTCTTATTTATAATGGTGTCAAGAAATATATATGTAACTTTGTGTATGGCAACTATGTGGACTAATAGAGCATAGCATAGAGCATCTAACTGTTCACTTGTGCAGATTGTTTACTCAAATCTTAGAGATAAGAAATAAATTGTCATTTTCGCCTGCATTGTTTACTCCACTTTAGCCTAATTTCCTCACGTTTCTGGGGCATAAGATTTACAAGGTTCTTAGCATGAGATTTTAAGAAATTCAAAGACGATGTTACCGGCTTTTTTCAAAGTTTTAACTGTTACTGACGTGGACCGATTCTGATGTGTTAACATTAACAACCGGGAGCATGCCTGGCATACTTCATTTAGCTACTTATTTCCACTTGTCAGTTAGAACATTATCAGGCAACTCGTATCTGAAACGCATGTTAGTCGTCGCACACCAGTTTACTTAAGATACTTATCAGACACTTGGATTTTTGAACAGTTATGTTCTTAAGCCCGAAAAAGCTCTACTTACTTATTTTTTTTGTCACTCTTTTAATCACTTTATTAACTATACAAAATTTTTAATATTACAAGATAATAATCAGGTTTTAGAGAAAGGAACAACACTAGTCATATTAAAGGTAAAGAAGAAGTATTCAAATTCAAACTCGAACTCACTTCAGGGTAGCTCCGCTGGCAACTGAGGTGCCGCAAAACCTGTTCAGATGACAGCTAATAAGAATTCTTCGCTATTTAGAGTTCAATAACATAATTGTTTTCTCTACGTACTTTGAACAAGTACTCCCGTGAATTAGTTAACGCAAAGAGGTGTTAAGAGAATACGAAAGTAATTTAAGAAGTCTTTTTTCTCGCTTTGAATTCCGATCGGTACCACTGTTTGCAATTACAAAGTTGCTTTAATTTGCACGAGCTAATTTAAAATAGAGACACCTCTTTTTAAGGACATGCTTTAGCCAAGTGGTAGATAATAATTTTGAACTTAACCCCGCATTCTGCACTAATTGACTGGGTAAATTTCACTTAGCAAAACTAAGCAACGACATTTTTTCTTTTCGATTTATTTGATTTTTAATTTATTTATTTGTTTGCCAAATATTTAATTTTTGTTTTTGTAATGTTGATGGATAAAAGATTAAGATGTTTTTGGATCCCATTCCGTTTTTATGGTTCTTCCAAGCTTTTGTCTCTTAAATCCATTAACTGGTTCCTTGTGAAATTCCTTTTCTTGTAAACTAACGCCACCTTCAGATAAAATATGCATTATTCGGCTACGGAACCCAAGCCATTACAAGCTTTTTGTCTTTTTTTTTGTATGACTCAAGCCTTAATACTTATTACTGTGACAGGTATATACCCTTATCTGCGCCCAGTGCCTGATGGATCGATGTTAAAAAGTCTTTCTTGTTGCTCTCGTACGCGAGTTCTCTAATCGACCGCTCTTTAGTGGGAGCCACAGAGCTTTTATTTACGTTCACAGTCTCTGTCTCGCTTACTCAGGTCTTCCTATTACATATGTGTTTTACTATTCGCTACGAGTAATACTCGACTTCTCAAATTATCTGGGAATGTTAATAATGTAAGTTTTAGTTTTTGCATAAGACTTTGGGCAAATCTTTAATTTATACACACTGAACGCACATACACACACGAACACACACTCAAACACGCACTCACACATCGTCTCAGACATCTCACACACTCAATTCCCTCAAATAATAAATTCTCGAGCGCTTTTTGCACTCCAGACATACAATGTTTCCTTTAATGTCATTACTTGGTTATAGTATTATTTATGTGTATTATTTGCTGTAGTGATATCTTTTTGTAAAAATAAAAATTGAGAAAATAATAATATACTTAATAATAAAAATTAAAAATGGATTAGGATGCCTCCGAAATTTATTAAATATCTCAAGGTTACTTAATGTACTCTTGGTCTCCGCGATACGGGCCTTGTGCCTAGTGCGGGGCCGCAGGAATCGGTCGAAAAACTAATGTATATTTTTTCTTTTTAAGTACTTATACTATATTAGTGTCATAATTCTTAAGTTTTTCACATATTGTATTTTTGGATTTCGGTATTGGTAATAAAACATTTTATCTTTATCTTTAGTTTTATTTATGAATTTTCTTAAATTTGTATTTATCCAAGTATAGGAACATTTTGTTTATCATTTAATTGGTATGCAATAGTTATGTACGTGATAGTTAATAAGTCTCTTTTTCGTTCCAGCGAGCTATGTATTTTTTTTAATTATATGGCCGCAATTATGTAAAATTTCCAAAAAAATGTCTGGCCAAAAAAAACTGTATAATTATCGAAACAGCTCACAAAATTTCACGAGCATGGGTTGAAGAATACAACCTGTAATGAGGACAAACGCCAGCCTTGAGGTCTACAGCTCAGAGATTCCCTAGTTTTTATAGTAGCGACTGAATAGATGTTGATGAAATTTGTCAAAAGATGTACTTACTTCTTTTCATAAATCATGAAGCATAGAATACTTTCCCCCAAAAAAGAATTGAAAACTCAATAAAATCGCACGGCGCCGCTACTCTATGATAAATTCATTACCGACCGCGTCAACCACTTACCGAGAATCCGATTCGTTGTTATAAACACGTTTGTACACGTAGGTGAAATCCAAACGTTCACATAACAAATAGCTAGAGCCAGCCCGGCCTCCCACAAAAGCCGTACCTGCTGCCGACCACAATAGAACTTGTCAGATTAAAAGACGAATGGTTTGAATTCGGACCCACAAACCTCTACCTGAGATACACGGCTCTTTTTAAACGATTCAATATTATAGGTTTATTAAACGTTATTATTTATGCAAGGTTTTGAATCCACTGAGCTGCGCTCGATGCAATTGGACAGAACATTTTTAACGAATCTCATATTTTTTATGAAATTATGAGAATCTATTTTTGTAAAACTTTTGAAATTATAGTTTAGAAAATAATTACGGGAAATTCAACTTGTAATTTTTTTCGTTTTATACTTAATTCGATAGATAACTATTTTGACTGCCTCGATGGCTCAGTTGGTAGATGAACCTGCCTTCTGAGCTTGGGGGTGTGGGTTCGATCTCCATCTAGAACATTTTTTTTGTACTATAAACTTAAGTAACTATACAGGTATGGATTTAAAAATATATATAAATGGATAGGTATCAGTCTCTGGCAGCCATAGTACGAGCTTTACTTAGTTTAGGGTTAGACGCCCGGGTGTGCGAAAAAAATGTCCTCAATATTGATTCTAATAGCTATTTGTAGCTTTAAAAAACTGTAAATATAATAATGAACGTAAAACAGAAAGCAGGTTATTTTTTAGGGGCTTAGTGCCAATCCTAACATTAAACAATATTTGGCCACCGGAAATCTTTTACCTTTACTCATGGCATAGTTGTTATTGTTATATAAGAGTATATTAGTTTAAGGACAAAGTTTTCCTTTTTCATTGGTTTGTCAAACAAACGACAAACCAAAAATGGAAACTTTTTGCTACATAATTTACATCCCATGTTGTAGCAGTACTTCCGTTCAAAAATGTATGCATATTTATAATCGTTCACATCAACCGCGACGGATCTCATCGGCTAAAATTTTATTAAAAAGCCATAATTGAAAATTTGTATGCAAAAGTAGAGGGATATAAAAATATTAATTACGGTGTATTAGGTTTTAATGTTGATCGATAAATTCATCAGCGCCGTAGCTAATTACGGTGTCGAGTTTATTTAGGATTGAATTGTGCAATGCGGGGCTCGGGCTGAATATAAAACTGAGTGTCGGATATCCGACGGGACCTAGAACGTACACTCGCCCACACCAACTTCGAAACAACCGCATTAAATCTTTACCCGAAACGAGAAATCATCTCGAACGCCCCGTTCAAAGTACACAATCACGGGCGCATAAATAACTTCATTCAAGAGCTTCCTCTATAAATTACATTACAAATAATGCATTCCATATTATATGAGAGTTTCAAACAATTATCTTAAATCCATAATTCAGGCATAAATTACGAGACGTCCATTTAAGCTCCCAGACACCTATTTAGCAAGTAGCTGAGCGCCCGAAGCGAGCACTGTCGCTGACTGTACCGGGCTCGGCGAACAATGCCCGCTAATAATAAGGGACGTCGTATTTACGAGCATACGTGCCCTCCGAGCTGAGACGAGCAAAACCTATTGTGCTCGGACCTCCTATGATTATTTCAGACTCTCGCATTTTTCTAGAAATCCCCGTTTAGATTTTACGGCCTTTAGATGGAATGAATCTGACATTCGCCGCGTAAACCTAATTTACGATTTACCGAAACGTTTGTATTGAAATTTCAAGCTTTAAGTCATTTCGCAGAATAAAGGTAAGCTTTATGTGAAGCCTCGAGACTGCTACAATGGGATGGCGTTGAATAGAAGAGACTTTGGCCCGTATTTGGAAGAAGTGTGCGTCAGACAGTGTGCATTTTCTTTTGTTGACGGTATAAACGATAAGCAAGCATAAGTCACAACAATATTTCCTGCCTTCATTTTAAATTTGTGTTGACGCACACAGAAAATGTGCTATTGCAGAGACAAAGTGATCGTCAGACGAACAACATTGATAAGTCGATGAATGTGTGCGCGAACAAACACGATTCCATAACGATTGCGATGTAGCCCTGAATAGTTTTGGTTACAAAAGCTGTTGCTAGTCTAGACCTACACGGTGACCTAAATACAGTCGCCTGCGCACCCGGCGCGCGCCAATCACAGCACGCCATTCAAATCATGGACTGGCGCCTTACTACACTCTGTAAATCTATACATAATACAAATTATATGCAACGGAGCTATTAAATAATATTAGCAAATGCCCTTTAAATTATATCTACTAACTCCTATTACTTCAATATTATGAAGTGCGGCTATGTCAGGGCTGTCACAGTTCTATGAACATCATTTGATTCATATTTTTCCGGGTACAGTCGGGACTAAGACGGTTCTGACATTGAATGTAAGCCCGATATCAGGTTACGCATAGCAGTTTCCAATGACAAATTAAGTCACGTCACCCGTAAAGTTAAAGGTAGTTTAAAATTAACTAGAAACAAAGATCATTTTAAGCTCAGCTGTATTTAAGACAACGTAAGGTAGACATTTTAATCTAAGGAGTATGTATCCTGTCTTGGACAGAATTAGTGTAATTTGCATTAACTATTATAGTATTTTTTCCGTCTAGCAGACAATTGTCTTCAGTTTCAGTTTTACAAACAGCAAAAATAAAATCATACACCAATAGACTATTTCACATATCCTTGTATCGTCTTCATAAACTGCAGTGATGTATGTTAATTTCTTTCAATTTTATAAGAATATCAATTGATTAGAAAAACTACAGCCACAAATCAATACAAATTAGAACATAATGTTGCGACATAATTGCATGTTGTCAACCCTTTTTTTTTTTTTTTTCACCTTGGGAATACCCATTATGGATACCACCAACAGCCCCGGGTGCGGGCACAGAGTGGTTATGTGGGAATCCCGCCACTGACGGCCTACCCACTAAAAACCCAAGGGTGTTCCACCTCGGCGCAAAATGTCGTCAACCCTACTCGAACCTTGCACTACACAAGACGCCTAAGCTTCCACACCAGCTCCTTATCTCATTTGAAAATTGATTCACTGTCAATATAATAATGTATGTGTCAATATATTATGTATCCATCTATATGCACTCGCACTCACACTCACCATATGAGAGTGATTATTACATTACCTACAAGTAAAACACAACCGGTTCAATCGATCCTCAGGTAAGTTATGCAAAGAAGATAATCAATCCGTTCAAATGGAACCTTGAAATTAAATCATAATCGTAGTAATTAACTCTAATACGAGCTAATAAACACCAAAATCGATTTTATTACCTTACTTTTAGATTTTTTTCAAACAGCTCATGTGACTGTATTTTGGTAGATGTATATTTAATTGAAATATTGAACTTGAAATTACAATTAAGTTACAATTAGCTTAAGTATGTATACCTTTTGACTTATGTTTTATAATACATGCAGAAAATGGTGTTACCTATCAGGTATGTCTGCTTAATTTTCCAATAACTGAAAAAAGACGACTCTAGTGACTACGAATAAGTAAGAAGAAACAAAACTGCATGTATGTTTTCTTACAGATACATTCCTTAAATGGTAAGAAATATGAAGCCCATGCGCATCACGTACCAAACAATACAGTAACACATTAACAGATACTTAACCTTTAAAACTTACTGCTTCTTAACATACTGAGCAAAAACTTAATTTATGTCATGTGCCCGTTTTTTTCCACAAATGCCTAGCAGGCAGTAAACTTTTAATGGCGCGTCGGAGATTTGGACGAGATTAAAACTTATGAGTCATATGCGTCTGCGCGCATATTAATAAAAAAAAGAAATAAATGCTTTATGAAAATTGTGCAGCAAATCACATCATTATGTTATATGTAAAGCACCAACATGCACACCAGTAGTAGTATTAAAACGTTAGGTTTTGTTCAATAATCTAAATACATAGGTGATTTCGTGTTCATTTATTCATTGTTCATTACGTGTTCATTGTTTTAACTAGAGTAGACCTCTACTCTAGAAAATCAATCACCGAATAAAGAGTTTTTTTTTACTCGTAAAAAATAAATATTGCTCTAAAACAAAGTGGTTCTGTGAACGATTGTTTAATCAAACAACGACTAGATTTTAATTAAAATTTGGTAGTAAATAGTTTGAAATTAAAAATACGGTTACTGTAGGCTAGGAGATAAAATCTGCAATGTGCATGTTAAAGAAGTCATTATTATTATTCTAGATGTAAATATCTTAGGACAATTTAAATAATATGACAGAGTTGTTAGCGCAAGTTTATAAAGCTTTCACTGTTAAGTAAATATGGATTAACCAACTACTGACAACTAAAGCTAAATTTAAGAATAATAAGATTGCGGCGAGTGTTGTCTGACAATGAAGAGGTGTTGGTCTGTAATATTATACCTAGTTGTAGACTGTCCAAGGAGTTTAGATGCTAGATAGAAAGATGTAATCATTTATGGATTATGTTAAAGACTACAAGACGAGTATATTACAAAAGTTGTGAGTTCAACTTTTTATTCGCTACTTACACCTTTTCTTTGAATTTTAAAAGTTAATTTTGTGTGTACAGAAGTATAGAAATTACCAGAAAACTTTTTTTTTTATTTGAAAGATAAAACATGACAGCTCTAAAAAAAAATAACTCGTCAAAAGGAAAAATAGCTAAAGAATGCGCCCTTTAGCATTTAATTTTCTCCAGTCTTCTTAAGTTTATTTAAATTATATATTAGAATAAACATGTATTTCATAATTGCTTTGGATTGACCATTTTGTAGAATGTTTATGTTTAACTACAAGTTAAGACAACTACATTTCACACTAAGCTACTAGACGAATAAATGCTCGCTGCCAGGTTTTTGTAACCAAGCAGCGAGCATTTGTAAACGAAATGAAGACGCGAAATAGCTACAAAACTCCACGCATCGGCAACTCCTTACAAATTGCATTCACAGTTCAACTTAAACATTATACCAGAATAAAAACCTTGATGCAAAAACACATCACAATATGAGCTTTCGTCGCTCGAGGGATGAGCGAACCTTTTAAAAGGTTTTCCGAGACCGAGCAAGGCATTAAGCGAGGTAAAAGATAAAAGTGGTAACAACCTCCGACGATATGTTGGCAACGCCATAAATACTTTAATCTACTTGCTTTTGTTTCCAAGATAAATCGGGTCGTTTGACTAGAGCATCGCCCGAGATTGAAATATAGGTACAAAGTGTTCTGAGGTGTTTCCACTTTGTCTACGGCTTGTTTTCGAATCTCTATTTCAACTGCTAAAGTATTTTGCTGAACCTATGTAGCTGTATGTAGAGCAAGCGATAAATTAGATGACTGCAGGAACGAGGTTCTGTCTCTTACATAACGCTGGCACTTGTTGCAAGAGCTTTCTGATGAAATGCTCTCGTACGTCGACTTTGCTTTGACGTTGATGTATTTATTTTCACATGAAATGCAAGAGCAATCTGAACAATCAAGCTATATTTTAAGCCATCGATAACATCTAATGATTGTTTTCTTCAATGCATGCTATGAGTACTAGACTTGACTAGTCGTCTACGTCTAGAGAGAGTTCTGGACTGTTTATAAACGACGAAAAGTGACAGTCCAACTTTTTTGTACTAATGTGCGTGACTGGTACGTCTTTTACTAATCTTTTTACTTTTTTTATACTTTTTGTTCATTTAAAACCTAACAGTTGGCTATTATGTTTTTTGGCCCGTGCAAGGTTTTCAGTCTACCTGGACATATAACTAATCAAAAATGCATGATACAAAATATTTTTTTGCAAATAAAGATAAACTTCAAAGTGTCGTTTTCAAAACCCTAAATTGACCCTTGTCACGCTAACATTTGTTTAAATGTGATTTTACATGCCCATAAAATTTTATAACATAATGTTTTAATTTTTTTGGTACTTAATACATTAATACCTACCTACCATAAAGTAGCCCTAAAGTTTCAATCCAAGAAAACAAAATAAGTTCTGCAGACGAACTTAATTTTTATTAATACAAGATAAGAAATATTGCTCGCTCTTACCGACGACGACGAAGTGAAGAAAGAACCTTTTTCACTTTGAAAGAGTCTACATTTCAAAGTTGTCGACCTACCGACATAGCCCGCCGACATGAATAGTCCGATTTTATTTCGTCTAAAATATGGCTGCCAACATCAAGACACATAACTGCCAACAATATTACGATGGCTGTCGGTGACTTATCTGCGTAGACTTGTAGATTAGCTAAGTCTAACATCACAATCCTCTCGAAGAATAACAGAATAATCCTGGCAGAAAACCAATGACAAAACCTCTCTCGATCCGGAAACATATTCTTAGGTCAGATAATATACGAGTGTCACTTAAGCAAAAGTAACTTCGATATTTCAAGCTGCGGTTAAGTTATTGGTTGTTATTAATAATGCGCCTTCCTTAACTTAATCTGACTTGAAAGGCATTGAGTCGCACGTCGTGTAGGCAATGTATTGTTCAAATAACAAATAGAATGCTTTAAGAGGAAGAAAACACTTTTCGTGCTCTTTCGTTCGCATATTCAATATTTTCAACGATATGAAATTACTGAGGGTTTTATGGAAAAACTTTTTTATTTTAATTCTTAATGAAGCACTCGTATAAATATAGGATTAAGTTAGTAGACAGGATTATTTAAATTACTTACTACGTTAATTTTTAATTCATTCTCATTGTATTTTAATCAACTTTATGTGTTCTTAATAAATAGTGTGCATAAATATCTTAACTTGAGTAAACGACTACAGTATTTTAGATTTTATTAACAAAAAAACAATATTTATGAAAAACATTTTCAAATATATTATCACTTTATCATAAATTATGAAAATAAAAAAATTGTGCGGTCAGAGAGTGCATATAGTGTTAAGCCTTCACTTAAGAGAGGCTTCACGTGGATACCTAACCCGTAAACTGTAAGTACCTATCCTATTTCAAGAAGAGTAATATTTTCTTCAGTCAACATGAGAAGGGTTAAGACGTGTAAATTTAACCAAGTCTTTCTTCAAGCTCATAATAGAAATTGAAACATTAGACGAATCTTTCTTCTTTGTAATTAGTGGGCCAGACAAACAAAGCTACTCAGAAGAAAGCTATTGACATATTCAAATATTCTATTCATACAACTGCCATCCAGTTACCTAACAGCCGTAGAGGATTTGTACGAAATACACAAAATGGACGCTTCAAATGCAATAGGCCTATTTGAATTGAATATGGAAAACATTAGCTACAACCTGTGTAGGCGTGGCCTACCGACTCACCTAACAAATTTAAATGTTTGTTTTTTATAAGTTACTAAGGACAGGCTCATAATTAAGCGATGTTAGAAATGGGACAGCACGACTAGTAAGCTCGGAGAGACGGCGACACTTCTAATTATTTAAATGGTTTTCCTATTCTGTTGGTAATTTAAACTTGAATTAAATACTCGAACTTGTTATAGTAGCATACATTGGTATAAAGTGATATATATGTAGTTTTCACTACTTATTTTCTTGAGTACAAAAAAGAGAATAGTTTTCCAAATTGGTTTCTAAATGACAGAGTTACGCAGTAAGAAATTACATCGCTTTTTTGAAGTCGGTTAAAAACTGATCGCCGGGAAAAAAGAGGACAACCGGCTAAGAGGTACCTAAACACTGAACAGACTAAATAACCACCACATTCAATACTTATAGCAATCCATACCGCTGAAACCCGGGAAAGATTATGAAGAATGTCGAAAATGCTGATAATCTGATAAATCACGACCCCCAGGATTGAGAAATTAACGCAAGAAAGAACTGACAAAAATCACTAGCTTAAAGTGAAGCAAAGGTTCCTTTTAGAAAGTATATGCAGTACATGCCCGTATGTCACATAACAGTACTAAAGCCAAGCCACAAAAATAAAGGTTTAAAAATATTTTTCGAAGAAATACGGGTTGTATTTCTTCGAAAAATATTTTACTCCTCAAAGATACATAAGTTTAACAAATTCCCACTAACATCTGAATGTTTATTGTTTCTTCCTCCGATATTATTTATAAATCATTAAGGCATCGGGTTTATTTATGTATTGAATAGCACTCGAGTCAATCTTAACTCGTTAGCTCGCAGCCGTACCTCGAACTTAACTTCCAAAGAATCGAAGTATCTCTTGAAAGTTAACGCTGTGTCATTGCTCGAAGTAAATAGAACAAAAAATCTATGGACCAATAGTATAAATTATAAATTATAGCTAACAGAGTCCAATGATTCACAAAACAATGCCGACAAGAAAAACACTATACAAAAGACATCAACGCGCTACTTTGCTTCTACGCACACAATGCAATAATAAAATTAAGAAGATTCTGAACATTTTTTCCGCTTTTAAAAAAAAACATAACACATATAATTTCAATTTTAGCAGACTGGTTCGGGAACATTATGAAACTGGTAGTTACTATAATACAATCGATTAACCATAACTTAAAATCTACCTGTCATAAAAGAAAATAAAGCTACTCGACTCCATGATTTCCCTATCCCAATAGAGGAACACGAACGATTGAGTGGCCATGGCTATAGGCAGGCGTGTGGGCCGTGGAGGACTATTGAAGCTATTCTTTTTTTTCCGTACGCGCTCCGTGGCCCAGCGCGGCACCGGCATTGTCCACCACACTAAAATAGCCCGCATTTTACTGCCCAGCAAATGTACAAATAAAATGACGAACGACTCACGGTACGAGTTAGAGCTAAATGATTTATTGTGACCGTATTTTGCGACTCGGCTCCGAGAAAGCGGATTATCGTTTTCTGAAAATAATTAGTAACAGTACACATTCCGAGCGGCGTGGCATGGCTTTATAGAAACAACTGATAACTTCAATCAGGATAGTTCTGAACTTAACTCGAAAATCTCTCATCAAATCTTACACTACGTTTCTTTTTAGGCTTTATAACATACGAGTATACCTATATGGACATAGGCATCTGTGACAGACAGCTAAAATATTTTTCTACAGTTCTGGTTTGCTCAGAAAAGGCTCTGAAGATAAATACTTTAGATATGTCCAAATGTAATACTCTACAATAAGAATAATAACATCTCTATGAAATGCTTGTAATCAATTTAATAATGTACGTATGTTATTAATAGCATTGTGTCGGACGCCTATAAACAGGCTGGATGAGTCCATAAAAACACTAGGCCTTCATACATTCAAGATACCAACTATCTCAACTATTACTCAGCGCGACATCGACGAAAGCTTACCCTTATCTCTGGTCGACGATTGTCGTAAACTTTAGCACTGTACTTTGCACCCTTAAGAGCCCATTTACAATTTAATATAATAATATTACTCTCATGATGGCGACGCGAGAGTCAACATAGCCCTGAAAGACCAATTTAAATTTGGAGCGATGATAGGTTAGTGGTGAATACATTTTAATCGTACGCTGCCGTAGCTGTTGGTTCAAATCGCAACCAAGTTTAAGCTATTATCTTAGGGAAATCATAGTTTGCTAGTAGGGTGATTAAACTCAGGTGCATTAAGTATGCTACGCCGTGTTATCGGCTTGTTTTTTTTGCCTAAGTTAAAAATATATCACTGCGAAAGGCACGTTGCGTTACGTAACAGTGTTTTCTGGAAACCTCATTTGATAGCAATTTCTCATTTTAGGCTTTGAGCTAAAACACACCAAATCCAATTGCAGTCCGTTCTATGTGCGTGCTGTCAGTTTTTCTGTAAGCTGTGACGTCTTTCAAAGAATTTCATACTTTACTGGTTCATGCAAGCTGGTCCGGAATGCACACGGACTGCATCTGCCTTTAGTGTGTAGTACAAAATAATGGTGCAGGGCTTATACTGTACAGTCATGCACATTTGACGAAAATTTGCAATCATGTACTATTCACTCTCACGTATTTCTTTAAATGTTTTATTATTTCCAAATGTAAATAAATTATTTTTAAAATTCATTTTAAGATAACTATCCAAATGAAAATAAGGGTGCAAATTTATCAACATTGACTTTCACGCAAACAAATCAGTACATAATTTTATTTTGTGAATTATATTATTATTTAGGAGCACAGATCTTAACTTTAAATTTTTATTAACTTCAACGACACGTCGAAACTATTTTTTAATTTGGTTTTATTTTAATTAAAGATGAGTACGAAATGTAAAGTGTGCAGTGAAGTGACAAGTACGTAATGGCCCGCGCGTTGGTTTTAATTGGCTGTTAGCATTTATAAGTACTACTCAGAATTAACGTGTTCCTCAGCTTCTCTATTTAAGTTAGAAATATAATATTTATTTATACATATTTTTATTGATGTTAAACATTTGAGAATGCAAAAAACTTAGCAAAATCTGCGTTGGTAATTATTATGGCCAACGCATAACCACTGCAACTAAATCTTGAAGTAACTAAGTTAAACTATGTAAGTAATTACTCTACAACAGCGCGGGTTAACAGAGCTGTGTAGAAATTTAAACTATGCATGTCGGTAAACCTCGATAAAATCAATTTTGTACTTTACTGTCGGATGTCATAATAAATACTGCTATATAGCTTTTCATTTCCAACTTTATTCTGAATTAACTACTGACTTGTTATTTACAAAAATGTATCTTATCTACTGCCTACTTTAGACCAAAATTGATGGGCAACAGTTTTAATATGATGATTTTACCTTTCTCATGTTACTTGGACAGTATTTATTTTTGTGTGAGTCCAAATTCTTGTTAGAATCGAGTGGCGAGAAGGAACAGGTTTTAAATTGTATCTGGTATAAATATGTAGATAGTAACGCCCTCGAGGTGATCGCTGGTAGTTATAGAGTATTTTAAATATTATCAAACATTTCAAATAATATCATGTTTTGTGACTCTATTATGTGCATGAATATTTATTTTGACATGTCCCAATCCATTTGGAGACACGTTATTTTTACCTACTTAGGTACTACGTAAAACAGTAAAAGTGACAAATGTAACTGAGTGTATGACTGTGTGTCCATTTTGTATAATGTTCAAATGTAAAAGTACACATTTTTTTCATTCATTGATAACATATTGAACATTACAAACCCTTTATTTTAGACGTCTGTTTATTTTAGACCGTTAAAGAACCAGGTTTTTACAGCGGCTCTACAATGTAAAATAATTTGAATGAAATTAATTTTATTCTTTTAATATGATTCAATGTTGCATTAGTCTACGTCTCCGTCAAAATACATACTTTATACATACAGTTTATTCGTGCATCAGACAGAGTCGTAAAAATAAACTGTGTCAATTCTTTGAATCCAAAGTTATGGATACCGTATGCAAGTTGCTTCAATCTGGAATGTCCCATCTGGGCATTGATCTACGCCGTTATTTATTAAATCGATACAGATTTAAATATTGCACTATGAAAGAGTTCAATAAAAATTGTATGTTATGGATGTGTGGGATTTGTCAGTTAAGAAAAAATTGACTTCAAGGTTCACAGCTTGAAGGATTCTCACGCTAATTACCATAAACAGAGCATTACTTCTGGTTCTGGTGTGATCACTATAATGACTATACTATGTATCACTATTAATAATTAACTCTATAAGTTTTCTATAGTTACCACGTTATATTTACACGTTATACCACGTATAGTTACGTAATATCTTTTATTAGAAGAACTTAAAATTGTAAAATTCATGTAAAGATTAAAAGAAAAACAGCTTAACATAAATATACCTAACCAACTAGAACAAGTGTTTTTCAAAGCTTGTTTAACTAAACATTAGCTGGGAAACTCTATTCAAATAATACACGTGTAGTAATCACAATATACAAGGCATAATACACACAGCTATTCATCATCAGGCTCTGTCACTAACCCTTTACATGAATCAGTATTCAGAGCTCATGAGGCAGTGAGAAGGAATTAAGGGCAAACATCTTGTGATCCGGCCGAGAACAATAGAGACGAGACTATACAAAAACCAGAATGCATGCACGTATGCTGGCCGGAGCGAACCTGCGCCCGCGACCAACGTCGGGGGTATTAATTAGTTATATTAGGGCGACAATGCTGCAAGAAACACTCATCAATTTCTTCACCCAAATCGACATTAACTTCTCTTGAATCTTTGGTTGGAAATGGAATCCAACACTAATAAAAGGCTTTTATCTTTTAAACCAAAATTGAAATCATTGGAATCACTCTGCTACCGAAAACGAGGCGGCGTTTTAGCGAGACCACTTTTTGCATAGCAACTTGTCAGGTTCGTTGTCCGGAAAATTAGGCGTAATCATGGTTGTCCTAATTAACGAAAAAGTGTCGCCATTTCAAGGCGCCAGAAAAGGATGCCCGAATTACTCGTGCATTGGCCGTCTTGAAACTCAAAAAACCGTTTAAAAATCACTCGCCCCGCCCATCGTCCGCCCAGCAGCTCCTGCGCACTTATGATTTATCGTTACGAGGACAACCCGCCCCTCGCACTAACTACCCAGCTTCCGTACCTCTAATTATACGTACACATCGAACTCTCAAAATCTTAAATCGCATTCCCGATACTGTCATCGGAAGCTCGAATCGACGACGCCGAACCATAATCGAATTCGATACGGCTTATTCGTCTTAATCGTTTAACTGCGATTCACGTGCTGTACCCGTCTCGTCCCTGCCTCATTCACTCGTGAGACCATTATTTATACTTTAAAAAACTTAATTAATATAATGGGAATAATTTACGAGTAATCGTGTTTTAACGTCGAACAATAAATACGTAGGTGGCTCGATGTTGTGAAACATTAAATATGAGTAAGAGCCTATGTTCGCACCAACAAAGATACGTCGTATGAATAAAAGCGAGCTGGGAAGAGTCCAAATTGACTAACAGCTACGGCATGAACCTAAACACTAAGCAGGACAATAATACGTAGGTGGTTCCACTATTGCGAAGAAGATAGAAATCCAGCTAAATAATAGGCAATTTGCATACCATCACAGCGTAGATCAAGATGTTAAAGCATTTTTAAAGATAATAGGCAGTGTCGGTTGCGGTACGTGCGATGTAATACAATATGGTGTTCTTCGGTATTGCTTGGTGATTCAGTCACTGGTCACGCACCAAGGACGTGGATCGAACGTATTCTGAATAATTTGGCAGTGACCACGGCCGGTTCTCACGGTATTGGCAATCTCGGCTGCTAGATAACGCGTATGCGTGTGCATAATTTTGTGATATATTTAAAATATCTCTAAAGAGCGTCACGTTGCGCTTGAGACTTTCCGTAATTTGACACATCTCTAAAATGATGGCGTTGGCCAGCTGACCTTAAAGCCAGACAGACGGACTACCATAAATCCATCGTCTAAATTGGAAACAAAAACGCGTTGAACAGTCGTTTCACTAATTTTATTTTGTAAATTGATAAATTAATGGATTCTTGTTATTTTATCTACGTTTCCAAAGAAATAAAAGATTTAAATTAGAGAATTGGTATTGTTTATATGACTCTAAAACGGATAAAAAGCAAATTTTGCATAAACTTTTGCAACTATCCTAAACGAGCATCTAAAACAGACGATAAACAATTTCCTGAATCATGGCGAATAATGGCGATGCTTCGTCATAATATATGAACCGCCCAGTTGGCATGCCCAGTAGCAGTCTGCCAACATTCGATGGACCTGACGTAATGTGCGCTCAACAAAAACTGGTAAGTTTGGTTACCAACTATCCTGTTTTAATTAATTACGACTAAGTATGAAGAGTTCTCGGGAGGTGGCAGAGTTTTTATCGCCTCCGCTAGCGGGTAGATCACCTGCTGGTATGCGACACCACATTTTCTTTTAGAAACTTGAACCTTAGCAAACTGTATGTAGTCTTGTATAAAACTTTGGCTTGTTACACTATGCATTCACTATAAAATTTACCCGTAACGGCTCCTAATTAAGAAAAAAATAGTGTAACTGAATCTACAATCTTAATGTTTTGCAAAATTAAAAAGACATAGTCTTTAATGTAGAAAATAAATCTAAAAACCAAGACGCAAGCCATTATAAATACAATAAGCACTAGTCATCTCATTCATTAATTTATAGTAACGTAACGTCCATAAGCCTTTTAGTGCGAGCGCATAAAGTAGTCGAGAGTTATCTATACATAGATAGGAAATGCCATGGAAATCAATATAAATAAATTGCCCAATAGAATTGCCCGAGGAACTCGCCGGCCAGAGATCAGATACTATAACTCAGAACGTAACATATCAATTAAAAGGTGTATTAAACATCCTCATCTTTCTATACTGAGTGTGATTTAAATGCGAATAAAGATGTAGCACTGCAGGACAAAATAACGACTTGTGGTGCTTGAGCACCGTAGAGACAGTTAACTAGTTATAAAATCCAAGTATGGTATCGTTCTTAGCCACAACGGCTGGCCGTCAACGTCTGCATTTCTATAATTTTTAAAAGAATTTAGCATCTATTTATGATTCATCAATGATTTAGGTAACTGTTTATCGTGCGGTATGTCTAAAAAAGTTATCTTGTAAGTAAATCTGAAGGTAAAAAACACAAAAACTATCGGAAATACGTAATACTTGTTCGATTTGAACTTGGATGAAACTTTTTTACAGTTAATTCAATGGAAACTAAATTTTCCATCCCTTTTTAAAATAGGTATGTATTATGCATTTTTCTAAACTTTTTGTGGATAAAAGTACTAATAATTGCTTGACGTATGAAAGCGACTTAAAATAAACACTGAAAAGAGCGGCTTACTCCCAACGACCACCAGTAGTAGTCGTTAAAACAGTATTTTAATTTTTGTCCTAACTGGCACTGGCGCCAGTTGGGACAAAAATGAAGGGGCTATACAAGGGGCTCGTTGTGGGATAAAATTATTTTTTGTGCCAACGACCACCACTAAACTGCTGCCACTACTGGTGAAAACTACAACCAAACCGATAGAACTCCAATTTTTGATATTTTCTTACACTGTAACACAGCTTAACTATATAATTACATTATAATGACAAAACGCTAAAAAAAAAGTTTTTATAACCCAACGAGCCCAGCCACTGGCGGTAATTGGAACTAAAATTAAGATTTTGTGCTAACTGCCACCACTGGTGGCTATTTTGGTGGTGGTCGTTGGGAGTAAGCCGCTCTTTTCAGTATTTATAAAGCTCAACTTATGACTAAACATGAAGAACCTAGTACCTACTCACAAAACCAAGGTTCATGTACTGTGTATTAACAGTGTCCTATCTCGAGCAGTGTCAGCACATTACAGTCCACAATTACTTTGAGACTTAGATATCTGATTCCAGAAGGCATTAAAATCAAGCTCGATAGAATTGATTTAAGAGTACGTCTGCGTAATAGGACAAAAGCTAGTCATGCATGCACCCTCAAACCTAATAGCATTGTCGTAACAAATCACGCTCGATATCGATCGTAAATAAGTTGCAGTATACGAGTATGACAAACCCGCGAATATCTCGTGAGCTAATCCGTGATACTGCCTATACATGGCAGATAGCCTTTGCTCTCTGTCAGATGGAAATGTCAGCTTTTAAGCGAATATCCAGACGATTTTACCAACAAATGATTTTAAATGGAGGTTATAACATTTTAAGCACCTAAGGATACATTTAGCTGCTTTACTGAGATTATATTTGGCGTTTAATCGAATCAAATAAAGTATAAAACACCGAAACCTAAGGCAATGCTTTAAAAAAACTGATTAAGTAAGTAATAGATATATTTTACCAACCAAAGTATTTATTTTTAGACGGAATTTAAACGGCTTCGCATCCCAGAAAACTGTATGATAAGCTTAAAACGTCAAAACTGAAATTAGAAACAGGTAATATCAATAAATGCACGATTTTATGCGAGAATACAAAGCCATTATAATACCGATAATTCTCATGTTTCACAACACATATTCCTTAGTGTACAAGAACGAGAACCATCGATATATTTTTAATACAGCTAATTAAAATTCAGATATGAGAATAATAGTGCAGTGGCTATATTTATGAACAATTCTTGAAAAAATACGACGCCCGCGGCAGCGCGCCGGTGAAGGTCGCAATATGGTATATAAATGAGTAACTTTTTTTAACATGATGGGTTTGTCAGGAATCAATTTATCGTCATGTTGAAATAGGAGTATTATGCACTGCGGTGATGAAAAAATAATTTCTGCAGGCGGTTTTATTTATGAAACGAGAATGCAAATTGAAAGTATTGGTATGTAGTTATAGAATTTCGATTAAGACAATGGTCGTTGACAGAAATTGAGCTGAAACTCAAGTTATTTTGGCCCTCCTTCCACTTGGATCCACAGCTTGGCTCCACATGTGGATCCACGGATACTTTTATCTCCTCTTAAATCCACCGGTGGATCCATGGACACTTCTTGGAGGGGATTTTGGCGTCAGTGTCGGAAGTCGATTATTTTATGCGGAGACAACCATCCGTGCGCCGTTTCTTTCCGCGGTTGACGGTCATAGCAACAACAGTACGTGACCAATTCAGTATCACTTTCGACCTCAAAGTTCTTTCATAGAAAGCAGTACAGTAAACAACTACTAACTTTGTTTCACTACAAAATACTAGTGAAAGAAGGTGATCATAATTATCTGAGACGACTTTTTACTACCATCTTGATGAGACAGGGGGGACCATTCGCCCCAGAAGTTAACGTTATAGCTGTAGATTTAAATCTGTCCAGTCAGAGGATTTAATGTTTTATATCGGCATGAAATATTTAAGACTCATGTTCAAGACTGTTTTAAACTTCTTATTATACTTATCACATTTTATCCACTAAACATTTAATAGATACGAGTGTACCCGTCTAACACAATATAATCTAATTATTTATTTGCGTTCCACCTACACACTTTAATAAAGCAATTCATGGATTGAAAGGAAAAAACGTCATTCACAGTTAGACGAGTAAAAAGCAGATCAATAAAAGATAGTCTAATGCTCGTTAGATTACATCTTCTGCGATTATCACCAATGTGTTTCTTATTCAAAAGTTCTCACATTTAAATGCTGTGATAAACAAGAAAACAAACAACACTTTTCTATTTTACAGTTAATGCGATATCATGGACATTAAATTAGCATTATTAATTAACTAAAGTTAAACAATTTGAACGCGTTTTTCATAAGTTTCAAGTTACAGAGTGTGACTAAGTGCCAAGCTCTATCGTAAAGTGCATTTGAATGTTCTTTACACCATATTAGTTACACTAAAAAAATGTTAGAGTTGGTAATTTTTTTACCCAACGCCGCAGGTTGCAGATTTGAACGAAGTTTAGTTTTGAAGTAGAAATGTTCAAAACAAGTAAAACATTATTAAATCAAAAAAACAAAAACCCGGCTGCAAAATTTTGTACCCTATGTCACTTCCACAATCAAAACGATTCAAATGACACTTCACATGTTGAAATCCATCAAGCTGTTTAGGCTGTAGGCCGTGCCAAAAAAACCTCATATAAACATATCCACATACATACATACTTACATACACACTCGAAAAACTAAGTCCTCCTTCTTGCGTACTCAATAAAAATATAATTCAATAAAATTATATTTTAAACAAAAATATAATTTTAATAATTATTTTATAAGAATAAAAATAATAAGTTTTTATTTGGTATTTAGCTAAGGTGATGGGTACTTTATTATTTTACAAGTATATATATACTAGGCGAAGGTATAGTGGGTATCATAAGGGTCACTATACCCGGCAATAGGTCTCGTCACAGTCTGTATTGCAGGTTACAGCTTCTTCTGACCCCCTGACCACTTTCATATAATTATAATTGTGCATGCTCACTAATATAAAAATCTAAAAATCAATGACTCCTGAAGGATAAATTAATTAATGATCAAAACATCGAAGCACAACATGTTTATAATAACTTAAAATAGCAATAACTATATACCTAACGCTATACGATGGCGATGCAATAATAAGCTTTACATTTTCATTACGACGCCGCTGTCGGGTCGGCGGGTTATCGCGCGGCTGCGCCTGCGATCCTTGTCAATGTCCTGTTAAGTACGCCGTCGCTTGTTCTAAATGGTTTGGACTTAGATCACTTTGTCACTTCCCTAAGGAATCGAAAATATTGATTTTCAATCGAACATTTTTAAATTTACCTACACCTATACAGTTTGGCTACGCTTTTGTTTTATGTATAGATTACATTTTTACGTTGTGCAGTCGCAAAATCAGGGCTTATTTATATTTCGCATTTATAATCGTTTTATAATTCTAATGTTATGTTATTTAGGATAAGTATTTACTTAATACAAATCGAATTGAATTCTTCCCTTAGTACTTACGTATTTATTTAGTGCAAAGTATTAATTTAGTTTTGCAATACTTGTACAATGTAAAATTATATTCTTTTACAAAAGTATATTTAATAACCACGGACATTTACACTGTAAATTAATAGGCAGAATACAAATATTTTACTAGTTATTACCAGTCTGGTGTATAATATTTGTATTACTTATGCTACGATTGTCATTCACTATGACTGCACTTAGTGTTTGTTTATATCTTCAAGCTTATTTAATGTATTTAATATAAGCTTATGTATGTATACATCTAAAGTTTATATTCCTATATTTTGACATGTAAACTTTACATTCATATATAACGTATTTTGACACATCTCAATAAATGTATTTACTAGTATTTGAGAGTAGACACTTCTTATTTATTTGTACTTACACTCAAGCGTTGTATTTTCCAATTTATTTTATTTTAGTGATCATTAAACTTAATTTATTGCCATGGGCCCGCCATTAAAATGGCTTAGTGGCTGTGCTTCGTTCACTTCTAGTTGTCATTTTTATTGATCCAAACGCACTTAAGACTTTCTCATAAGATAAATGAAAGCATTGGAATACCTATGATATAAAGCACAAGTTTCAGGGCTCACTGGATATTAAACAAAATTATATAAGAAGGTACAGGTAGATAGAAGGTAAGGTATATAAGGTAAGTAGGTATATAGGCTATTTCTATTGGAATTAATATGTATTGAATTGTTTAGTAAATTGTCGAAAGAGCTAGTAAGAGTAGAGTAACGTTTGTTTATTTAAAGGTTAAGTTCACTCAATATTATTCAGAAGCATTGGATGTGTGAGTGTAGCACTAAGTGCATTCTAATGAATTCTGGTTCTTTTGTTTATTCTATTGTTTTAAATTCTCGTAGATTCAACGAACAAGGCTATATTTAGACAGTAAATTACAAGTTAAACTAATATAGGTGTAAACACTTTTTTACGTTATTTTAAAGGTGCGAAATATTCAACAGCTAAGTACCCAATATCTAATCGTGGCGGGTGCAATGCTAATACAGTATCGCGGGGTGTAACTTTTGGAGTTCAAATTCAAACACTTCACTGAATATTCTGCACAAGCCAGGTGTTTACTATAAATCGAGCAACTTGCTCGTCTCGTAACTCAATGTATAAGCAAAACTCACCAACTAACTTAAAAAAAAACTCGTAGTTGCATTAAGTGATTGGCAGATTTATAGGCCCTTACCTGAAATCAAAGAAAAAAACATTTTACTATCATTTGAACCATTTAATACAATGGAATTATCTTCTCCTAGGCTGCTATTGTGCTGCCTACTACACTTGATTTCGAAGCGTTCGGCGCTAGGCTGTAATTGACACTAAGACAATAACACTTTCACGGCCAATTTATTCAGCCTCAGCTTGAGCAATCAACGAATTCATACGGTTATTAAATAATCTAAATATCGAGTTTTTGAAATACCATTTCGGTTTTAAACTCATTGAGGTCGAGTAAAGTTCAATCGGTAAACTATAACTCACCTATCAGTACTAAATCCCATAAACATGCGTTCAGTACATTACTACAAGCTTATCGTGACCGGCTCTATATCGCGTGGTCATTTAGATCATAAAACAATAGAACAGTTGCAACCGGGAGAATGCATTGCTGCTATGCAAATAATAAGGAGTCGCGACCTTAAGCATGAATATTGATACAGCATTGTCGAGATTGCAGATTTCCCCGACGATAGCCCGCCCTCTACTCTCAAGCACGATTTCGAACGAATTAACCTAAACTGATTACTCGAAGACAGCATTAGATCTAGACAATAGATGTAATAAAGATACGTCAAAGTGATTGAAGTTAAAATCAATTCGCAATAGCGCAATACTATAGAATAATAAGAATAGCGCGAGGAGGCAGCGAGTGGTCACGCGGCACAATGGCTGGCTGGCTAAGAAATGGCTTCAAAAACGTATATAACTTCGTCAAATGGTCATAAACCGAGACCCGTTTTATGGCGCACCTTTATAGCTGCAAGCTACGTAGGGATGAGCGGCGAATGCCGAGCCGCCGAGCGCACTGTGGGACGCGAGTTCGCGACAAAAAATAACCTCAACTACCTATATGAAGATTACTTTATTAACGCAGAAGTAGCTGTTATAGTCTTATTATAATAGAGACATTATACGAAACTAGTTAACTAGTTGCAAAATGAGATATAATGATACAAACTTGATGACCAAAGTTCGAGTTTATAGTTAAGTAGCAAAGTTTTGTCGTAGCGAAACGAAAAACATTGGTAGGGACTTACGAATTTTCATACTTACAGTCGTAGAGGATAGTTTATTTTCAAGCTACGAGTATACTTACAAGCTTTCTAATTTTCTTTTGAATGTTTTCGTAAGAGTATTTCTAATAAATTCTGTGATTTAAGCCGTTTAATTTTAATACATAAAATTGTTTGATTTAACGTCCCATGAACTTTAGTTCATGCGGACCAAATGATTATTTATAGTTTAAATGAAGCTGTGCCGTAAACGTCCCGCTGATTTATTAACGGGGCTAAAGTTATTAAAACCTTGGACCGACCTCTGTTTCGTCCCAACCTTCTTGGGAAAGATGATAGTTTCTATTTATTATTGAATACAATCGTGGTTCCATTGACTTTAACCACGACATTTAACACTAGCTGTGACTGTAGAAGTTCTTAGATAAATAACCAGCAAGTTTTTTTTTAGGACCTACATACAATTTCATGTTGACACTATCTGCACCAATATGTATTATAAAAAAGGTCCTATTTCTGTTTGTATGGGGTAAGGAGTAATCTACGGAACTACTGATCCGATAATAAAAATAATTTTACTGAAGAAAGAAAACAATTTTACTTTCTTTTTTTATTTTACTAATAGAAAGATACAAAATCACAAGCTATGCGAAGCAAGCAAAGTCGCAAGTAGATTAGCTAGTAAGAAAATTATGTCATCAACGACTGACTGAAGAGCCACAGACACATAAAAAAGATATAAGGTTTCACTTACTAAACGCAGTTTACAAGAAAAAATAGTCATAAAATCTTATACTGCAACTGATACTAATATACACACAAAAAAATAGTGCGTGGAGTCCCTCCGCGCGGAAGAAGTGAAACTTCTGTGTATCTTTACAACGCGCATGCGATCGAGTGCCACGGATTCACTCTTACCCTGTGTCTTTCTATTCCCCCTCCCCAGGAGCGTTAAATGTTTAACGCAACCTTGCTGGAAGTCGTATTAGAAGTTTCACTTTAATAAAAGGAAATATCTAAGAATCTAAGGAATGTTCTAAGTATGATTCTAAGAAGGCACATTGTTTCAACTTCCAAATGATTCTAAAAATGTATACCTGGTTCAGGTAGTGCGAAACAATTTGTTAGGGAGTACATGCGGCCGGAAATCGTTTTATTATAGTTATTTACAAAAAATATATACAATGCTTAATTTTGATTTACACCTCCCACATTTAACAAAACCATTGACAGTAGAGCAAAACCAAGGCAAAAGGAATAAAAAACAAATACTCCGCCACGTATAGCATTCCGTTCACGTGGGCAACACGTAGTGACGTCAATCGATGCTTAAGCAAGAGCGAACTAAGTCATTTACAAATAGTTCGAAAGAGACGGGTGACGATGACAAGTGACGTCATTACGTGTTTGCTCCGGGAATGTTAAACCTTGTTTTTTGGATTATGGGCAAAACCATGGTATAAACCATTATTTTATAGTTCACATTGACATTTTCTAATCATTTTTTGATATTGACTTTTAAAATAGGTTACTTATGTATTATCTAATTGCATAAGGTTTTAACTTTACTACCAAATTCTAAGATGAGTGAAAATTCACAATATTAATAATATCCTTAATATTAAGGTAAGCACCACTATTTTTAAAGACGGCATGAGACTCAACACTATCTTCGTCAGTATTTCTTAACACATAAATCAAAAAATTTAATTGCATAGCAAAACACAAAAATTCAGTATCAAAAATAAATCTAGAATCAACAGCCAGATTCCTGCAAAGTCGTTCACCTTCCCAGGATCGTCTGAACTAGCCTTCATTCATGTCTTCGCATTCTTCCAAAACAGAACAAAAGCGAACCCTTGCTTAACTGAATTAAATATATTGAATAAGCCTATTAGTATTACGTGGGGGAAGAGTTAGCTGTTTGTTTGGTGGAATACGTTCTCACACTTGTTTTAAACCTGTATTCTTAATTGGTCGAGCAGTGGTTTTACGCGGGCGCATTGTGAAGATCTACTTAGCTCCCGGTCGCGGTGTGCCGATTTAGTGAAAGATTAATCTGTAATTACGACAGAACTGACAGAGAGTTTACTTTTTTGATGTGCTGTTTTCTTATTCCGTATTTCTAATAATTAGTTTGATGTATTTTATGTTAGAGTTTCGTTGTTAAACCTAGACGTTTTCCCAGTCTGTAACCGTAAAAGTTCCGAGAATTGGACGTTATAAACCTGAACCATCGTTTTGCCATAATAGCGTTTTGATGGTTTTAAGATCCATTTATAAGTACTCGTAGTTAATTATAAACGTACAGCGTTAATTTAGTATACCTACTTAGATCGAAAAATGGTACAAACAAAAAGAAATGCTTTAAAACAGATTCTTCTACGATCAATACTTTTAGGTGCTGCTTCAAAAATTCTTTGTTGTTTTTAAATATTCATTGAACAATCTGTTCTCTGAACTAAGTTTCATTACAAAAACTCGATAAATATAAAAGTAGATTTGTGTTAATTGTAATGTTGTATGTAAATATCTCGAAAGCCAATTGTATAGTGAATATAGAGGCAGGTTCCAGGTCGTGAATAGCTGTGTAAAGTGTAATTATGGGTTACGTGCTAACCAAATTAAATATTTTTTACGGCTGGCTTCCTCCGACTAGTGATGCCCGGCGACTTAAATTTTTCGATTTATCGATAGCATTATTTATTATATTATGGATTAGACATACCTACATGGTGTTAGGTAAATAAGAAGCATTGGTTGCTAAGTATGAAAAGGTTTGCAGTTCACGTTAAGAAATAAGGATATAAAAAAATTACGTCAAGAGCAAAGTTGTATACCTATCAGTCCGCAACTATGTAGTTATTAATGTCTTTGTTTGTTGTATATTCTGTCTCTGTCTAGTCTAGCTTCGTTTGTCTTATGATGTAATCAGAGTTCACTCAAAAAAATAAGTCTATCTGGTATGATATTTTAATTGCTAAAATTTACCTTTTTAAGGTAAGTGTTTGTTGTTTATTTTTTGTATGTCAACATTATTTTAAGTTACAATTAAAACATTTAACTTACGTACTTTTAAAGCTTCACAATAAACAACGATCGATATCTTGTCCCATCCCTAGTTACAAAATGGCGTTTAGCTGCTGTTCGGGGCGCTTGATCATCGACAGGCGGCCTTCGCGCCCCTACAATTAGTGGATGAAATGTAGCCGTCTGTTCTCTATTGTCCCTACCTCAGCTCGCCTACGATTTATGCACTCAAGTGTACTGCAAGAACGATCGGTCTTATAGCTTATTGAGTCTATACTTTGAATTTAACCGTAGTCATCACAAAAATTCTCCCAAAAATATTTAAATTTGAAATGTTTACTCGACGAAAATAAACCTTAGCTTCAGTATATTTGGTCTTCTCTGCGTGTAAACGATTGGGACATATAATTTCCCGATACTCAATCCATTTCCTCATAAACAACCCAAATATATTATGAACAAAATCCGTCGGCAATCCAAATATATACCGAAGTTGTGTGAAAATACCAAAGTGAATAAAATAACGGTGCTAAAGCTGGGCGTGGGCGTAAGATTCTTAACATTTCACTAGCACCATTTGCATTTTACAACTTTTATCGGTGTTCTAAACGAGATTCTGCCTCGGAAGGCGAGAATCAGTGCGTCTTCCATATTGCTTACATTTTATATTATGACCCCGGGCGTAAAAGGATTAGTGCAATGTACATATGCAGCAGCTTTAATTAGGCGATTTGTAAACATCTTTTATTGCTCTCGATGCTTTCAAGTTCAATTTCTTCACAATTGTCATAGAAAATACTGAGAGGCTTTTAGACGTACTATGGCTAAAATATTTATAAATGGTGTTTTTTAGACTTTAGGTATGAATTCAGCTAGAAAAATAGGTTTAATTCAAAAGGAACACATCGTAAAATAATATGCACGTTGGTTTTAAAACATACTTAAACTGAAATAAATAACCCACGTAATTTTCTCCATAATAGTTTACATAAATTATAAGAAAACCGTAACGACGATGCTATGAGGTACTTAAATTCACGAACGAGGCATAGAATTTTATTAACGTTTCCTGTATGTTTTGTCCAGATATCCGTTAGATTTTACAAGTAAAGGTTTAATATCGCGGTTTATCAGTCGAATTAGTTACAGGTATCAAAATAAAAATCACTGACGCACGATCATATCATGAGCACGCATCGTACAAAGCGAAATGTCAAAACGCGCGCCCTAATTGTAATTTAGTACTAACATCGAGTGCAAAATCAAGATCCTCCGACCACGCTTGTTCCTTTCCGAAATTTATTTGACTCATGCGATACCAAGACTTGAGTACCACGCCATGTACAATAACCCACTAAATCATATCAAATCGTAATGCGACCGAGGTGTGTCCGAAGAGGAATTAAAATGCAATAATATCCCGGCCGGCCGGTAATTCTGGCCTGTCTCCGATCTGCTGAGATTATCTTAAAGTATTTATTTATCCAGCACTCCCTCGGGGGGTAGATAGTATCAGAAAATCAATTTTGCATCAAAACGTCGTGGAGGCGTAAGGTTTGTGGCCATTAAGGTAGGGTGCCGGTGTAATGTCGAATCAAAAGCTATTGGCGATTTTACTTGCACTTATAGGCTTTGTGCTCTTTTTCTTTAATCACGACTATCAGAGCGTAAGTATGAAAAATAGCTAGTTAAATAGGATAGTTAGTTAGTTAGGTACAAATTGTCTGTGTAAGATAATTTGGAATGATAGCAAATTAAGTAGGAACTTCACAGGAATGCGCGACCTCACTGGGGTCACCGTCGTCGCCTCAGTCGGCTGAACGACGGACTTTAATTTTAATTTTAAAAATAATTGTTATTTTTATTGGTTGGTTTTTGTGGATGTAGTATTATAGAATCTAGGTACATTGATTGAAAAATGATTATTTATTAATTATTAATTCACCATCCGCAAATTTAATTGATTACTCTAAAATTATAAAATTGAATATGTTATCTGTAAATTAATACAATTGATATGAAATTGTTCCCAGGAAGAGTACTAAGCTACCGCCACTCAGGGTATCCTACCGCGGTAGGATACCTAATTAAAATTACCTTTTTATTTGAAAAAATTTAAAATGGCTGTATTATGTATTAATGTAGCCAATAATAAATAATTTATCTTATCTTACTCGTAGGTAAAATATAGACTTTATTCACAAAACTATCAAATCCACTTTGTATTACTATGAAAACATAAATCAAATTTATAGGTATCGGTTGTATATAAATAAGATTAATTAAAAACCTAGTAGGTTTTTAATCTTATGGATAAATAATTTAATAAGGATTAAAATAAATAATTCAGTTTATCCGTCGCATCGTTACAATTTTGCAAGCGTTTATGAGCCGATGACGTGCAGTTACTTGGACATAAACATTATTGGATTGGATGGAGCGCCTTGACTTAGGCCTGTGTAGACGCAACTGAAGACGTAGCACCTACAAGATATAACGTGTTTATTGATCCACTTTATATGAGTTATATTATTGCCATACATAGCTGCATCCAAGACTCTACTGGGGACATAAACAAAATAACCAGGACAGGTACAAGTCCAACGCGGCTAAGCTCCCTTCACGCCTCCGTCAATGATACACAAATCATAATAAACTTCATACAAGTTCGAACTTAAGGAGTACGTGCGTGTTCTCATAACTATCCCTACATAAACATCGATGTATGACGTAGAAAGCAACAGAACGAACCGGTTCGACATCACATGGATGCACACACATAAAACTGTCCAATTAACTTAGGCCTGTGACAGTGAGATCAGTGTCTCCGCAGAGGTATGCGAGGAAGAATGCCTCCGAGAAGGGAAGAGGCTCACAGCTGACTGGTCAGTGCGCCATCAGGCGTTTTGAAAGTGGTCTAAGTCGAAGAACTGCCAAGGAACAATCTAAACAGTGATTACTGCCAATATCTAGTTTAACAGAGCTTTACAAAGGATATGAGGAGAAAATCATGTAGGTAACCGTAATTTATATCTGCTAAGTCTTTTTTGTATATTTACGTATTGGGATATTTTCACATAGTTGTACCTCCCTATAAACGGTAGTCAAAACAGTAGGCAATTAAACATACTTAATTTTGATCTTAAGTATTGATTAATATTCTTTGGGTGTAATAAAACTTAAGATAATTTTGTACATAACTTTGAGGATTACGCTACTTTTTATCACAGCATCAAAATATTGTGGTGTTTAATTAATATTAATGAATCATGATATTATTATACGCTTTTGAATCAAGATTATGTTGATAAATCTGATTTATCACTAATTCCATTAAAACCTTTAAAGTATGTAAGTTCAAAACATAGAATACTTTAGTCAAGGTCAGTTTTCCAGCATAGGTACCTACTAGGTACATAATAATTATTATATTTATATATTTTGGATCATTGGCGCAAGGTTCCTAGTTTATCGGTTTTTTATCGGATACATTTCGGGGAGTGTGCATCTGGTTTGCATGACCTTATTCTCCCTAGCCTGATCTTCTATAAAACAACCAAGAGTACAAAAAAGCGACATCGTGTTATGGTCGACATACCTACAACACGCACGAAACGCTTTGGTTCCTCATTTCTTATACTACGCTAGAGTGTGGAATACTCTGCCAGAGTGTGTGTTCCCTGACACTAATAATCTGGGTGTCTTCAAGTCTCAAGTGAATCGGTTACTTCTAGGCAAGCGTGCTACATCGTAGGCCGCATCACTGCTTATCATCTGGCATGTTGGCGGCCAAACGCAAGCCTATTGAGTAATAAAAAAATATATGTATACAATAAAAGCGATAATAGCCTAGTTGGAGAAGGTTCGCCTTTCAAGCCAGAGGAAGCGGGTTCAAACCCAGTGTGAATATTTATGCGTATTGTATGTCATCTGCTACATGACTGGAGCCCGGTGTATGGCGACAGGCTCGCCCCCTGTCACATTTTGGACTGAATATCGTTCGGCGAAGTGTGAGTGTTGTATTACACCTCTGCCAGCCACTTCGGGAGAAAGGCGTGACGATATGTATATAGTTTAATCAGTAAAGTAAACCAAGATCACTCTCTCTCAGAGAAATCTGTTTGAGGAGCTATTTTATTTCAGTTTCTAGTACCTAAGTCAATTATATAGGTACATAGTACATAGAACAGACTAGAACTTCATATCACTGAACCCATCTAGAATGGCATTTCGGCACTAAATGATTACTGTACTTACTTACCACATTTTGGGCTATTTAAACTAGTTAATGTACTACTTAATTTTTTTTTAATGAATAGTTGTACAATTCAATACTACATTACAACGAATGCTTCAGGCAACTTTCCAAAAAAGCAAAGAAATCTAAGAACTCGAATTGCTATATGCTTTAATTTCATTATAAGATTACAAACTTCTTATACATAATTATTATAAATGCATAAGTTTGTGGCTGTTTGTTTGTTACTTCTCTCAAACGGTTCGACAGATTTGGAAGAAATTTGGAACGTAGATAGCTTATGCCCCGGAATTACATATACACTATATTTTCAACGCGAGTAAAACGGGCATTACATTATCCAATTTGCAGTAAGCTAACTGAGCTAGCGTGCTACAATTTGATAGTGTATAAGCTGGTAGACAGTTAGCATTTTTTCTATTGAACGAGAATTGCCACGCTAAGTTAGCATACTGTAAATTGGATAGTGAAATGGCCGCCCCATAAGCATCAAACTATTCGATTCTAATTTGGGCTTTGCCCACACATTTGACATACAGTGGATTTCTAAAAACTAAGAATCTAATATTACAGGTAAATATACATATGTATTTTACAATGAAAAAGTTCAAGGATACAAAAATACATAAAACACGTAATGGCCACTAAAACATCGTTATAAAAAGAAAACGTTCAAAAATATTATTGATAATGGCTAATAAACTAGCCGGCGACGTAAATCAAATCATAATATACCTATCAGCTTTTATTTATTGCTATCTGAAAACCTGGTTATTCTGGTATTATTCAAAAGCTAGACAGAGTAAGACCTAGCCACAGCAAAAACAGTAACGCAAGTCAACTTTGCAGATTGTCAAGGTATTTCAACTGCAGTCATTTTTACCATTAATAATTTAGCAAAAAGCGCTACTTTATCTTATAAGATTGCACATTTTTAACTCCCGGCGCAAAATTAATAGGTGTTGAAGCTTATTCGTAACTCCCAAATGAACCAACTGATTTCGATTTAGTTAACCTTTGTCTAAAAGGTGCCATTATCGATAATCGTTCTCAGCTATCGGACTGTCAGTTTTTCTAATTCTTTTTTTGTCAGTTTTGTCTTCAATTCAATGCAATGTGTGCTTACAGAGAAGATAAAAATATTAAGTAAGTATATTTTACTGTCTCGGAACACAACCAAACTAGAACTGTGTGAACTGTGGTCAGTTTGAAATTATGTTTATGTTTCATAAAGTTCTTTTACTGTAAGTTTTACATTCACTGTGGCTTTGGCAAATCACCTGGAATACTTTTCTGTAACGAGCCTCGTGTTTTTATATGATGTTTCTACGGTTACGTCACAATAGTATAGGTAGGATGTGAGGATGCAGTAGCATTTATTGTCTTGCGACTATGCGTATCTTAAAGGAACGTCGTATACCTATTATTTTCTGAAATACAAACCTAGCAGGTATACAATACAATGCGAAGTGGTGTCCAAAGCATAAGAGAGCCTGAAGTCATAATAGTTATCATCTAGTGTGAATGTTTACCAACTTAATTTTAACTTTCAAAAAAGGTCCTCTCTATTTCTCAATTAATAATTATATACAATAACATCCCGTATACTATAAAAACGGTTACAAATGATAAAACTTTCCAAAACAAACTACGCCAATTCTTATTAGCGAAGTGCTATTACAATATAAACGATTTTTTTTATAGAATAGATTAGTTATTTTGAACTTGATAAACAAATTGATCTCATAGATTTGTAAGTCTAGATTAGTTATAATATAGATATTGATCTCTTAGGTTTGTAAGTCAGTTAAATATATTATCTCTCACACCCGATGTAACAATACAATTTAAAAGTAACTTTAAATTTAAAATTGAATGTATAGAATCTATAGTAGGTACTTACCTACACAACATTTATTTTACTTTTGTCTTTTTACAACATTTATAATATGCCTATGATGATATGTAACTTGACTGTGTCTAGTAACGAGTACATACTAGCACGCCACACTTACAACGCCCTATGCACAGTGTATATTACATAATGTAACTTACTAGTTTAAGTGAAGAATATGTAATATCAGCAATGAATAATAAATAAATAAATAAATACGAGTAAATGCATAATAACCGGCATAATAGGCAATAATAGGTATAATAGGCTTAATATAAAGCTAAGTAATATATCTGAATAAAATTTGAGGACCAAATATAGCCATCGCCGAACTTTATTTCCCAGCACACATTACTCATGCTGGTATGTAAATTGTATTCAACAGACGGAAATTACTTAATGCATTTCGGAGATATAGAAAACTTTTTGTAAAACCAAGAGTTCTTTTACGATAACGTTTTAAGGACCGTGCCACCCAAACACGTTATCAATGCTTCTCCAAACACATTTACCCGTGGCAACAGGTTAAAACAAACGTTGATTTAGCATTTAAACTTTCGGCCCAATCAGCACGTTCGACTCGGCCACCAATAAATTTATTGATAAAACGCAAAACGTTAATAAGTTAGAGAGCATGGCGGTAAATCGGCAATTTCGGACAACGCCCTTCTGCGTTGATGGAATTTATCGAAGTATGTAACTTTTCACATTTCATTATAGTAATGAGGCAACAGCGTTCGTTTTTAGAATAAAATCCCGAAAAATATAACAGGGCTCACTGAGGGAAAGTTCAAATCACATGTAAAAACTACATTAATGAAAAGAGGGTATTGTAAGGTTAAGAATTATTTAGAAGACAAAGATGTCTGGAGCCTTCCACTTCCGCCAAGTAGCCTCTAGTATTTATAGATATTACCTAGTTGTAAGCCAAAATTTGTGAGACTGTAATTTTCAGTACAGTGTACAGTTTCTTGCCTGTTCTTCTGAGTAGAGGCTCTTTATCCGAACAAGGCGGTCGAGTCTATTTAAATAACTTTGACGTTCATAAGTGTATCTTTGATACCTAAATTGAATAAAAACATTAAAGACTTTGACTTTGAGGGTAATGTGAATCTTTACAAGTGATTAGGTAACTCCTGACTAAAGCCATTTTCGCTTCGGAAATTACTGTAAGCAATTAACTTCATGTCTTTTATTTGCATCTTTCGTCATAACTGATACGACTCTGTCAAAATTCCTTAATAATAAACGTATCTTGTCGTCGTTTTTTGTAACGATTTGCATAATATTATGCATGCAGAGATCCTATTTTGCATATCAGAATAAACCACTAAAATTAATGAATCAAATAGCAGTTGCTAAATTAAGAGAAATTCTGTTGTTTGGTATCAGCCTGAGCGAAAAAATAACTGATGATATGACATGAAAAAATAACGTGATAGTGCATCTTCACCGTTGTCAAATAAATCAAAAAGAGAAAAACCTCTCAAGTCAAGTCAAGTCAAAATGTTTTTATTCAATTTAGGTATCAAAGATACACTTATGAACGTCAAAGTTATTTAAATAGACTCGACCGCCTTGTTCGGATAAAGAGCCAAATACTCTCGCAATGCCAAATACTTTAGCTATATCGACAGGCTCTAACTAGATCCTAGATACTGCTTTTACTGCCTATGCGGCTTTATACAAAACGGATATTCAAAGAAATTATAAGATTCGGTACTGGCCGCAGCCCGTGGTGTTAGCCGAGGTTAAAAATTAGCTTATTTGTTAATCCGGTGTATAACCTACCTCCATACCTGCATAGGTTGCCTGGAAGAGATCGCTTTTAGTGATAAGGCCGCCAGTTGTTACACTATTTAATAAGTTTTATCATTATTTTTCTCTTGTTGTTTTGTTATCTGTGGTGTGAACAATAAAGAGTTTATCTATCTATCTATCATACCAAATTTCATGAAAACCCGTCCACCCATTTGAACGTCAAGAAGTAACACACAAACAAACACACACGTACACACAAACACAAACTTTCGCATTTATAATATAAGTAGGATAACTTTGATATACTTATTTTATTCTTTGAAACGCATGCTATTTGTATCGGTTGAAATAACGAAAGCCATTTCACAGCAGTAGAACGTAACGCGTACGTTCATTAGGGCGAGTGTCGATGGCCGCGCGGTGGTTAAGGTTGCATAAATCAGTCCCGGGAATGTAGCAGGCGCCTTAATGCGCTTTCGGTGTCGGTCGATAGCTTGGCTTCTAACTGAAGTTGCTCCTTTATTCCAACATCCAGGCTTCAATTTTGGCTGTCTGTCTTTTCTAATTGACCTCGATGACTGCCTCGGTGGCTCAGTTGGTAGTGAACTTGCCAAGCTTGGGGCGTGGGTTCGATTCATACGTTTTTTTTTTTTTTTTTTTTTCACCTTGGGAAAATCCTTTATGGATACCACCAATAGCCCCGGGTGCGGGCACAGAGTGGTTATGTGGGAATCCCGCCACTGACGGCCTACCCACTAAAAACCCAAAGGTGTTCCACCTCGGCGCAAAATGTCGGGGCAACGGGTACGCTTCCGGACTCCTCCGTAGCCCTGACAGCGCCAGCCCCTTCGGGCACCACCTCGAGCTTGCGCTCTCTCCCTCTCGATGACGATGTGTCGAACACCAGACACATCGTCATCATCCACCTCCTCGGGGACCAATTTTGCCCGTGGGCACCAACCAGCACCCGTGCCTAGGCGCCCATGGTCCCCATGCGACGGGTCAGATGAGTGGCCCCGCCGCCTGCCACTTCGGCCGCAGAGGATAGGGAGAGCGGCAACGACACACCGACACACCTCTTCCTCTGCGGCCCCACCGCGTCCGCCATCAAAACGGTGGCAACCCCGTTTGAGCCGCGGAAGGTAGGGAAAGTGGCAACGACACACCAACAGTCCTCTCCCGCCGCGGCCCCCAGGCCTTGGTTGCAGTGTCGCACACGCGACACTGCACCCCGCCTCAGTTGTGGGTCTGCCCATACAGACCCACACCATACTTAGGCCGCTTCCATGTGGGCTTTGGGCTAAAAGCCCCAGGAAGCGGCCCCACCTCGGATTCCTCTTGGCTTCACCGTGGTTGCCGAAGCCACGGCTACTGAGCCCCCCCGCCACGACAAGGCGGGAACCCGCGGGGGAGTGGGTTCGATTCGTACCTAGGACAACCATTAATGTGATGAAGATTTGTGTTTATTCTATGGGTGCTAATTTACTCGTATCTGAATGTTTAAAATTTTGATCTAAGAATATATATGTGTAAGTTGTTTGTAAATCAGTCTTTGGTAGAAGTACAAGCGACTATATAGATAGCGATATACGAGTATCTAGTTATATAGTGGTCAGCGATAGTACAAGCTTTGCGTAGTTTGGGGTCTGACAACCGTATGTGCAAAAGTTTCCCGAATATATTTATTTGTTTACATATTATGAGCGGTGGTTTGGAGCGTTGAAGGCACTACTCTAAGTAAAGCATAGAAAAACAAAGACAAAGCTAAGGCATAATTTATTTATTCTTAAATATGGTGTGAATGCAGACTACACTGATCTGTGAAAAAGTGAAACAATAACTTTAACTCCATTAAACAAAATGCCGTTTTTAGATAACAAGATCCACGAATGTCGTACGCTCAATGCTTATGCTCCATCTAATTTACTATTATTATATTTAAACTGATAATGGGCGAGCTTCAGGTACCCGCCTTCGTTATGTTAGAGTTTTTCTCAGCATTACTGCGTTTACCTAGAAAAACGGGGTTCGGTTTGATAAAAATGCCTTTAGCGCTCAGTAACATTTGATCTGTAATGTTATGGCATATGATTATATGATCCAATAAATTTAATCTTGATACGGCGCACTTATTTCCCATGAAATCGCTAATGTTATTTGGTTCATTTAAAGAAGTGCTTAAAAATGGTATCAACTAAAGAAGTTCTTTTAGTTTCCTTCTTTAGTTTCTAAACTCAAAAAATCACGCGAAAGATGGAGTCGGAAAAACTATGCACAGTGTGAACATATTGGATTTACCTAATTAAGCTATTTGTAATAATAACAATGAGAAAAATAAAAGCTTTTTTTTCGAATCTTTGGTCAAGTGAATAGCAGAGTATTTAGCTCAGTAAAACCATTTACTTCACACTTGAAATTAGGGCAAGCGAGACTTCACTCGTGCGCCATACCTTCTCGTGGAAAATAGATAAATAAATAAATAGTTTACTGTTACGTCCTCTTATTACATGGCTCCCTTAATTTACTCAAAAGATTTATTAAAGGTCGACAATAAAATTACAGTCCTGTTAAATACACTAGCTTCCCAAATGTAAAGAGCCATTTATAGACAGGAAACGTACTCGTATAATTGCAAACAGACAGACTGTATAGAGTTTCAGATGTCTTAGCACGATCATAAACTAAATAGGCTCCTACTTGTATATCAGTCCCTAGCAGCCATAGTACAAGCTTTGCTTAGTTTGGGGTCAGGCGACCGTGTGTGGAAGTGTCCCGAATTTATTTATTTACTTAGTTTATGCTCGTTCGTCATCGAATAATTAATTTAATTTAAATCATTTGATTAAAGGGCAAGAGGAAGTCGGAATGATCTAGGGAGATATGTAAAACGATTTGTTGCAATTATATTAATACCCGACTGCGCAAGAAGGAGAGTTATGTTTTTCGAGTGTATGTATGTATGAGGTTTTTTTGGCACGCCCTACAGCCTATTAGGCTGAAAAAAGCTGTTTAAAACAGCTTGAAAGAATTTGACATGTGAGGTGTCATTCGAGTCGTCTTGATAGCACAAGTGACATAAGGTAGAAAATTTTCGATGGGTTTTTCTTTTTTAACTTATTTCCTCTGACATCATTTTAATCGTGTTTTTTTATTATTATTTAATAGGCTTGCGTTTGGCCGCCAACATGCCTGATGATAAGCAGTGATGCGGCCTACGATGGAGCACGCTTGCCTAGAAGAAACCGATTCACTCGAGACTTGAACACACCCAGATTATAAGTGTCAGAGAACACACACTCTGGCAGAGTATTCCTCACTCTAGCGATCCGTATGAGAAATGAGGAACCAAAGTGTTTCGTGCGTGTTGCAGGAATGTCGACCATAAAACGATGCCGGTTTTTTGTACCCTTGGGTTGTTTTATAGATGTTTAAAGTTACTGTCAAGCTGTCAAATTACACACACTTACACTGCTTACCTTAACTTACCTTAACACATACTATTTTCAACGTAGGGTGGTGCGGGTGACATTAGACAAATAATTTCTTTTCACCCTTGAAAGTAGCAGCGATTTACAAACTATGATTTAAAACTTTAGCAGCACCCTAAATATCACGACACTGAAATACGGGATCATTTATAGCTGTAGTAAATTAAGCATTAAACGCATTTAAAATTAACAAATGCGGTTGTCACCAGCACCATGCTACAGTAGATATAGTTTAGTATAGAATAGTACTCTAGTACCTAGTACCTGGTATAGTACTCGTTGACCCATGACGCTCGTTATCTCTTGCCACTTGAGTATCTTATCGTGGTATTACGTCTTACAATTTTATAATTTTGGGGGAAGTGTTTGTCTGTCATTATAATTGAATTTAGCTACTTAATTCCATTTACTTTGGAAAATGTCAAATGGATTTTTTAATCGCTTGATAATAAGTAAGTAGGTTTTTCACTGAGCTAGAATGTTAATTAATTCTACAATAAAAAAATGGATTAATAACATTGTAATGAATATACTTAAATGATATTGTGGTTAAAATGAAATGATTTAATAACTTACATTGCTTAAAATAAACTTGCCTTTGGTTCCCAATTAATTGTATTACGGTAAACGAGATGCGAATAATAAAATGCGACCGCGTCCTAATTGAGTGTAAATCAACAGTTCGAAATAACAAGATTGCGACCATTACCGAGTAAAATGTTGTTAAAAATACATTTTTATGACAATATATTGAGTAGTAAAGGCGACACTTCTCACTTGCGACAGCCAATCGGTTTAGGTCGATTAAGTAAGATATTCGATCGGTATTCAAATAAGCGAGTTTCGAGCGGATACAACTTTTATTATTTCTCTCTTTAGGTGGAGTATATAATGTAATGTAAAACCGGAAACATTTTGTTCTAAGCACAAGAGAGTACTAAAAGCTTGACAAAAAAAACTAGCTAAATGAGAACTGATGGTCAGAAAAATAGTGCACCCAATCAAATTGACATGACTGGTAATCGTAATCGACAATTTTTGGCTGGCTTTAAGTGTCAAAATGTCGAATACCTATTGTGTCAAAAAGTCTTAACAAAAAATACTTTGTCAAATAGGTACTTTGTTACATGTAAGTGGCACTCACGGTAAAGCTGCGTTCCATCGTGTGAATACCGCTTAACGTTTTTATTATTTCTCTCAATTTTTTAAAGTTTTATAGCCAGAGTGGTATGCGAGCTGCTTTGGACGGCGGTTTAATATAACGGTGGTGTCAACGTGATATAACTCGGCCAGTTTTATGGACTGGCATATGATAGCAATGACGCGATGCTATACCTACTCTCTCACCTAATTGGCTTTTTTTCTCTAAGCATCTCAACTAGCAGTCGCTTGTAGGAGCGAGAAATATAAGCATGAATAAACAATGATGCGAATGACTCGAAATCGGTATTCTGTTACAAAACAAAAAATATTCACCATTGCTGAATTCGTCAGAGTCAATTAAAATATTACCAGGTTCACCAGTTCGTTGGTTAATTTATCTGTGCGTAGTAAAATATCGCAGTCTTCTGAGGCTTGGAAGAATCAATCATACATATTTGTTAGGATAATATTCAAACTAAGGTAACAGAGATTGAGATGCTTTTTTTTCTTTTAATTATAATAATTTGACATTTATTACCTTATTTGACCTACCTACCTAAGTACCTAAGTATTTTGTTTTCCCACACTGTGCCAAGCGCGACCTTTCTCAGTATATTGACAATATGACAGCTGCTATACATTTTCTGTGTCCTGTGTTTTCTAGACCTCATAGTAGTTTTTGTGTGTACGGGGGCTAGAATATTAAAAAAAATGGCTCCAACTCCACCTAACGTCCAACAAATTAAGGGTCCCGCGAAGCTCTGAATTTTCCATACAAACGCGCTTGTTACATTTCTTGGAAACCAGATGATGATTATGATGAAATTTGGCATGTACAATTAAATGAATTATATCTACGCCCGTATGCTTTTGTTTTTTTTTTTTTTTTTAAATGGATGATTTAAAAAAAAAACAAAAGCTAGAGCAAATAGAGCTAAGAAAAAATAACGGCATTTGAAAGGGGTCACTTTTGGCAGATTTATTTAATAGATAGACAAAACAAATCGAAAATCGTTTTACATAGGGAGATTGCATCCATCATTCGCTTTTAAATAAACGCATAAAATAAGGGAAATGTTTGGTTATTTCTGAATTATTACAGGAGTGCAAAAGTCATAAAAATTAATGAAATTGCACTTTGTCATTCTGTAGACAACTTTAAAGCCTCGTCAGTATCTTTACTTGGTCTCTTCGCTTGTCATCTTCTTCTAGACGGAATGGCAATAGAAAGCCTTTAACCAATGCGAAGTTAGTCTAAAGTGGTCGCGGACTCTTAAGGTTTTTTTATACATCCACTTTAAAATTTAGTGACGTAGTAAACAAGATGTCAGTTTTTCTCGATTATCATAGTAGTATAACCTAACCTAAAGTACGAATATTGGCTTCTTTTGTGCATCTCAGTCTCAGGTTCAACATTTATTCATCAAAGGTGAAGACCATCTTAATGCGACCAGGTCTTTTACGAGCGCACGACCAGTTTTAGGTATCTTTTTATTCCACCAAGAGAATAAAACTACACTTGAATCTCGCGACTCAAATGACTTTTTGGGTCCAGAGGTTAAGTTGTACTTGAATTGAGTTTACGCAGCTTTATAGCGATTTTGTACAAAACATTGCGGGAAAATATCATATCAGATTCGATAATGTTTGAGACACCAATACCATATCAAACTGTAAGCGGAGTCATCGGCCCCAGTAAATATCATGTATCTAAGGACCATGACATGGATGTTGTAAATTGAACTTTCAGAACACCGGTATCACAACACACAATCCATAAAAAACCTAGATAACTAAAAATATCAGCTTCGTACTTAAATTATAAAAGTGATACAGAGCAAACAAAGTTATGTTCTGAATACATACATACCTAATCTTCGGGGGTTTCAGAACGAGAGTCTTGATATCATTCGCGAAAAGGACTTATCGTAATTTAGAGTTCCAGATTAGACTGCGCCGGCCGACATACACTAACGAGCATTGCTTTTTATTTATTTTTATTTTAACAACGGTATGGTGCCGATGTTTTGTCTTCTGCCGACAATTGTGCCAGTTAATTGGATTGTCCGATTAAATGCTAACTGTGGTTAGTACACTGTCAACAGTTTTCGATAAAATCGTTCAGTTTTAAAATTAATTAAAGTTGTTTCATCCAATTTAAAAGTGACTCACCTTTGTCGTCGTAGTCTTCAGCGGCTTTCCTGCAGAAACAGCACAAATCTCCACTTCGTATCGATCCACGCCAGCTTCTCTGTCTAATGTTACTGCCGTAGATAAGATTCCTAAAGGGGAATCTATGTCGAATAGTCTATCCACTTGTTTACCATCACCGGTCACATTCACTATGTAGTATTCTAAACCCGATTTGTAGTTATTGGTCAAGTTTAAGACGGCTGTTCCTACAGGCTCGTTTTCAGCCACGGACACGGATCTAACGTTCGTCCAAGTCACACCCGTCAGCTTCGTACCTCCCATTATTACGCTAACATAAGTCTCTGTGCTTTTCTGTTCACTCAGCACAGCCTCATCTGTAGCTTTTATGACAAGGTTCCATCTCGCTTCGGGTACCGCCGGAGGGTACCGTAAAGTCAATGCCCCGTTGCTTCTATGCAAATCGAATATATCGTTCCCACCGTGTATGAGTTTATATGTGACCAGCCCATTTGTCCCTGAATCCAGATCACGAGCCAAGACGTTCATTATAAATATTCCACGGCCTGCGCTTCTTCCTATCCTTTCCGAATTAATTACGGCTGCATTCATGGAAACGAAAATTGGAGCATTGTCATTTATATCTTCGACGATCACAGTGACTAATTTCTCAGCGGATAATCTTGCCGAAGGCGGCTCCGCTCTATCGTAAGCGGCTACAGTTATTCTAAACGTGTCGATGCTTTCTCTATCAATGGGCAATAAAGTATGTATGACCCCGGTAACGTTGTTTATTGCAAAGTGCCGCCTGCTATCGTTGGGCTCTTGGTGTGTGATAGAGTAATAAACTTTGCCATTCAGCCCTGAATCTGGGTCTTCCGCGGTCACTGTTACTATTGGAGTATGTTTCGGTATACCTTCTCTGATTTGCCGGACAATGGCCGTGTTGGTAAACACTGGTGCATTATCATTCGCGTCAATCACATTTACAATGAATGAGATACTCGAAGACAAACTAGGACTGCCGTTGTCAGTGGCGGCAATGTTTAATGTGTAAGAAGTTAGGTCTTCATAATCCAATTGTTTATGCAGAAACAATTCACCCGAGTAGCTATCAATAAAGAACGCATCCTTTCTATTTCCTGATGTTATAGAATATTGAAGTTCACGGTTGATTCCGAGATCTGCATCTGTTGCGTGAAACTGTATTATCTTTTTGTTAACGGGCTCGGTTTCTAGCACGGAAACGTTTGATTGTGTTTGAGTAAATTCCGGGGCATTATCATTTTCATCTAAAACTGTTATTGAGATTGTTGTGGTGGCAGATAACTGTTTAGTTTGTCCAGAATCATGAGCCATTACTGTCAATTGATAGTGATCATTAGTTTCTCGGTCTAAAGGTTTATTTATTAGCAGTTGGCCTGTAGCTTCATCAAGAACAAACTTTTCAGAGTCATCGCCTTCAATAAGTTTATAATAAATGTCACCATTAAGGCCTTCGTCAGCATCAGTTGAATGTACTCGTAGTATAGAAGCGCCAACCGCAGCTCCTTCAGAAACCTCTACTTTGTAAGGTATTCGCATAAAGATAGGAGGATTGTCATTTACATCTGTAATGTATATTGTTACTCTCACAGAATCAGATAGTTTCACTTTTCCATTGTCGCTCACTGTCACAGTCAATGTAATATAGTTTTGTCCTGTATTATGAGATAAACTCTCTCTATCAAAAGGTTTAAGAGTTCTAATAAAGCCATTTCTTGAGTCAATTCTAAATTCATTTTGCGCAATTGGCAAAGAAAATGTTAATTCTGCATTTCTGCCTATATCTTTGTCGGTAGCTGTTAATTTCCCAACAAATGTGTCTGGAGGTTCATTTTCCTTGATTTTAAAAATAAACGTGGTGTTAGTGAACTGAGGGCTGTTGTCATTTTCATCCAAAACATGTATTACCACTGGAACTTGAGATGATCTTGGTGGTTTCCCACTATCAGCTGCTATTATGGTTAAAGAATAGTAGTCTCTTTCTTCTCTATCTAATGGGCTTTTTACGTACAGGTAGCCATCTGGAAATACGCCAAATTTACCATCGGCATTTCCTTCAGCTATGTGATATGAAATTTTACTATTTTCACCTAAATCCGCGTCAGAAGCAGAAACTGCAAAGAAACGAGTGTTCACCAAAGTTGACTCAAGTAATGAAGTTTCATAAGATGTAAGATCAAACACTGGTGTGTGATCATTTACGTCATCTATAAACACAGTAATAGAGTGTTTTGTGGCCAAAGGTGGAGTTCCGTTATCAGTTGCAGTTACTTCTATAAATATAGCACTTCCAGGTTCGTTTGATATAGGTTTGTTAAGGTAAATTACACCCGTAGTTTCTGATATGCGAAAGATATTTTCAGAATTGTAACTTAACGAATAAAATACAGTTCTGTTAGATCCTGAATCCCGATCAGTTGCTCTTGCAAAATAAATTTCTTGTCCAACTGCAATATTTTCAGGAATATGAATTTCATCTTTATCTTCAATGAATATCGGGTAGTTATCGTTCACATCCAATATTGAAATATTCACTGTAGTAAATCCAAATGACACACCAGTCTTTGCCATTATCTTCAGGTGATATGTCATTTTGTCTTCACGGTCTACATTCGCGTCAGTGGTAATAATTCCGGTTTTTTCGTCTATTTTAAATACATGTTTTGGGTCACCTTCTAAGATAAAATATGATATTGTATCACTAGATATTCTAGCACTTATTTTTCCAACAAAACGTCCAACATTGGCTTTTGAAGTACCTTCATCTTCAACCAACTTGAAACTGTAACCATTGTATCCATCAAATTGCAAATTTTTACGTTGGGATGTTTTCACAATTTCTACAGTAGCATCTTCATAAGCTTTGCGATTTCCTTTATCTCTACATGATATTCTCAATGTGTATACAGTCTCCAAAGTTTTATGAAAATCTTTCTGTAATACGACGTTTCCAGTCCAAGGTTCTACTTCAAAATAACCATTCCCACCGTTTTCAAGCTTGTACATAATACGCGCATTTTCTCTTTCATCTAAATCGAAAGCTTTTACTTGAAGTACGATGGATCCAGGTGACAAATCTTCACTAATATTTTCTATGTAACGTTGAGGATAAAAAACTGGATCATTGTCATTTACATCTAACACTTTTAAAAATATTGTTGCAGTGGAAGATTGGGGAGGGAATCCTTGATCTTTTGCTATAACTGGTAACTCATAATAAGGTATTTTCTCTCTATCAAATTCAACTATGGCATTTAGTTGGCCAGTAATAGGATCTAATGAGAAAGTGTTCGGATATTTTCTTTCTATGCTTGACGAAAGGTAGTATGATACTGAACCATTCGTTCCTTGGTCATAATCAGACGCTGTCAAAATAAGGATTTCTTTGACTGGTTTAACGTTTTCTGGAATAGTTGCATTAATTTGAATTTGAGAAAAACTGGGTGCTTCATCATTTTCATCTAAGATCGTTATTTTAAGTCTTGTGTAAGCCCATTTTGGATTTGGTCCGCCGTCTCTTGCAGAAACATTTAAATCTACAGTTCCTTGTATTTCACGATCAAGTACAGATTTAGTTGTAACTAATCCAGTCAAGTGATCAATAGTGAACCATCTGTGTTGGTTTCCATCGTAGAAATCATAATATATTTCAGCATTTACCCCAGTATCTTCATCAGTAGCAGTGATGCTCGCTACGTATGTTCCAGCCGGAGAAAGCTCTGTTAATATTGCTGAATATTCAGATTTTTCAAACACAGGTTCATGATCATTCACGTCATTTACATGAATCACTAGAAAAGAAGTTGATGTTCGAGGCGGTGATCCTTTGTCTGTGGCGACAACTGTAAGATTATATTTACTTATTTCTTCTCTGTCTAAGATTCCATTTACATAGACAATATACACACTGGAAGAATTTTCTAGCCTAAAGTGACTTAACTCATTGCCAGCTACTATACTAATCGTTGTGATACCGTTCAATCCTGCATCTTGGTCAGTCACTGTGATTGCAGCCACAAGGGATCCATTTTTAGCATTCTCATCAACAGTTGCAAAGTTGGCCGTGGGAGGAACATACGTAAAAGTTATAACAGGATCATGATCATTAGCGTCAATGAGATTGACAGTCACGTATGTTCTTGCATCTTGACGTGGTACACCATGATCTTTTGCAATAACTGTCAAGACGCAGGTCATATTACATGTTGTGTTACTGCAATATTTAGGGCAATTTAGTTTTTTAGCTGTTGTTATCACTCCAGACTCAGGATCAACAGCAAATTGCTTCTCAGTGTCGGTAACTTCATAAGTTATTTTACTATTATCTCCTAAATCACTATCTGTAGCTGTCACTTTCAATACAGTAGTTCCCAGTGGAACACTTTCATTCAAAGACACTGAAAAATCACTTTGGTCAAATATAGGAGGATTGTCATTCACATCCAGTATGCTGACGTTTACTTGGAGATATCCAAACTTAGGAGGATTTCCACCATCTCGGGCTGATATATTGAGAATGTAAAAGTCTGTGGTTTCTCTATCTAATTTTCCAGTAGTTTCCAAATGCAAGTATGACGTCTGTCCACTTGGATTTACCGTGACATTAAGACGAAATTTTCCTTCACTATCCCCGTCCACTATTCGATAATCATTAGCTATGCCATTTTCCCCCAAATCTTTGTCAGTTGCAGCATCTAACAATAACTTAGTTCCAGCCGCCGCGCTTTCAGAAAAAGCCACTGCTATGCTCAATTCAGGAAACTCCGGATAGTTATCGTTAACATCGGTTATTCGCAACCTTACTTCAATAGGGTAGGTTGGTTGGCTAGAAAGGACTACGAATGCGTAACGGTCCACGGCTTCCCTATCAAGAACGGCATTAGTCTTAATTACACCTGTAACCGGATCTAGCGTAAACTCTTTCGGAGGTTCGTTGAACCGATACGTGAATCCTGGTTTTATAGGAATCTTGCCAACGAAGGTTCCGGCCGGTTGATCTTCAGGCACTGAAAAGTCGACGCCAGTATCGACGGCGCGCGACTGCATCTGCTCGGCAGCGGCGGCGCCCGCCCAGGCGAGCAGCGCCAGCGTGACCAGCGCCACGTGCCATCGCCCCATCCTCCTCATGACACCGACAAAAACATTGCAGGGTTGATTCCTCGTCAGCGAAAGTCGTCTCGCGCCGGGAGCGATCGCTGTGTCCCGTTCGCGCAATGTAGCGCGCTCGCTCACGTCAGGTATGCAGCATGGCCGCGACGACCTGCGCGCGCACGAATATCTCACGGAGAGTGCGACCCGCCGCAGTTGCGCCTACGCCGTCACATTCATTCGTAAACACACGTGACACTACACTATCCACACTTGTTTATTTGTCGTTTCCGTATGTGTTCACTCAGAAATAAGTCACTTCACTGGCACTGGTTGCGCTGTTACACTTTAGAGGGTGTTTTCAGTAATGTTTTGTCCTTTTGACAGTTGTAGCGGTAGCGCGATGCGGCATGCGGGCAGCGTTGGAGCCGGCGCGGCACTGGCAGGCGGAGGCTTATTCGAGCTCCGCGCCCCTCCCCCGGCGCCGCCGCCGCCGCCGCCCCGCGGCCACAGCCTCAAGAGCTCCCACTGTGGCTGCGTGATGATGATGCCAAGATAATGGCCGCCGAAGGATTCTACTATTTATTGTTCGATACGAGTCACTCACCATTCCGAGAAAAGTTCACGGGAGCTTAGCTAGAGTAGAGTTACGGAATATTTTTTTAATGCATATTTTTTTTGAAATGTTCTAATAAAACTACTTCATTAATTCTGCGTGTGGTTAGAATATTTGAATGATGAATAGATTAAAAAATTGTTTATCATAGATTACTGCTTTAAATATATTTTTTTAACTATTAACACGCTTTTTAGCTTCACTTTTAACTAACAAACAAATCTCAGAAGTCATCCTACTTATAGTAATTTACGTGTCGAAATGTATTGTTTGTAAATTTATTTCGGAAAGCAAAACTATAATTTAGTGTTTCATAGCCGATGATGGGAGTTTTTTTTTAACTAGAAATTATATTTAAACAAAATATTCCTTCCTTAATATCCATTTTCAAAAATATGTTTTCAACTACTGCTAGTATTATAGCTTAACACTACGATGTAATAAATAATGATTTATAAGTAAGTAACTATTAATTGGAAAATTTAAATTACGTACTCAACAAGTAATTTTAAAAACCTCATTTTGTATTGCAAAGGAGAAAGACATTGAGCGTAGCACATCGCGCGCGTTGATGTCTAATGTACACGAATGCGCTGACGCAGCTGTAGCGGGTTGTAGAACAAACGTCTACGAGCTATCGCTAGTTTAGCAACTAATAAACAAAATCATAAAATACATTAGTACCTACTATTCATAACATGTGGATGTATTTAAGTCGTTTTTAAGTTTACTAAATAAAACTAAAAACGCTCTGCACTACTGCTATGCTATACTATGGTAACTAGTAAAGAACGGGCTTCTTAATAAATCCTCTTTAATTTGTATGCGTAATCGAATGTTTTTATTTATTCAAGTATTATTTTGAAAAAATACCATTAGTAATAAATTTACGGATACTTTCGAGACTGTTAACAGAAAAATAAAAAATAACTCACGGCACAACTCAATATTATATAGTTATACTCAATAATGTCGTATATTGCAACTAAGAGCAAATCAAAATAAAAAACTAGTTAAGGAAGTTAACATTGTTTTTCAAACAAAGCTTAACAAACAGTTAAATAAAGCCCTCTACCGAGTTTATTTAGCAACTTCACTCTACAGAAAGTTCCTCTATTCGAGCTTTTAGCTTTTTGGTCACGGAGCTTTTACTCAATAGTGTAAACTTTCGTAGAGTCTTAAACTCTTTTTGACAGATGGCGCTAGATGTCGAAACTGTATGCTTAGTGAAATATCGGTTTAATAATGTATTTATTACTCACACCTTTTTTTAAAGTTAATAAACATAAATGTTCTTACTAAATAAACTGGCATAATCGTATTTAGTATGATTAATATTAAAATAAGTAAATTATCATCATAATTATGACACCGAAAGCGATGGCAGCCTAGTAAAACGATGGCAGCCTAGTTGGGAGAAGGTCCGCCTCTCAAGCCAGAGGGAGCGGGTTCGGACCCAGCCGACGGCACGCACCAATTTGTTCATTATGTGAACATAATTATGTGCGTATTGTATGTCATATGATACATGACTGGAGCCCGGTGTATGGCGACAGGCTCGCCCCCTGCACATTTGAGACTGAATATCGTCCGGCGAAATGTGGGTGTTGTATTACACCTCTGCCAGCCCCCTCGGAGGAAAGGCGTGACGATATGTAATTATGACACCAAAGATCTAAGAAAACTTCTTTTTTTTAATCTATTGGCTCTGGGAACTTAAATTGACTATTTAACCAGACCTACGCAAGATAAGACAGTGCGATGGCTTCTATTTCTAAATGGGAGCTACGAGTAGGCTACCATTCACAATCAATTCCAAACCACTAATTAAACGTTTTTACCAGACTGCGCAAGGAGGGTTATGTTTTTCGAGTGTATGTAAGTATGTATGTATGTGGGTATGTGTGTATGTATGAGGTTTCTTTGGCACGCCCGACAGCCTAAACAGCTTAATGGATTTCGACATTTGAGGTGTCATTTGAATCGTTTTAATGGTGGAAGTGACATAGGGTACACTATTTTTCAGTCAGGTTTTTTGTTTTTCTTCTAATAATGTTACTTGATGTCAATATAAATTTATGAATTGCACGTAGCCGACGAGCATGTATGAAAAGACTCACGGAAGTAGAAGAAGCGAAAGATATATGCCATGATCAAAATTATCATTAGTTATCTACGGATACTTCACAAACTGTTAACAGAAAAAGAAAAAATAATAACATTATAAACTAAAGCATAACTTTATGCAGAAAATGTCGTTTATAGTAACTAAGGGCAAACAAAAATCAAAAAACTGGCCAAGTGCGAGTCGGACTCGCTCATGAAGGGCGTTTGTGCACTATAAGCCATTTTACTGTCCGATTTTTTACGGTTCCATATGGCATGCCATGAATTTATAAACAAGCTTGTGCACTACACGTAATTTTACCGTCCGATATTTTACTTTTCCCCATTCCGGGCTGTTTTTATCCGGTCCCGAGATGACGGCAATGAAAAACGCGTCCAAGCTTGTGCACTGCGTCCGCGATTTTCATGAGCGGGCAGGGCGGGCCCGGGGCTTCACCTTCCCGGGTTCAATTTTCACTTTCCCGGGGCATTCTTTTACCTTCCACCTCTTGCGCCCACGACGCACGCCTCGCTCATTTCTTCTAAGTAAAAATATCGGACTGCCGGACAGTAAAATTCCTTGTAGTGCACAAGCCAATCACCCGTTTTTTATGCCACCCCGGACCGTAAAAAATCAGACTGCCGGACAATAAAACTCCTTGTAGTGCACAAACGCCCGACGGGTTCCATACAGTTATCTTTAAAAATGGCACAAAAATCTCGTTTTTTGTATGGGAGCTCCCTGAAATATTTATTTTATTCTGTTTTTAGTATTTGTTGTTGTAGCGGCAACAGATATAGATTATCTGTGAAAATGTCAACTCTCTAACTATCACGGATCATGAGATACAGCCTGATGACAGACGGATGGACAGCGGAGTCTTAGTAATAGGGTTCCGTTTCACAATTTAGGAACGAAATGCTCAAAAAATATCAAAAGTACATAAGTTAAATATTATTTTTAAATATATTTTTACAAATAAGTTAAATAAAGCCCTCTACCGAGTTCATTGGGAAACTTTATTCTACAGAAAGTTTCTCTATTCAAGCTTTTAGCTTTTGGTAGTGGAGCTTTTACTTGACAGCATAGGCTTTCGTAACGGTTATAACTTTTTTTGACAGATGGCGCTAGGTGTCGAATGTCTAGGTGACGAAATAAAATCTTTTAACTGCTCTGCGAAACCTAAATTAACATTTTAAATCAGACCTATGCAAGACAAGAAATTTCAATAGCTTCTATTTCAAAATGGGAGATAGGCTCTCCAATCAAAGGTTTTTTTCGATATAGTTTGATGAATTACACGTAACCGACAAGCATTTATGGATAAAAGACTTATGGAAGTAGAAGAAGCAAAATATGTATGATCATAGAATGATCATACATATTTTGCTTTTTGCTTTTCTTGCTTTGCTTTGATACAAAGCATGATCGTAGAAAGTGGAAAGAAGTAGTGGCTTTTGCCTAACGCTACGGTAAAAAGACGTATATGTGTGTATGTATCGATGTATGTGTATGTTCTTACACGTTCTTAAAACATTGCTCACCAATTATGAGAAAGAGAACATATTTATGTTTAGTACGTTTGTATGTCTGTGCAAATAATAGGCACAAATCCCCATGCGTGGGTGTCTTTTGGTCTCATTTGACTTAAGTTATTGCGTAGATTTTATCTACTTGGATATTGAAAGAGATAACATTGTAGTATATATTGCGTCGACGTACTGAATAATAACAGTATATTACCTGATTTCAAGAATTTTATGTTGATTACTTAAGATACAACAAAAGAAAGGTAATCATTTGCTTAGGAAATTAAAAACTAGTAGCTCTGTGAGCTGGAGACGTCGCGGCCAGCGTCTGTCCTTCTCTACAGGTCGCATTCATCAAGCGATTCTCGTGAAATTTTGAGAGCAGGATCAATGATTATATAGATCACTAGCTGCGCCTTGCGGTTTCACCCGCGGTTAAAAAGTCCTATGTGCTATTCTAGACTATAATCTATCTCTGTGCCAAATTTCATCCAGATCTGTTCAGCCGTTCTGACGTGAAAGAGTAACAAACATCCATCCATTCATCCATCCATCCATACATACAAACTTTCGCGTTTATAATATTAGTAGGATATATGTAGATTATAGAGAGTTTTTGACGAGTCACTTTTTGTATTTTTATCAAAATGACGAGATTTGTTTTTTTTTTTTGGTAGAATAGTAACGACGAACCTATTCACAAAAATTCGAGAGAATCGGTTAAGAATGCGGATAAAAATGCAGAGCAAGATCAAACAAATCAAGATCCGAACAGAGATCCGGACAGAAATTCAAACAGGATTCGGACAAACGAAAGCATTTTTGTCAAAGCTGAAGCAGAGACGCTTTGCTTGCTAACGCTCGCTCGGTCGGCTAACTCTACTACTATTTAAAAACTAGGTACTAAAACCTCTCTATTGAATCTGAATGTACATTTAATTTTATAAATAGCACACTTCTACTAATCAGTAATAGAAATAGCGTTAGAAATGAGCACGTGTGTCACTGCGAACGCTTAGGATTATCTACATTTCTACAACGAGTGTACTTACATTCTAATAATTCAAGCCGTGTTACTGCGCTGTCCTTAAAATCATATTGATCGACAGTTCGGCACCTCCAGCCTTACCAAAAAGCCAGCTTAGTTAAAAATAGCCTTGTTCTGATACCTAGTACCTACATTTTATATTGGCACTTGTTGCACGGTTTGACGTCATCCCCCCTTTCCAGCTAGCCGTGCGCTGGAACCAGGGGGCCGCGCCCCTAGTGGGTCGGCTGCTGACGTAAGGACTTACATTCATGAATGAGTTGGAGCCCAGGCCCGTCATGGACTGACTTATAATAGGCCCGCACATGTAGATTCTCACAGTACAATCTATAGGTGTCCATAGTCAGTGTTGTTTGTTGCGCATTAACGCAAAAGCGACGCGGAAATGTGATGCGGAAATCGATAAAAGCTCTCGGCAGTTCGAGAGACTTGTCAGTATGAGTACAGGTAGGTACTACATTGTCATGTCACATGCGTAGATCATGAGTGATTTTATCCATAAAATATCATTGTCTCTGTCTGTCAGTTGTAAACACTTGCTACCAGAGCGAGAGAAAGTACTGTGGCCAAGTGTTTTTTTAGTGAACAGACTGCAGTATCAAAATTACTCTACAATAACTGCATGGTGGCTGTTGTCAATATCAAAAGCTAAGATAAAAAGCCGTCGGGTCTGGCATATAAGAACTTTGACACCGGCTACTAGCTTCTACGGCTACTTTAGCTACTCGGCCTACATCAACTAACTTACAATAATATGTAAATATGTTTTTAAGGAAAACTTTAACATCACTGTTCTTTAAAATATACATAAATAAACTTTTTCGTACTACCTATAGCCACCCTTTAACACGGGCATACACTAATAATAAACATATTTTTAAGAACTTTTTGCGTATTTTTTACTTACTCATTCTAAGGCTGAAAATTCACGGTGCGATTTTTGCACGCGCCCGCCCAAGAAGGCCGTGATGTATGTAACAAGTTGATTCGGAACTCACGATGTTATTTTCGCCCGCAGCGAGCTCGTTTGCCGCGACTATCGCTTCCTTGGCGAACGTCGCCGTCGACCGCGAGCTTTGCGGTCGCTTCGCCCGAAGCTGCGCCGCAACTGCCAAAGCCACGCAAAAATCTGCGGTGTCGTGAGTTGTGAAATAAAACAGCGGTCCCGCGGCAGCCGCGGGCGTAAAACTGCACCATGAGTTTAAGACGTCAGGGTGCGGCTTTCGCCCGCATTCGTTTTTGTGTTCAACAAAAACAAAGTCATTTCAAGATGCATCCCAAGAAAGATTTGTTGATTATTTTATAATAAACATATCAGTATTTGACAGTTTTCTCGTAGTACTGTTTTCTATAAAAATCTAAGAACGCCGTATTTTGGGACACATAGGTTATTTCGGAAGTGAAGTACACATACGAAAACTACACGCATGCCAAGTTTCAGCCTATCTGCTGGTTAGGCCCAATAATAACAATAAGTCCCATTTTCTTCGCTAAAAACCGCACTAAAAAAAACTAAAACACTCGGTAAAAGAAGATTTATTTCCCAAAGGAACCTAGTCACATTACAACGCTGACATTTCTAAATGGCTAGGCTCACGTTTTAAGTAGACGTAGGCATACAAACCAACAAATGAAATAAGAAAATGTTTATTTGGCTTCCAAAACAAATAGTTCACGAAAGTGGGTCTCATTTCGTAAGCACAGCGGCTGCTGTCCGGCTTCGGTGGAAGCTATTAATAGTCGCAGATAGAAGGATCGATCCGTTCTGCCGACATTATTTGTTTCCCTCTGTTTAACAATAGTTGCCCTCACGTTCTTTGCGGTCTCAATAATAAACTTTTTCTATTTCAGACCACTACCCTTGATACTAAAATAGAGAAACAGCCTATGTCGGTCTATAAATAATACACATTCTTTAAATATATCACATATTTTCACATCGGTCGAGTGAGCGGTCTGACATTGTAATAAAGGATAATCCAATACTTCAGACGCTATAGGCACACTAATTTGAACTTTATTTTCTTACACAGTAAGACAACTTACTAATTGTACGACAAGGGCTTCGTAGATTCTTAAGGGTTAAATTCTCAAAGGTTAAGAATGTCTTAATGACATCTTATGAACAGAAAATCTAATAAAAGTTAGAAAATATAATTTAATCTTTGTGCTATTTTTTATAAATGGGTATAACATTACAATACAAAGAAAACATAACCATAGGTCATCATTAAAAAATGAGCACAAAAGGCTGTCTTATCGTTAATAGACATGACAAACATTTATAATTTATTTTACTACGTTAGTGGTTGGTACTAGTATACAATAGTAAATTATGCACCGAGGGAGTTAAGCAGTGTCTTACGTCATAGGCGGCTTATTGAACCCTGAGCGTAATGAGGGACTCTAGAGTTAAGTCCCGAGCGCAGGGAGGGAGTAATAATGTAACACCCGAGCGAAGCGAGGGAGTTATGTAGAGTCTTGAGTGAAGCGAAGGGTTCAAGCCGCCCAAGACCAAGACACTGTTTTATCCTAGAGGTAAAAACTCTACTTTTCACACCTTCAACGAGGCGATAAAAAGGAATAGAGAAAATGTGTTTTACTTCAAACACAGAGTTTTAGAGATTTGGCTGGAAACCAAAAGGAGGAGGAAAAAGGACGCCATGACTTTGTAGGTACCTTTTATTTTCTAAAACTTGTGATTTTTCGAGTACTTATTAAAGTGCAATAATGTTGGATTATTAACTTTTATCGGTTCGCCAACGTGCACGAGTGTGGGCAAATGGTACTAAAATTGCGAAACCTGACTTTTCGTGTTCCATACAAAACTCAATTTGATAGGGGACTGTTGCAATCACTTTGTTATCATAACAACGAAGAAATTCGTAATTTACCAGACATTGGCAAATGCACACGACGTACGACGCCAAACATTTTTGTTTTAAAATTTCATGTATTTGCAGTCTTTTTTTTTTTGTGGTGGCCAGTTAGATTTTCGAAGAAGTCTTCCCTTTATTGAGTTTTTATTCAATTTTAACCTAAGGAGTATGAGTACGGAACTCCCAAGAGAGTTTTCGAGAAAAAAGGTTGAAATTGAATGAAAACTCAGCATACGGGCACTGTAAGAAGAGTTTATTCGAAAATTGAACTGGCCACCAAGAAAAAAAAGAACACAGCTGGACCAAGAGCTCCACGAAATTTAAACTAAAAGACAGTGTTTTAATCACATATTTTCTTAGTTCCTTTTTATTGCCTCGCAAAAGGTGTGAAAAGTAGAGTATTCACCTCTGGGATAATTGTCATTGTTTTGGGCGGTTTGAACCCCTCGCTTCCGTCAGGACTCTGAATAACTTCGTCGCTGCGCTCGGGAGTTAACTCTAGAGTCCCTCGTTTCACTCTGGGTTCAATAAGCCACCTGCGACGCAAGACACTGCTTTGTTTCCTCGGCGCATAATCTACTATTACGAACGAGGCTAATAGGTTTCTAATGTCTCGTCTAGTTTTACATTGGTTTACTCGAAAAATTCTGAAAAAAATAATTAGGTAATTCAATCGTCTAAAAAACTTCACGTCTTCAGTGCCGAAGATGATCTTACACCTACACGGCTCTTAAATCTTTCCACACAAAAGTGGTATCAGAATGCAACTCAACACAAATTTTAATCAGATTAGAAAACCACTTTCATGGGCTTCAGATATTAGTTCAAATTAGTGTCATACCGAGCGAATTTTCATTTTATCATTCCACCAGCGTAATACGAGATTGTGTGAACGCGATATTATTTCACAATGAATAAAGCGATATTTTCCTACGCTCAGCGTTTCAGGGACATCACTGTGCACGTCTCTGAGACGTCCCTGACACTGCGTGGGTGTGTAGACGTTGAAATGATCCTTCATGGCTAAAAGCAATACTTTGTTGTGATAGGTTATTATACCTACAGCTAATTATACAATACAATACATCTTTAATGCACACCAAAACATAAAATAAAAAGAAACCTACAGTTAATAAATTAGTTTAGACTTTATTTTATAAAATAAAGTTGTAATACAATCGTTGATCCGATGTGTATTGTTTCAATGCTTTATTATAAATTAAGCATTATGAATGATTACATAATAAGTTGATACGCATACTAATAAAATAAAATAAAATCGTAACTCAACATTTTTGGAAAATCGTTTTTAAATATGTTTTACACCAGATTAAAAAAAACAAGTATATTTGAGAACAATAATCTGTTTTGTAAAATGTGGCACCAACGTAGGTATTTTGCTTCTGGATTATTATATTGACACTAAATCTAAAAAAGATTCATATGGACGGAATTCAATACCCACAGTATTGAATAGATACAGGAAATAAGCTGGCAACATATTGCTATTTACGAGGTTCAAATTTGGAAATTTACTGGAAAACATTCCCTTTATTACGGAAAAGCAGATGATTCCATCTTATTTGCTCAAGTTTAGGCATAAGTATAAATAAAAATTACCTACACCATCTTATGTTTATTTTTGTTATTTTTGCACACCCTGTCCCATACTCATTTGTCGTATCCTCTTCATCCTAAGGTTGCCTGGAAGAGATCGCTTTTAGCGATAAGGCCGCCAGTTGTTACACTATTTAATAAGTTTTATTATAATTTTTCTCTTGTTGTTTTGTTATTTGTGGTGTGAACAATAAAGAGTTTATCTACGAGTATCTATCTATCTACACAAGCTCGAATAAAATCTCTCACAGATTGTTAACCGAAACATGAATGGCATCTTTTTATTTCAATGAATCACTTGAACTCTAAAAACCTTAAGTACTAATCGTCCTGAAAAGACAAGTACATTAACTGCGTTCACCTTCTCCTCTTTTAATTTAATATTATTATGGTTTTAATGGAAAATTTGTGTAGGTGTCTGGCACGCCAAATGTATTCCCGGCCAAGTCTATAAAATCTAAAAATAGACTGAGCTACCGAGCTACCTCCCACGGGTGGGAAAGGGACGGACGTATGCAGGCTGGGATTTCAAAGGACCTTTGTCTCCTTTTCCTGAACTCCGTAGAATGTAGATAGAGTATAGAACCCGCGCACGTAGTTTCTTGCGTCATAGAAACTTCGAGAACGTTGGTTTCTTGTATGTATTTGTAAATTGAAGGACTTCACGGTTTGATACAGACTGACTATAGGTGTAATGTTATTTTGCTTGTGTTTCTTTACTTACCCTAAAGAAGTGCTTTTCTACTACGTATTTTCCAATCCATCTTGTGTACTAAAAAGTGGAGTCTTCTCAAAAATATGTTTTTGAGACCGTTCCGTCCCTCAAAGTAGTTGTGAGGTATTTTTAATGCCTACGTATCTGAACTACGAGTATTATTCAAGTCGGTTAAACTATGTACCCATCTACTAAAAACGCTTCATCTATTTTGATCGTTCCGTCACAAACTTACTCACAAAATTCATTCGTTAAAAAATTGAAGTGGCTTCCAAATTAATTACAAGTACCGAAAGATACAAAATGATAATTAAAAAATGAACGATATACGATTTCTGTAAAAAGTTTTAAAATAATAATGTATGTACTTATCCAAACGCTCTAAATTGAGCCTAATTATTTTTTGTAGATACCGAAATCTCCAGATTTACAAAATTATTACGAAAATAATTATTAATTCTACATTTTGAAGAAAATTGCGAGGGTGCCTTCAAGGTTAAGGAACCTTTTAAAATATAGCAAAAAATAAAGACGAGGTAAGCCTAATGCCAAGTGGGCGTTTCGTGGAAATTCTAAACATTTTCATAAGTTGAGGAAAAATATTTCACGTTAAAATGAAACCAAAATGAAGTTGATTTGTTATTTAATTCCGTAGACGGTTCTTGCTTTTAGAGTATTTCACTGTTAGAGTACCTACTACTTAACAGCTAAGAAGTAATTTTGGAAGAAAGAAATTTAACACTACTTGCTGTGACTGTGCTTACTTTATCGTCATGTTAGTCCGGGAGACGCCCTCTGCTGGAGAAAAGCTTATCCCCAATGATCTCCAGAACTAGCGGTCTTGCGCTGCCCGCATCCAGCAACTTTTCCCGACCCTCACCCTGGTTCGTGATCGCCACTCAAGAATATTTCTGCCCAATTGGCCGTTGGTTCTACGAACGATGTGCCCTGCCCGCTGCCATTTCAATTTTTAAATTTTTGGGGCTATGTCGGTTATACTTTGGTTTGTCTGCGGATGTCGTCATTTATTATTAGTTCTTTATGGGAAGCTCCGAAGATAGCCCTCTCCATTGCTATTTGTGTGACCTGGAGCTCTCTTATGAGGCCCATCGTAGGCGACCACGTCTTAGTTCCATAACCTGGCAACACACACTGGTGGAAGACTTTCGACTTGAGGCACTGCGTGGTATTTGGGACGAGTAAATGTTTCAGACCTTATTTTATAGACAAAACCAATAATGACAAAATAGTTTTAAAAAATAATTAGGTATAGGCAAGGGAGAAAAATAAAACACATTTGCTGTTGTATCTGCTGTCTAACTATTGTTTACTATCTATGTTTATGGATATTTGATACCGCACATTCCGTCTACTATTTATTAAAACACATCTATTTATGATTTACTTTTCAATAATACCACTTAAAATAGAGTTGCAATAAGTAATACGGGTACGTTTAAATAGTATGTACTACAATATACGCAAAACACAAAACGGAATTCTAAAATTTCGTTTGTAAAAAATACATGTATGTAAGTAGGTGTGTGAATAAGTTATTTTGTCCCGTTACGCTCGGTCGATCGGAGCGAGAGCGCTACACGAGCGAGTGAAAGGCAAAATCGGCTTGACGTTCGGCTTGCGCCGCATCTATCTCTCTTTCACTCGATTGGCCTATGCGTCCAAGGAGAAGATTTCATCAATGTTTTGTTATGACGTTGTCACGTACACGTACTTCACGTACTTTACAGACAACCAATTTCTAATTATTTTTATTGCTCATTGGTGCACTAAAAGTACCATTGGTACTCTCATTAGAAGTGTCCATAGGCCGTGATGAGCATAATACACCCTCGACGCTTGTAATCCACGTATTTTTTAAATCCAATAAAGTTATCGTTGTGTGTTATCAGAAAACGTTGTCCTTCGTTTTAATATTACAAACGCCCGGCCCGGCCGCTAGCTACCATCCTTGAAAGTGCATCGCCTACCATGGCTCTAGTTATGATAGTATAGAATGACCTAGTTTGTCGGCCTGACACAGATTACGGCTAACCTAAATAGACTATTATGATAATATATCTAATCTCTGAAAGCTTAGTAATACCAATTTATCGCAACAAAAATATCTCGTAGGTGTACATAATATGGGTTGTTCCTCTTATCGGGTAATGTTCGGGAATTACTAGTAGTTATTACAAGCCTTTGTTTGATTTCCACTGGTGTCCTTTACTTCCGGTTCATTTGTATAATTGATTTTTCAACCCTTTCCACTTTTTCGATCGTGAATATCGTAATGAAATGTCATTGGTTTAGTACTAAGGTTTATAAAATAAGTAGTTTATGACAATTTTAATATTAAATCGATCTTATGATAATGACATCATTATTATGGAATTGCATTAGTCTAATTTTAATATTGCTAAGTGTTTCTTTGTGTTCCGTGGTAAAATTAAGAGGGGTAGGGCTGGAGCGATAGAGCTGATGAAGTCTGATGGAATTATTTCATTGTGTGGTAGGTTTGAATTTGCTAGAAGAATAGACCTATTTTTTTTTTTTTGCTTTGTCAAATGATTGTTTGATGTAGTCGGAAGCAATTGGACTCTTTTACAAAAATAAATACAAATTAAAAATTAAAAAAACCCCTGACACCGATTTTTATCAAACATAGCTAAGAAAAATCAAACATAGCTAAGAAAAATCAAACATAGCTAAGAGAAATCAAACATGGCTTAGAAAAATAAAAATTGCGTCGGGGGTTAACAAATAGAAGACTTGTGAAATTCTTTCACAAATTGTACCCACAATTTCTGTTTATTGGTAACGATATCTATTCATCCGGGCCAAGTCATGTCAGACACAACAAGTTATTTTTATCACTACCATTTTCCTCCTCGTGTAATATAATTACCAAGTGCTATCTTAGACTGCTTCCACGTGTAAGACATTTTGACCGGCGATATTTAGGAAAAAGGGTTTTTGGGGCCTGAGCTACCCACGTCCGTAGGAGTGTACTCTATTCTGATTCCCTATACGTGGTCCCCGGGTAGTGCTAACCGGGTAGCAAACTCTGGTGGGAGGCTTAAAAAAATATTCATAAATTGCCTATTATCATGACTGATAGAAAACTACAGGAAGTATTTTTATTACAAATATTACTTTAATAGCAGCGCCTGCGGTTTCACCCGCTACACTATAAGATTCCAATACATTAATGGCATATAGTACAAATACTTAATATGTACAATAAAGTAAAAATTAAATAACAGCAATCTCGAGCAAGCTACTTTCATAATAAATTTGATCCAACTACCTACTTTGAGTTGTTTTGTTTTATATCATTGCTTTACATCTCACCTGATGTAAAGCAATGATGCGGCCTACGATGGACCATACTTGCTGTTGCCCCTTCCGTAACCTATACAATGATATGCCTAAGTAGAATGTACAGAATTAGGGCAACAAAATGTTATTGCTATTAATGGGGGGTTATTGTTATTAAATAAATAGTTTATCTGCTTCGCTTAAAACGTTCTCATATACTTACATAGTATTAGCGTTTATTGGACTCGGTTGTGTAAACCTACAGTTTCCACATTGCATGGCTCATTACGATCTACTAATCCAATATAAGAACACTTACCAATCATCTCGGGCTAGTTTACCTTTGGACTCATGGCACGAACGGTCTTCGCGCCAACCCATAGTTAATCGCCTCCACTGTGTTCTATACCTGCCGGCTTGCAGCACCTCTTCCTTCTCGGCTTCACCGCACCCTTTTTCTACTTCGGCTTTACCGCGCCCCTTCTACCCGCCATTTTTCTGCACCAGAATTACCAACATAGTCAAATCAAGTGGCATAATGTTGCCACTATGAAATAGATTGACATTACTTTAAATATTGTTACTTACCTATTTTTATTTGGCGTTTCGCGTTGCGCGACACTTTCCTATAGTCTGTCCAACGAAACGAGCTAATAGGGAAATCAAGCGCGGAACATCATTGGTTGGAGATAAGGAACTTAGGGCGCGTTTACATTGCGACCAAATATCAGTCCGATTCTGTATCTCGTGCGGTGCGGACGTCTTGTTTGGTGCTCTTCTCAGTGTGTTCACAGTGTTCGGTTTTACGTTGACCCTGCTTGTTTACTGGACTGATTCCTACTTACCTGTTGACTTGGCGTGTTTTTGGACTGATTATTTCATACAATGGCCTTTATGTTTTATGTTTATTATGTTTATATTCGTTTTGTACACAACGAAACAAAATAAAAATTATTATATTCCATTTTTTTGTTTCAATTGAAGATTATTTAAGTAAAAATATTATTTTTAGATGATAGAATTGCCTAGCAGTGGGACAATTAAGGTTACATAAAAAAAAATAAAAAAAATTAGTGAACGATTTAGTTAGATTTAGTAGACGGCAATGTAAACGCAGCCTTACATTTTTAAGAATTAGTCACGCCCACTGACCAATCCTGGCAATTTAAGTCGATGCTGCGTCCTTATCACTTTCATACGATTGTGCAAGGGAGAGGGCGCCATATTAGCTCGTTTCGTTGGACAGAGTATAGAAGGAACCGATTCACTCGAGACTTGAAAGACACACACACACTCAATCACTCACTTATTATTCAAAAAATAAAACAGGAAAATATGCCCAAGTCATTAGGTATACGAATGTTCAATAAAACAAATAGGTACTTGTCCAAAAATTAAAAACAATTTAAGTATGTAAGGCTAAAAGTATTTATTTAATGATCTTATCTTTAAATATTATATTATCCTACTAAATGAATGGGAGAAAATAATGGCCAAGAAACATGGACAGACAGTCTGATAAGCAACATAGTGATCCTAATTGACTGCCTCGGTGGCTCAGTTGAGAGTGAACCTGCCTCCTGAGCTTGGGGGCCTGGGTTCGATTCCTACCTAGGGCAAACATTTATGTGATGAACATTTGTGTTTGTTCTATGTCTGGGTGTTAATATCTATTTAAATATGTGTTTAAAATATCTAAGTATGTATATGTATGTATGTATATGTATTAGTCCCTGGCAGCCATAGTGCAAGCTTTGCTTAGTTTGGGGTCAGGCGACCGTATGTGGAGGTGTGGAATAATAACGTTAAACTGAATGTTTGCTAAAGTAAATGGACAAATAAACGACGCAAAATTTAAACTTACGGAATGATTATGTGAGGCTTGCATAAGACAGGATAGCGTAATCAAATACAGGCGTGTACCTGGTGGGCGGGAGATGACATTCAGGTTATTACTTACGACTCAATGGTCACGGGGCAGGCGGGTTGGAAAACGGCAACGTGGGAGTAAAGGAACTAAGCATCCAAGCAACTAGCAGTTCTCAGTAGCTCTCAAAATAAAATGATGCTGTTAAAATCGACTGCCTGACTAAAATCTGACTGACTGCCTCGGTGGCTCAGGTGGTAGTGAACCTGCCTTCTGAGCTTGGGGGCGTGGGTTCGATTCCCACCTAGGGCAAACGTTTATGTGATGAACATTTGTGTTTGTTCTATGCCTGGGTGTTAATATCTATTTAAGTATGTATTTAAAAATATCTAAGTATGTATATCAGTCTCTAGCAGCCATAATACAAGCTTTGCTTAGTTTGGGGTCAGGCGACCGTGTGTGGAAGTGTCCAGAATGTATTTATTTATTATTTATTTTAATCACTTTAAGAAGCCTGCAGGCCTAGCATACGCAACGCGAGAACGATATATCGACTATTTTTTATTGAGACAGACGTATGTTCTCACATAGCCTTGTCACGTTTTCGCACGACAAAGAGTAACGAGAAGAATTTTGTTGCGCACGCACGCTGCACTACGCGCACGCTGGTTCTAGAGTCATTTTCACGTAAACATACTGTTCAAATCATTAAGGCAGTCCGTTATAAAACTATGTACTTGTAAAATACTAATAAATACTTGATATGACGTTTAAAATGGTATTGTGTCAGCCTGAGTGGGTGCTACGCGATAGCTAGGCATATTGTGGGTGTTTTAAGCGATGGCAGCCTATTTGGGAGAAGGCCCGCCTTTCACCTCCGCACGCACCAATTTGTTTATTGTGTGTTTTTGCGTACTGTATGTATGTCATCTGCTACATGACTGGAGCCCAGTGTATGGCGACAGGCTCGCCCCCTGTCACATTTGGGACTGAATATAGTCCGGCGAAGTGTGGTATTACACCTCTGCCAGCCTTTTCAGGGGAAAGGCGTGACAATATGTTATGTTTAAAATATCATAAATCGATTTCTTCTAAGCGTCCTCCAGTAGGCCGCAAGACAAAATGATATTTCTACAAGATGGATTTTACCGGCTTGCAAATTTACTAACGAAATTGAATGAATTGTTTTATTGTAATTTCCTCCCCCTAACTAATAAACGTTCGGTAACCTCGGAATAGCCACACAGTGTTTTGTCTTTTTCGATCAAGTTTAAAATGTTAAATGAAAGGAATAGCCAGTGTTTATTAGAAAAAAGTCAATGCTTTTGTTTAGTTACTTTAGTTTCATATTTTTACGTCTAATTGGATCTCACTGGATGAACTGGAGTTTAACGTCAAGCTAATTACCTCACAAGAAGGTACGGGTACAAACAGAAATCTTGCAACTGCAGGATAAACTGGAACTACTTAAAAAAGGCCTTGCTAATCTTAGAACTTAGAAAAGCCTTGAGGGTGCATTGCTTCCTACTTCCTAGTGCTTCAGATATGCCTGACCTAGTTTGCTGACCTGGCAGCCTGACATAAATAACGGTCAATACCTGGAGGCTGTAGAAATATCCGCTCCACATAGACATTTTAGAACGCCCTATTTGTTTAAAACTAGCGAGCTGCCCTAATTTTTGTAGATCAGGGAAACGTTCTGCTAATTGTATGAAATATGTACGTGTTAACTCGTTCAATACGTTACTATAGCACGTTCGAGCGTTAGCGATTTGTGAGCGATTGTAGAAACAAAATCGCTTGAAAGCGATTGCAACTAGTTTAGAGCTCCTGTCGCTACCTAACATCACTGAGCTAATTTGAAGATTACCCGATGTCTTAAGGTGAATATCTACTTAACTGATCAAGATGAAATTTTTCATACATACGTTATCAGCGATGGTAAATAAAAAAATACATACCTCTCATTCCGAAAAATGTATGGTGTTTGTGGGGCAGTGTGTGAATCAGCGGAACGTAGGTTATAAACCAGAAAATGGAATTATTAAAGTCATAATTTCTAATTTGAACTTGTAGTTACGTAACCGAAAATTTTACTAATCATTTCAAATAAATTAAGCCCCCAACGAAATTACTTCAAAACAAATTCCTTAAACAAACTTTCTCCAAAGTACTCCGGAAATATTATTGTATAATACAAAGCGAACTACATCAACGTCAAAATTGTTTAATTCCGCTTTAACAAAATAAGCGGAATTACACTAGATACTAGTTCAAGTAACAATTTTGAAGATGAACTTCCGCAAAGTAACGCCTGATTCAATCAACTATCTACATCAACGTCTTTATTTGAAGGTCTAGAAATACCCTAGTGAACACAAGAACACAACGGTTATTTATGTATTGCGATTTTGACATACTAAAGGTTACTTCTCCGCACCATTTTGAACTCTGACCTTAAGCGTTGAATAGTAAGGCTGCTATCATATTGGCGTTGGTTTAGCGTGCGCGTTTCTCCAACGATTGACCAACGTCCAACGACTGACCAACTGAGCGCACGCGCCGCGTATGCCGCTCAACTAAACACCGCATTTTTATCGCGTCTTCAGGGCGTTTACTCCGAGTTTTTGTCAACAGAAAAAATAATACTCAATCGTCCTCCGAGGTACGGGTAGGAGGAGGAATACCGCTCAGCATGAGCGTGCGCTCATTAAATTGGCGGCGCTGATCAAATGGCATAGAAACGCGCATGCTCGACCAACACCAGTCCGACAACAGCCTAATGCTACTTGAGATGATACGAAAGAAAAAGAAAGAAAGATACATTTATTTTGACACACAAGACACTACAAAGACATTTTTAAGTCGTAAGGATAGTCTTGTTTAAGGCTATTTATGTGCTATAGATGTTCATTTATTGGTAAATAACCTGACTAATGAAAGTCTTCTGCGGTGTAGACTAAAGCTGAACTTATACGGACACCGTCGTTGTTTTAATCTAAAATTCACCTTTGAAACTTGGGTAATTATGTAAAACTTTCTTATGCAAGAAGTACAACGCAAGCGAAGGAAAAAGTCGTCGCATCGTGACTGAGAATTCGTTTCAAAACAGAATTATTCATGATACTACGCTAGACTATTTTTAAAATTCAAGTGACCGACTTGGCAGCCCTCGCGTTTCACTAACTGATCCCAGATTTGGTACATTTTGGCGTTACACATGCGTTTCATTAATTCTTTTGACGGGCAGAATTTTGTAATCCTATATTGTGCACTACAAGGAATTCTACTGTCCAGCAGTTCGATTTTTTACGGTCCAATTTGGCACACCAGAAATAGAAATACTAGCTTGTACACAATAGGTAATTTTGCCGTCTAATATTTTACTTTTCCCCATTCTGGGCCGTTTTTTCCGCTCCGAGATGACGGCAATGAAAAACGCGTCTAAGCTTGTGTACTGCGACGGCGATTTTCATGAGCGGGCGGGGCGGGCGCGGCGCTCCCCTCCCTCACCTCCCACCTCTTGCGCCCACGACGCACGCCTCGCTCATTTCTTACAAATGAAAGATATCGGACTATTGGTCATTAAAATTCCTTGCAGTGCACAAGCCAATCATCCGGTTTTTTATGCCACCTTAAAAAATCGGACTGCCGGATAGTAAAAATTCCTTGTAGTGCACAAACGCCCTATGAGTACGAACAGCGAATAAAGAAGTTTTTCTTAGACATGTTCGTACATTCATATAATGTGGTGCTTTGCTAATGTGATCGCCATCATATCGATAGCTGACTGATATATCAACGCACAGCCTAAATCTCTGGTCATAGAAACGTGAAATTTGGCGAGTGTTTTCTTTGTGAGGTGTAGGTAGTCACTAAATAAGGGTTTTCGAAATTCTACCCGAGCGTGAAGTTTGTCCATGTTTTCTGTTGGTCACGCGGACAAAACCGCGGGCAGAAGTTAGAACTAGATGAAAACACGCTTCGCTAAAAAGTATTGCTTTCAACGTGGTGGCAATTATCATTGCTGGACTAGCTTGATTTCATTTCTCTTCACAATTTTCCTCCGTAGTCCATAGACCATGTAACCAGTAAACAGATTGTACCTTTTTTCCTTTCCACACAATAAAAGACCCTGAACTCGTCAAAATCGAGTTGTTTAGTTCAAATGTGAAATTTGGGGACGCAAATTATTAAAATTAATTTTGTGCGTATTTTAAGGTATCGTTCCGCTTCATGTTGCCGATTCAGGTAGCGGCGACATGTCGTCTGCCGTCGTGATTCCGCACCCAACTACACGCGGCAGCCGCAGATCCCAGCGCAGTTTTCCAGCCGGTTTTTTATTTTTTTTTATTTAAAAAATTACACTCCACGGACTCCGGGGACCGTGACTTTTTTTAACAAATATCTTAATTATTATTTAAAGGAAATACAAGCCGGTTGGAAATGTAGAGTACATTTAAATATGCAGCATTTTACAAAAACCCTGTTATGTCTAACACGTTTAATTAAGCATTCATGCAAAAATACAAAAAAAAAATGCACGTTAAAAATAGAAAGTAACTCTTTATATTTTTTACATGCATTTTTTTTTTGCCTTATCCGATTTAAAAACGAAAAAAAGAAGGAAATTTTACAATAATGTTAACAAATCTGTATCATATGTTGGAGGCTTTTATTCTATGAAAGAAGCGGCACAACGCGAATAGTTTACAAATAAATCCGACGCGATTAGTGGCTGCGTTTTAGCTTCTAGGAGGGCGGAAAACAATTTCTGTTCAATATTTTCATAGTCAATATTAAATATAAAATAGCATAATTGCATCCTACAGTCGAAACTGGATGGGCACCTCACAGGTACAAAGTGTTTTTTTTTCTCGCCTTTCACTTACTGATCCCAGATTTGGTACAATTTGGCAATACACAAGCATTTCATAAATTCTTTTTACGGGCAGAATTTTGTAATCTTATGATCGTACTAATAAGATCACAAAATTCTACCCCGCGAATAAAGAGATTTTTAAAGTCAATATTTAATGTAAACTAGCATAATTCCATCCTACAGTCGAAATTGGATGCGCACCTCGCCGAAACAATTGGGTTTTTTTTATTTTGTTTTTTACTAGGTTTGGCTTTATGCTGTTGGCCGCTGAGGCCTTTACAGCGTACCGGGCAAGCGCAGATGGCGCAGGGCTTTAATAAAGCTTGTTAAATCTATGGACGACTAGCTCAAGAGCCTCAAGAACGTACTCCGTAATGCGGTGTGCTTGTTGGACCTAGGAGTGTCTGGGTCTAAACCCAAACTGCTCGTCAGGGAGAATATTATTTTCTCTAACGTGGGACCAGATGCGCTTCAGAAGGGAAAGGGGGGAGAGCGTCAAGAGAAAGAGAGACATTATGATTTAAAATACAGGAATTACTCACGTACGATTCAGTCGATTATTCCGACTATAGTTTCAACCGCATTAGGCGGTCTTCATCAGGGCGAGTGCACGCGCGCTGCTGCGTCTCGTGTTTTAAATCATAATGTGTGAAAACCACGTCAGTTTCCATAATAGAAAGGGAGACGTCGTCAGAGGTGGTTGGTGGTGATTGGAATTGGTCTTCTTAAGGCTCTCGCCTAGAAGCTACAGTCTTAGTCGGGAGGTTCTGAAGGGCTAAGTTGGGACCCAGCGAAATCACAACTAGTCGGTGGTCAGAGTTGAGCTCGTGAACCACTTCTAACGAGCTGGAGTGCTATGCCTTTTACAAGTGCTATGTCGAAAATGTTAGGCCTAAGGGCTAGGTTAGGTTAGGCTAGGTTAGGTTCCGAGAAGATCTCCCCCGAGGGTTCTCACCTTGTCGTGGCGGGGAGGCTCAGTAGTCGTGGCTTCGGCAACCACGGTGAAGCCAAGAGGAATCCGAGGTGTGGTCACTTCTTGGGACTTTTAGCCCAAAACCCACATGGAAGCGGCCTAAGTAGGGTGTGGGTCTGTTTAGGCAGACTAACAACTGAGGCGGTACAGTGCCGCATGGGCGACACTGTTGGTGTGTCGTTGCCACTTTCCCTACCTTCCGCAGCCCAAACGGGGTCGCCACCGTTTTGATGGCGGACGCGGTGGGGACGCCTGTAGCCCCGACATTTTGCGCCGAGGTGGAACACCGTTGGGTTTTTAGTGGGTAGGCCGTCAGTGGCGGGATTCGGGTTTTTGTAACACACTGCATATATACTATACTTGTATATTAACGTATTTAATAATAAGGAGAGAGAGAGAGACCAAAAAATAGATCTCTCACTATCTCTTTGGAAAAATTTTTTTTACAATGGAAACCAACAAATTTTATGTGTCATCGCTCGGCCGGCGTGGCACTACTGGTTTGCCGTCGACATGTCGTCTGCTGGTACCGCTGCGCTACCTTTAACCCCGTCCCACGCTCAACACCAAAAGTTCATATTTTTTCTGCCTCTGTGATCTGCATATCCGATCTGCTGGTTTTATAATCTTCGTTTGTCCATTTACACTTATTTAGCAGTAATAGTATATTTTTTGCTCAGACCCATCTCTTGAGTTAGCTTAACTACTTCCTCGAGGGTAAATAATTGTCATTGGGCGAAATTTCCATTACAGTACGAAGTAGCTTCTTGATTAAATAGAATTTAATCTTAACATTTATTTCCATCCACTCTAATTTTTAAGCTTAGTTCAATTTAGAGGAAACCATTTCTTTAACATACTTAGTTAACATTTTCAAATGTACCTGTTTTCAAAATATGCCTACCTAGTTACCTATGTATCTGAACCTATGTATGAATCTACTAGTTTCACACATTTAACTACTAAAGACTTAGGATACTTACATAAAACTATGTAAAGTATTACATTTACTTCATGAGACAAATTCACATCAATATTTTTTTATTTATGTATGTTTTAATACTGAGATAAAAATCACTTACACATTGAACTAACTTCGCATTGGCTAAAGCCTATTGCCATTTCGTCTAAAAGAAGACGACATGATACAAAATAAGCCTCTAAAGTTATTCACGGAGAGACAAATAGCAATTTCAGTTAATTTTTATGTCTTTCACATTTGTCTAATCATTCTTAAATAATTAAGAGTTTCCCTTGTTTTGTAAATTAATTTAAATGCTAGTAAGCAACCTCCTCCTAAAGTAGGGGTTGTTTAAGCATTGCATAAGCATAAAAACCAACACATTCAAGGAATTACCTTTTCCAGTAAACTGAATAATATATAGTTATTTAATTTAAAAAAACACAAGGGGATCAGCTAATTGAGTTGTTTAGAATTTTCCAACCTTCTAGGAATCGACGTACGAGTAGGTGTAGAAATTATAGCGCGAAACTCGTGTAGGAAGGGCCTCGATTAAAGCTAGGTTTACACATTGTACTGCACATAATTTCTGCAAAATTAGTCTTATCCATAAACAGTGGCGCGGAGCCGTGTAGTAATGGGTACTTTGTTTTGTACTGCATTGTACTGCTACAAACGTGCATTGCTAACCATAACGTGCAAGTGCAATGCCTTATAAACCTAGCCTAAAGTCAGCCCCACACGCTACGCGTTACTGATGGCCGAATCCATCCACAATGTCAAAAGATCAAAACGACAAAAGGTCGCAAATTTTCCAAAGAGCCAAATGTCCAAGAAACAAAAAGTCCAAGGCGCACAATAACCCAGGAGCAAAATGTCCATAGCGCAAAAAGTTCAAAATTCCACTCCGAACGGTTACTACAAGGTGAACCGATACATAAAATTAATGACCCGGTTTCTGAATTGAGTTTTGTAAAAATTGGGACGAATTTGTAGTTAAGTATTCCCATTAAAAAAAAAAAAAACATTTTAAAATCGATTCATAAATAACTGAGTTGAGCCTCGCATCTTGAGGCAGCTAAACCACGCTTACTGCTCCTCACGCAGACTCAAATATGTCCTGCTGCCGTATCATAACTCACCTACCCAGGCTACGGCTTGGAGAACATATTTAAGGCTCATGGCCGCCTATACTTATGTATGACGACGTTTGTGTTAAGCGTCTCCGAGACCTTGAAGATCCCAAATTATCTGTTTTGTGGATTTTGGTCGATACTGGGCTAGACAAGACTGTCTACGCTGGAGTTTACCGTTCGCACACTGGTGATGCGGAGACAACTAGGTTGTGCCAACACTTCAGTAAACCGGCAGACGTACTTCCCAGCTAATACTTCAAGGGAATTTTAACGTTAATAATAAATTCTAATCTCAAACAGCTTTTTCACCACGAGACCGACCGTGCGGGTTAAGAAGCGTACAATCTAGCATTGACTCTAAATTTCACTCAACTGGTAGCAGAAAATACTAGAGTTCCCGACGTTGCAGGTCATTTAGCCAACTGCCCAGGTCATTTAGCCAACTTCCTTGACCTTCTGCTAACTAACGAACCAGACAAATATTCAGTGTCCGTGACCTCGCCTCTCGGTATATCAGATCGTTGTCTGGTGAAGTTTGTATCGTTCTACTCGCCGCCTGACCTCAGCTCTAAAAAGCCGCGGCGAGTATGGCGGTACAAGTTGGTAGATTGGGGCTAGATGCCGAGCTTTTCTGCTTCTTATCCCTGGCGGATTCTTGGTTTACTACCGACAGCCCAAGGTCAACCACCACAGACAAGCTCCAGGTCTGCGCTGATGCTACTACGGAGGTGTTGTAACAGGCCTTGGAATATTTTCTTAAATTTTCTGACACTCCATTTCCAGGTTCGAAGCGGCCTTGGTTTAGCGTGGATTGTGTCCGCGCAGCTAAGACCAAAAAAGCTGCGTATCCTGCTTGGGTTGTAGCTCATCAGCAGAAGGCCTTTAACACTGCAGCCAGGTCTTGTAAAAAGGTAATTTAGAGAGCTCTATTTGACCTTATTAGCCGGATCAGTGTGAAGCTGGCTTCTTATCCTGCTGAAAGTAAGTCTTGCTGGTTCTTGGCAAAATCGGTTAAGTTGAATTGCAGCCGCCTTTCTCTGCCTCTAATAATGAAATCTGATGGGTCACTGGCCTTCTAGGTCTTCGTGGTTTATCTTAGGTTACAATGTCCATAAAAAAAACAAAGAAATTGTCAAGAAATATTTTTACAAAACCCAATTTGGATGACGGAAAGTCGGTTTATTTTATTTTATTTATTTATGTAAACGTTAATAAATTATACTTACACCATAATCTTACTTCATGAGATAGGGAATACCGAATTAAGAGAAAATGTAAGTACATAATAAGATTGTTAATAAAGGCTATTATTGTTATTATTAACGTTCGTAGTGAAATTTGCGACTTTTTGCGTCATGGACATTTTGCTCTTTGGTCTTTGTCAGCCTTGAACATTTTGCTCCCAGGTCATTGTGGGCTTAGAACATTTTGCTTCTGGGACATTTAGCTCTTTGGACAAGTTTTTGACCGTTTCTCATTTTGCTCTTTTAACATTGTGCGACTAAACCGTTCCACTACACGCTCCCATCTGATTGCGTCAGTCCTTACACGTGCACAGGTAGATCTCTCCGGTAAACTATAGTGTGTATGCATGGCTTAAGAGCGCCCGAAGCATTAGCAGGGATGATAAGACTCCGGACCCCAGCCTATGTTAAACAATACAATACGGTCACAAGCGAGCTATTGATTTTCGTTGTAGTAAAATTTAGCATAGTATTTTTAACATTGAAACATTAATACTTGTAACAGTAAATAAATAAATTAAATAAATTCGGGACACTTCCACACACGGTCGACTGACCCCAAACTAAGCAAAGCTTGATGTACTATGGCTGCCAGAGACTGATATACATACTTAGATATTTTTAAATACATACATAAATACATAGTAACACCCAGACATAGAACAAATACAAATGTTCATCACATAAATGTTTACCCTAGGTGGGAATCGAACCCACGCCCCAAAGCTCAGAATGCAGGTTCACTACCAACTGAGTCACCGAGGCAGTCAAGAGAAGAAAACGAGTTTTTTTTTTTTGGAAACAGTGGAGATGTAAAATGTACATCAATTAAATTATTTGAGTTGTTTATTTAACTTAATTACTTTCTTGATAGCTTAATTGAAACATTTGAAGCCATTTTGAGTAGTATTCTTTATTTATTTAAAGCGCTAAAGTAATTGTAGATAGCTTTGGCAGACTATTAGCGTAAGGATGGCGTGTTGACAACCAAAAACTCTGTGGAAACACTTTGTAAATATATTGTTTTGGCACAGAGTAGCATTTATGTATCTAATTTAAAATAAGGAAATAATTTCTGATAGGATTTGGAGGATAACTAAAATTCGATTAAATCTGCCGAATGTAAGCATAGCGGGTTTAGTGATGATGATTGTTAATCGGAAAGCGCAGGTGCGGAAATAACAACACAGCAGTTCGCTAACAAGTAGTGTAATCGACTGACGGGACGCGCCGGTCGCAGCCGTGCGCGCATCTACTTATATGTATAACTAACATCCCATCCTCGTCGCCATTTGTTAATCGGAAAGCGCAGGTGCGGAAATAACAACACAGCAGTTCGCTAACAAGTAGTGTAATCGACTGACGGGACGCGCCGGTCGCAGCCGTGCGCGCATCTACTTATATGTATAACTAACATCCCATCCTCGTCGCCATTTGTTAATCGGAAAGCGCAGGTGCGGAAATAACAACACAGCAGTTCGCTAACAAGTAGTGTAATCGACTGACGGGACGCGCCGGTCGCAGCCGTGCGCGCATCTACTTATATGTATAACTAACAATGATAAAATATTTTAATTTACAATTACTGTATTTTAAAGTCCCTTATTACACGAAATCACAATCAATCACAAAAACAAGTTTTTTTTGGCGCCTTTGATATGAAGGATTATGATGATCAGGTGCAAAAAAATACAGCTGGTAGAAGAAACAACCAACTAAAGTATAATAATTGAAGTACAATTTTGAAAATAATTCTCATTTAAAAAATAAAAACACAAAAAGTATATTCTTAAGAAAGCTAACGGAATGTAGTTCTCTAAATTTTAAGCGATTACACTACATTGTTTTTATTATTAAATAGCCAGATAAGTTGTCTAAAGTTTAACCAAGCAATTTATTCTTATATTTTGTTCTTATTACAATTAATACCAATAAAAACGACAAAAGAATGTATTTCTAGGCGCCGATCTCATTTTGCCATCAAGTATGATTTACGATTTTCAACTCTAAATAAAGCGGTTAAGTAAAAGCACATATGTGTGGGTAGATAATTGTGGAATAACCGAGCCTTAACATAACGAAAACGACATGAAAGAATCCTTATTTTCAATCAAATTACAATCCCGATTGAAAATCAAACATATAGCGCTACGCTCATGTCCACTTCGTAGCACGCGGCGTAGCCATTTTCGTAGCAGCCTACGAGGCTACACAATATTTATTTTATGACTTTCATGTAATGCTCGCAGTAATTTAACATGAAACCTCCTTCGTTACTATTCCTCGGAGCTTTACCGCAACCGAATAAATTGGATATTTCATTTTTACGACTAAATCTAATATTCACGTCGTATTGTTAAGTTTATGTAGATTCTAGCGAATGTAAGTAAAGAGAATATAAAAATGAGGAAAATATGCGTTCTCTAGTGTTTTATAGGGTTTATGGTTATGTAGGGGGCTTAGAGGTAGCAACGTCGTCTAGGCGCCAGCCGGTCGTCGACCCCTTGTTTGTGACTTCCGTGCCGAATCCTGATGCACTTTGACTGCATTGATCCCCTCTCTCCTTCTCCCGACCTACCCCATGGACCCCCCTCGAACACCTTTTGCTGTTACTTACGGGGTCGTGAAATGTCTCTAGCTATACAGTCAGAGAATAGGTATAGCACCATTAACGTACCTACAATTTACATCAATGTAGACTTTAAGTCTTGTATTTCGTGTCCGATGTGCAAGATTTTAAGTCTTGTATTACTTGTCGATGTGCACATACTCGTAGCTACAGTTTAATATTGCGTGGGTTTAAAATTTACGGAAGAAGTACGTACGTATGTAGGTGAGAAATGCAACATTTTGATTTTATGAGGCTTTTTGCGCGTTGCGTTGGCGTGTTATTTATATTACTTGAAAAAGAAAGTTGAACAAGCTTTTTCGGTTAATATTTTTGCTCACGGTATTCAGTTAATCGAGACTAAATTTAGTCAAATTAAGTCTATAGTACCTGGATGGCCGAGCTTTGCTCGGTATTTTTTTTTTTTTTTTTTATTGTGTTTTTTGGATAATAAACAATTGATTTTAGTCTAACCTCAAAGCAAACACTCATTGACTTCGTGTTACTTAACAACGCCATCTGCTGTTGTGTCGTTAAAGCAATTAGTTGCTCACAAAAAATAGTAGTATTATTATTCGCCAATAGATGTCAGGAAGAGTCATATTTTTCAGTTGAGATTGATTATCGATAAAACACGAATAAAATGATATTTTCTAAAAATGATTCCTAGCTAGATCGATTTATCGCCCCCGAAACCCCCTATATACTAATTTGTATGAAAATCGTTGGAGCCGATTCCGAGATTCCAATTATATATATATATATATATATACAAGAATTGCTCATTTAAAGGTATAAGATTACTACATAAGTCTATACAAGTACTACATTAAAGTAAAATAAATAAGTCAAACTCACGTTGCTCATGAAACAAAACAGCAAAACCATAAAAATGATTCCATTGTTTTAAAAACTTTTTCGCAACTTTGTGTTGCGAAAAAGTTTAATAAAAATATTTCGTTTGACTTTTTGCAGACTTTGTGAAATTTTCAAGAACATTTTTTAAACACGAAGTCTTACAAGCTTCAAATAGAAACTTTGGTAAACTCCTTAAAGGCAATTATTTCTAGCCCGTAAGCCTACACGTGAAATACCAAGCCTGTGATTAAGCAACTAAGGCTCTGATACACGAGTGTAAATAACGCTTGCCAGATATTACTGATTATCTTTTAAAAATAAACAATGATTTTTTTCACCCTATAGAACTACATACATATATTGGCTTATATAATAAGAAATTATTCCTCAGTATTTTTAATGATATGTCAATATCGTTTTAAATTGCTTCATCTCATTATAATCCACAACCCCACCGCACCTGTGGACGGTTGCTCAACTCGTAGCATCGTAGCATATGCTACGAAACTCGCTACGATATTACCGCTGACAGTTTATAACTGCTCGTGAAGACTGTCTGAAGCTGGTCCCACGCAAAAAGGCTGAATAATCATTAGCATTGCAAAAAAATACGTAAGAAAGTTTATTCTCATTTTAGATATGAAAATACATTTTCATCAAGTAAACGGCATTGTAAATGAAAGAATAAGTGTTAATTGGGGCATTGAATGTGTTACACTAGAGTATGTATGTTGTATTTCTGGAAAATGGGTGTGGAGAGTAGCAGACTAAATTATTCGAATTTGTGTGGAACACCGTACCTTGATCCGTAAATTAAACCATTGCGGAATTCGTAGAATCGCTCTAGATCTCGTCGAGTTTAACTGATAGACAAGAAAAAGGTTGGAATTAATGGCGTCACATCTTCCGGGTCTTCAGTTACAATGGGAGTACCACAAGGTTGTATCTTAGGCCCGTTCTATTTTTTAGCGTATATTAATGATTTGCCGCCTATACATAGTTAAGGACCTTACAGACGTTCTATTCGCTGATGATACATCTCATATTTTAGAACAGATAGGCCAGATAGTGAGCTTGTGCATGTGAACAACGTACTGAATATTATTTCAAGATGGTTCGCTGCGAACAATTTGTTACTTAATGCAAAAAAAAAACAAGTGTTTAAAGTTTTCCATGCCTAATTTGTAGAGTCAAACGCTTAATGCCTTGAGCCTTATGCTCGAGGGTGATAAACTTAACATAGACCAGGCGACGGTGTTCCTGGGTTTATGCATTAATTCCAAACTGCAATGGGGTACTCATATTAGTGCTCTGTCTGGGAGAATTAGTTCTGCTGCTTATGCGATACAGCATGCATGCTGAAATAGCTACAGCTCGGATGGTTTACCTTGCTTACTTCCACAGCATAATGTCATATGGAATTTTGGTGTGGGGTTCAGCTGCTCATGTAGAGGCAATTTTTATTTTGCAAAAGCGATTGGTCCGTACTACCTACGAGATGGGTCTAAAAACGAAGGAAATCTATCCAAAGACCATATATACCAGTATATACCATACCATATATACCATATACCAGTGTGTTTTCTGACGTCAAATTAGCATTTGCGTCATTGCAAAGTCAAGTGTGCTATGAACTGTGAACTGAAACCTTGTTATTCACTAGTTGCCTACCAATTGGGATTAGGTATCTCGATAAGCCGGCCTTCTATGACGTTATGTTATGTTATTTACTACTACGAGTATACTGATTTAGTTATAGACGACTAAAATTTCGCTAACTCACTTTATACAAACAATACAAAAGTTCTTTGTCGCTCACATCACATCACATGCTAAGTTTAATAATAAAAAAATGCAAAGGTGAGTTTGGTCGTTAGTTTGTTTTTTACGCTTGCACTACTCAAGCAAATTGTCATGAATTTTTGCATACCTACGCGTTATCAGGGATGCAGAAAAGGATACGGGGACACCTTTCATCCCTACAAAATTACTTAACTGTTTCTGTAGAACCGCGGGTGCAACCAGAGAACAGGGACCCTATTCGGAGATTTGAGATTTTCATCTCACTTTTTTTCGTCCTTGTTGCTCTCGTTTGAAACGTCAGAGATGTGAGAGTGACCAAGATAAAATCTCATCTCATCTCACGCGCAGGAATAGCCCCCAGCTAGTTTCATATTTTTGAGACTAACAACGAGGCGACACAGCGTTTGAGAATACAAAAGCGAATATTGGCTTGATATGTCCAATTTTTAACTACATTGGCAATCGTTTTTGAACGTGAAGCCAAGCAATGCGTATTTACCATAAAAATACAATTTTTTTATGAAATAGCCATTATCTTAGGAAATAAAGTGTATGTAAAATCAGGTTACGAAATGCAAGCGTGTTGGAAAAATTTATTAGCCTTACGTAACTATGCATCTAGTTAGATCATTGACGGATGTATTACCCATAAGGACAGTAGGGATTAAAAGTTAAATTAATGCTATATTAATATAGTAATTATTGTGAACCTTACCGTGGCCAATTTCGCACAACCTCGACACACGCCGCTGCGCCATGCGGTTGCGCCATTTCTTAGAGCATGCTAAAAACAAAACGACGAATTTCAACGGATAGCAACAATCTGTAAGTTGAAAACATAAAGATATACTTTTCTGATCGCCATCTCAAGAAAATAATATTTAACTGGGTCATCCAGAGATCTTTATCATATCTTTTTTATCTTTATTAGTTAGATGTCTCTTCTTAGAAACACTGAACGTAAGTAAAGACCACAAGCTGCTTAAGAATTCATGAAGGATGTAGGCGGTAGTTCAGTCATTATGAGATGGAATGTCTTAGTAACAGCTAATGTAGACTAGCAAACTTATCTGAGGGGATGGCCAAATTATGGAACTAAAATTTCAAAGGAAGAGTATCGGGTTTGTTCAATGAATGCGATCTTAGCTCTCCTATTCAATTCTACGTTGAGCTTGTTGTTTTGTTAAATAGAACTATAGCATTCTCTATCTTCCAGTTGTGCCAGCATCGTCGGCCTTCAGCATAAATAATAATGACTATAGCGTAGCTAATAAACCTATAGTCACATGAAATCATTATGATTCTTATTTACAAAGTTTATTTATTTGCTTTACCAAAATTATCATAATCTGCTGTCGTTTTTACATTTGATTTTTTTCAGAAATAGAAATAAAAGTAGTAGGTACTGCTTACTAGTCAGAAACTAACCAATTCAATTCAGTTCATTTATTCATTGCGTTTACGGGTAAAATAGAGATGTCAAAAATTGCTTGCAACTACTTATTAAATTACACAAAAAATAGTATGAGTCAAACCATTTCTATTTTCATTACTTCCTACTTCTCAGAGATAGGACGATAACGATGTTAAGACGTAATAGGTAAGAATACTCCATGTAGTGAACCATAAGCGATCCTCGTACTTGTCTACCTGACGGCGGCAAAACAAAGCATATATGTAAACAGTCATCAATACAAACCTACCCACCCTAAAATTAGTGAACTTTCCCTATCGTAAACACAAAAATACTTAGGTTTCTATTATTAGCTTTATTACGTCGTAAATAAATAATAATGTCACTGAAACGTCGAGTCTAAATTTAAGCCAAAGAATCAATGTACTGCACGCTATAACGATATTCTAGGTAGGTGTTTCAGCTCCATTCCATATGCCACGACCCTCCGCTAGGCAAATGCCTCCCCGCGGACCCATAATAGGAGGCAAAGATTTTTACCGCACTTTTAAGCTTTCGATACGTATTTCCCAATGTAGGATGGGGGATGTGATAGTGTAGGACTTGGGAGTATAAGACACGTCAACATTTGGACAATAAAAACATTAGCAAGAAGGAGATGAATAATCTCAAGCTCGATCGATAGCAGTATGGAGCGGGTGGGTGAGGGGTGTTTGCGGGGAGGTGCTGGGGTGTCGGCGGGAGGGGAGGTTTCATTGAGAACGTGTGGGCGGCGAGCGTGGGCGACCTCTTTATAAAGCCGCCCGGCTCTCCCTCCTACGTGTAGTCGTGCTCCGATCGCGAACAGAGAAACATTGAATAGTGTTAAATGTTCAACATGCATCAGTCAACTTCAAGGTAAGTCGACTTTGCCTTTCATGCTTCAAATATAATTTTTGGTTTAAAAAAATATTTTTTTACTTTACACTTTATTAAACTGGTGCATTATTTTTCTTAATGAACTCGTTATCTGTCAAATGATACAATTTATCGCACCTAATTATATGTAAAACTTCTCCAGTGAGCGTTGTACAAAATGCTTATTTATTTAATTTTTTGTTGTAGGTTCCTGACGATCCTACTTGGCTACTTAGTAGCGCAAGCCAAGACATATCCAATGCAAACTTGGTCAATGTATCCTCAACCCCCAAGGGAATATGCCAATGATGAATATTATTATACGCCTAAAGTGCAATATTACTACGACGCGCCCGCCATGAGCCTTCCCGATGAGCATGAACAAGTTCCATATTACTACGACCCCTATGGTCACTTTGTGCCCAACGAGATCCCGAAGGAACAGGAAGAGAGACTAGCCGCACTCCCTATCGGACAGGAGACTTGGTTCGAAAGCGATCCGCCCCGCTGGCGGTCCAACGACGACGATGACGTCAGTGCGGCTTTCCTCGACAATTTGATTCTCACCCAAATGGCTCAAGACGCACAACGGCGCCGTGAAATTGCCCACGCCGCCTTCCCGCCTGTTGATTACGAGGAGAGGGATGTCGAAGACGAAGACGTCAGAGAGCTGAAAGCGTTAGCGGGAAAACCTCTTTACCATGTACCTAAAACTGTTCCTAACCTGTACGAAGACGACGATTACGTTGCGGATGATGGCTTTATCAACTGGAATGGAAACAAAAGAAGTGTGACTACAGCCGTTCCTACGACGAGCACGCAGGAGACTCCGAGCGTCGGTCAGAAGGAGGTGGTGATGCCGCGGCCTGCCCAGACTCACAACCATCTAGACCAGCATAAAGAAATCAAGCAAAATGATTTCTACGAGACTATTGCGCAACTTCTGGCAAACAAATCTGCGAAAACACAATCCCAAGTAAGTTTTTATGTAATACGATAAAACTGTCTTATATCCATATTTATTAAAGTGGGTTCTCAAAAGAGCCGTATAAGTATTAAATATTAGTGTCGGCCGTTGGAGTACTGAGTCGGGCGGTGAAGGCCCGAAGTCTAAAAATAGCCTGCCGAAGCCGGGCCGGGGGGTGGCGGCGGGTGACACAGTGGCTCGGGGCCGGGTCAATCGAGCGGGGAGGGCGACGCCAACGCCACTACCACCTACCCGCTTTTACCACTTTGAGATCACTTATGTTAACACACTTATAAATCCTCTCAAGCGACTGCTTTTAGCTAACACGGTCGTACATTTTTGTCAACAGGAGGCTTCGGAGGAACGCAGAATTGAGAAGCGTTTCGTCGCCGGCGACTCTGATCTCGTGCTGGAGCTTCGAGGCCTAAAGCATCGCATCCCGACCTAAACAGAAAGCATCTGATTTATCGCTAACTAACATGAGACTGAGTATAATGTAGACTTTATAAAAACTTCATAGACGACACTCCAGTCGTGACACAGGAAAACAAACCAAAAAAATAACAATCGTTTATTTGTATGTAGTTTTCTGTTTTGTGTAGCTAACTAGACTCTGAATAGTGCGACTCGGCCTAATGTACAATGATTTCAACGGTCTTCTTAGTGTTAGATTATTTTGTAACAAATACCTAGTATTAATTCCGAAGGCATGATTATGAAATTGATGGTAATATTCGTACAAAGTGTGACTATAATCCCAGGAACAGATGTGTCTATTGTATTTTGCGTAAACTAGTGTAATTTTGAAGTTGCTCCCTTCAAAGTGCAGCTATTAGATCGCACAATATTATGTGCATTTGTAAATATGTGTAGATAATGTATTTAGGACTTAAGTAATGAAATCAAAAATCATAATTTAAATATCTCTAAGTACCTTTGAAATGACTCTGTGACATCTAAAGCCTACTTGATCTACTTGTACTAAATCGCATGGCCTAAAGCCCATCATTTCTGCAAGCGGTGCTGAGATTATTTTAAACTTCATTAAATGACAGTCTATGCGGACAATACCACAAAAATTTGCAAAGCAAACTTTAAAGTATACCTATTTCTAAGTAGGTCCTAATTCTCACGGAAAGCGGAGGATTACGTGATATTTTAGCTTTACAGCTTCTTAAAACGTAATGATTTTAACACACACGGTCTAAGACCTTTTCCTAGTGAAAAATAACTTAAAATCGAACTTACCTGTCTTTCGCATAAGGTATGTTAATGTTTACCATCTTTTGATAAAGTCTATCAATTTGCAAATGATTTTTTATAAAATCTTTCTTACGTACTATATATTTGCTACATCATTAGGTACTCGTACGATTAAAAAACTTTGATAAAATATCTTTCCTAAGCACATATCTAAGTACTAATTAAAATTAAAATAAAGTCAAATTACTTTTCTGACATAGAAAAACTATCCAAATTCTTAACTAACATAGTAATATCAATTAGTAGACCTGTAAAGTATTATTAGTCATGTTAAAATTGTTGTTGTATAAAATATTGTGAAGAAATGTATGAAAATACCTAGTTACCTACTAGGAAAATAGTCATTTCCGATTTCTTTTCCGATTGAAGACTATTTTATTTTTGTAGAAAGTAGTTTAACAGAAAGCTGAAATCAGAGCAGTCAATGGCTAGACTGTGCCTAAAGTATTTGCTCATATTTTTTCATAACTATTAGGTATGTACCTAGTACCTATATAGGTTTTCGTAGCAATCTACGGATGCATGGCTATTTGTGTATCTCTATTTTCTATTTATATAGACATTTATTATGGTATTTTTTTAAACAAAACGTATGTAATTGTATTGTCTGTACCTATAAATACAATACTGTACTTAGAAATCTATGACGATCTTGTACCTATGTACCTACTACTGATTACTTGAAAAATAAAAAAAATATGATAAAATAAACTTGGTGCCTCATTTTGTATAAGTTTTTTTCGCATCTTAATTTTATTTTATTTTATCTCTAAGTTTAAAAGATAATTGACTGAGCACAGCAAAGGTGTCAGACATAGACATTTGTACCTAGGTACGAGTATGTAGGTATCTACTATGTTTATTTTGTCCGATGATAGCGTGACGTGAGTACTAATTGATAACTCAATAACTAATATTAGGAACAGAAAGACATGTTTTGCTAACATAAAAATTGGTAAAAGGTACACGAGTAGGTTATCATGTATGAGTGTTTTTACTTACTACACTAGCTGCGCCCCGCGGTGTTACCCGCGGTTAAAAAGTATAATATGTTAATTTTAGAGCTAGTTAGTTTACGCGTGCGATTTAATCAGAGCTCAGTTTTAGCTTGCGTTTACTTCATGGGGGATAAATTATCTACGTGATATATTAGCGACACCGCGCCCACGACCACCCTCACCACGTTCATGACTTGTTCATGTTCGCGTCTTCTCATATCTGTGATGCGCAATCTGATGCCGTTGCACAATATTGGTGCATCCAGGTTGCAACAGTTACGACACCGCAGCTTACATTTATTTCACGGAAGCTTTTAGTTTGGATGAAGCTGGAGGTAATCGAAGGTATCAGGCTAGGTAAACAAAAAAAATCACCATCTAAAACAGACATTTTGACTAATTGTAGAGTACGAATTATATTTTGGGGAGGTATATAGTATATAGTTTGAGCTCCTCAGCCTTGAATAAAAAGCTATTGTAAGCTATATCTGTGCTAAATTTTATCCAGATCCGTTCACTCATTCTGGCGTGATTGAGCAACAAACATCCATCCAAACTTTCGCATTTATAATATCACAAGCTGCGCCCCGCGGTTTCACCCGCGGTTAAAAAGTATCCTATGTGCTATTCTAGACTATAATCTATCTCTGTGTCAAATTTCATTCAGATCTGTTCAGCCAAAGAGTAACAAACAACCGTCCATCCATTCTTACAAACTTTCGCGTTTATAATATTAGTAGGATATATGCTTGCTCATGCCACGGGAGCGCTACATTTTCAAGGGATAAAAGTAGCCTATGTACAGTTGTACACATTGTGTTAACCCAGAGTGTTAGCTACCTGCATTTAAAAAAAAATACATTCGTTCGGGTTTGTAAGAGTGGCAAATGCATTAATATATTTAGATTTCTTGCTCATCCCACGGGAACACTAAATTTTTACGGGATAAAAAGCAGCCTATGTGCTAATCCAGGATGTCAGCCACCTCCATACTAAGTTTCATTACAATTCATTCAGCCGTTTGAGGGTGAAGAACTAACAAACATATACACTCACAAACTTTCGTTAGTCCAACTAAGTCAAACATCATTTCTTCTGAAAACGCTGGAGAGACTAGTACACATAAGGGATAGTGCGCTTATCAGCAATCCACTACATCCTCAACAACAGGCCTACCGTAAAGGCAGATCAACAGAGTCGGCACTACACAATATGCTGGTGCATAAAATAGAATCGGCTATAACCAATAAATCGTCAACACTTGCTACCTTTATAGACATAGAGGGAGCGTTCGACAAAACAATGCACAACAGCATCAACCGCGCCCTTAAGAAATTCAAGGTAGAACCAGTCATAAGAAACTGGATCACTGAGCTAGTCAGCAAAAGAGCGGTCCAGATAACGGTGAACACTACCATTAGAGCAAAGGTAGTCAGAGGATGCCCACAGGGGGGCGTCCTATCACCACTCTTATGGAACATAGTAGTAGATAGCCTCCTAAAAAGACTAAATGGCAGAGGATACACTACTATCGGATATGCAGATGACCTCGCAATACTGATAAACGGAAACGCGGAAAACGTGCTATGCAAGGTAATGCGTTCGGCCCTTCAGATTGTAGAGGAATGGTGTGACGAATATAAATTGTCAGTAAATCCAAAAAAGACAGAACTCATCCTTTTCACCAACAAAAGGAAACTACCAGAATTACAATTACCAAAACTCTTCAACACCAAACTCACCCTATCAACAGAAGTCAAATACCTGGGCGTGATACTTGACAACAAACTGAATTGGGCGAGCCATTTAGAAAACAAAATCAGAAAAGCGTGTATAGCCTTCTATCAGTGTAAAAGACTCGTTGGTAAGAAATGGGGTTTTAACCCAAAAATCACACTGTGGCTATACACCTCAGTAATAAGATCATCTCTAACCTACGGATCAGTTGTATGGTGGCCCAGAACACAACTGACCACCGTCAAATCGAAACTCCAAAGCCTACAACGCTTAGCAAGCGTAGCAGTCACTGGTTGCATGAGAACCACTCCATCAGCCGCGCTGGAGTACCTTCTTAATTTGAGACCTCTACATCTGGTCATACAAGAGGAGGCTAGGGCAGCCGCCCTAAGACTCAAAACCAATGTATCACCACATTCAGAATCCATGAAACGGATCCTAAAGGAACTACCACTCCTTAAAGCGCCCATGGATAGGATACCATGTCAGCATGTCTTCGATAGAAGATACAATATCCGACTTAACGCAGAAGCAAAAGATAGCTCTGGTATCAAAGAAGTCAGGGTATACACAGACGGCTCCAAAACCGCACACGGTACTGGAGCAGGTGTCTTCTCGAATGACTTAAACATTAAAATATCGACCACTCTGGACAAACTGAACACAATTTTCCAAGCAGAATGCATTGGCATCACCAGAGCACTGTTGCACAGTCCGTTGCAACCAGAGATGTCGGAGATCTTGAAATAAAGATAATCTCGGACAGTGCATCTGTACTGCAAGCTCTACAAAACAACACCATTAACTCTGCCCTTATTATGGAGTGTCACAATGCACTCCAATCCATTGCAAACACAAATAAAGTAACCACCAGGTAATGACGCAGCAGACGAACTGGCCAGAAGGGGATCAGAAGGTATAGTGTATGGACCGGAACCACTAATGCCCATACCCCTGGCGCAGACAAAAACATGGCTGCGTAATAAATCTGTAGAGACCCACCTTAGGGAATGGACAAATGTTGAGGGCTGCAGGCAAACCAAAGATGCAGTTCCGGTGTCATCTAAAAGATTTGCACGCAACCTCATCCGACTAAATAGGGATAGAATTCGTAAAGCTATAGGCATTATAACTGGTCACTGTTCCCTAAATAAGCACTTGTTTAATATGGGTGTGACTGACAGCCCTCTATGCAGAGGATGCATGGAAGCGGAGGAAACGCCACGGCATGTGCTATTGGAATGCACGAGCGTGGCCGATCAAAGGGCTCAGATCCTTCAATCCCCATCGTCGTTCCCAGAGGCTTGTAGCGGCCTGAAAAGGTTGCTAACCTTCTGGGAACACCTGGGTTGGTTGGAGTGAGGGCAAGAAGGAAAAAGGAAAGTACACGCACAATGGCCCAATCAAGTAGCTAACTGCGGATAACGCCCCGTAAAACAAACAAACAAACGTCTCCCTCTCCCTCGACGCTCTCAATAGCCACCTTCACACCGCCATTGGCGACTCCTTGAGATAGGTACCAGCTTAGGGCAACCAACGCTGGGCCCTTCCCGAGGATGTAAGGGAGCTACTGAGAGCAAAACACTCTGCCATTAGGGCTTATGACTGTACTCCCCAAGGACTGGCCAAGTGCCTGGCCGACAGCCTCGAGACGCAAAGAAGCCCCAGTCTAGACCAAGTCGACCCGGTCACCGCGAGTCAGTGGACGCGGTAATCGACGAAGTCTCTGCCCTCCCACCCCTTACTCCTCTCAAGCCAGTCACGGCTTCGGAAGTTAAGTCGATTATCAAGGACCTCCAAGCCAAGAAGGCCCTAGGAGTGCTCAAGCTCTTTCCCATTGCCCTTATCCACCTACTAGTAAGCATCTTCAATGCCGCCATTACCAACTGCATCTTCCCCGACCCCTGGAAGTTTGCCAACGTCAACGGCATTCGAAAACCAAAAAGGCTTCTGAGCCTTCTAGTTACCGTCCCATGAGTCTTCTCAGTTCCATTGGAAAGATTTACGAGCGCATCCTTCTGAAGCGCATCTAGGCCCACGTCAGAGAGAATCATAATTATTCTATCCGACGAGCAGTTTTTGTTTAGACCCAGACACTCTTGCGTCCAATAATTTTCGAGCAGGTGGTGTGAAAAACTTATTTTCAAATCTAAGTACGTGCAAATTAATGTTCAGGTTTTTGAAAGTAGTTACCCGTAAACACAAATCTTAGTACTCGTATTTTAATAGAAACGAGTAGAATAGGTCTTATTTGACCACCAACTCACCTGATGTTAAGTGACGTTGTGGTCTAAGATGGTGCACGAAGCCCTAGAAAGCCTATTCACTCTGGCCTTGAAGATAGATACAGGTACGAGGTAGGGTCAACTGGGACAAATTCCGTCTGTGGGGCAATTGCGTCTTTCGAGAATTACTGAAAACCCTTTACACATTAGGCAACTAACGCCATCTCGTACAGATTATTGCAACTAAAGATTTTAAAAATGTAGGTGGCGCCTAAATTTTAAAGGGTTTGTCAGTAATTCTTGCAAGACGCAATTGCCCCACAGACTAATTTGCCCTAGATATCCCTGTAGGTATCTTATCTACCTTTATTATCTTCGATCTGACCTACATGGCTATTTATTTAAATTAAGTTGGTAACGCCTACGCTAAACGCTAAGCAATCCAGCTTACTGACGGCAGAGTATTTCTTGACTCAACCAAAGTGACGTTATTTTTTAAAATTAGCTTTACTTATAATTATGTCGCCACTAATTAAAAAAAAAAAACATTATGTCGGTCTCCTCTTGGGCTATTCAATCTTCCATGCCTCGTTTCTATCTTCCTTCGGAAAAGGAGATTATCTATGCAGATACCTCTTTGCTAGACTTCCGCTAGAGGCGCTAGAGATGAAAATCGACTTTGATCTTCACTAATAGCTTCCGCCAAAAGCGGAATAGTTCCCGCGTCTAATTTCCGCCAGAAGCGGAAATCATCTGTGCCGTTCTAGTTTCCTCCGGAAGTGGGAATCAAACCATAGAAATTTACATGCCATATTTTTAGCGTCCAACACTGACATTAATGTGGTCTATGACATTGACAAAAACTTAGGATTGTCACTTGTCTTACAGTTTTCAAAACTTTTGTTTTGTTTTGATTTTAGTTTGAAAGAGTTTATTTATTTATCTATTAGTTTTTGTTCTTTTTTATTATTCTTTCGTCTTTATTTCTAATAATTACTTTTCAGGTAACTGTATCTAGTACATCTAAACTAGTGGTTATGTTTATCCCGTTATTCGGTAATCCACGTCAGTAGTTTTTTGTCGGGTTCGTTGATTCTACTTGGTGTCTTGACTTAAAGCGGCATGATGAGGCGTTCCAAAGGATATCAGGACCTGGATGATAGTGGCGTGGGGCCACGGGCCCCAGCGCCTCCGATGCCACCTCCACAGGAAATTGAGATGGCATCAGTCTCAGTAGTTCCTGATGGTAAGTATTCTTGAAACATCACTTAGGTATTTGTAATGAAAAACTTAATGAAATCTACAAATGCCCCCTCGTCTTCACACTTTCCTTAATTTTCGATGTGATTGTTCACACCATTCTATGGTTCCTACTACCTACACAAGATAAAAATTCCTCAAAAAGATAGGTACAATTTTAATAGCTACTTAAAGATAATATTACTATTTCCAGACACATTCACAGTGACACAGGCAGTGAATGCCCTCGGTTTTGGGTGGTTCCAAGTAAAGCTGTCACTCTGCACCGGCCTGTGCTGGATGGCTGATTCCATGGAGATGACTATACTGAGCATCCTCTCACCAGCACTGCATTGTGAATGGAACATCAGCAAGTAAATATAAATAAGACAAATTTACATAACTCATTCAGTGCCAAATATTTGTGTTTGTTAATGCCTCTTCTTTAGGCCATTGATGCGATAGTAAGCTTCACATTCATTTCTTTCCTCTAACACAAGGGCATAAAACAAAAAAGTCAACAGAAAAAGTGTTATAACAGCAAAGAACTGCTTAGATTGAATTATCGCATGTTCAAGTTTAGTTTAATATTAACAATGTTGGGTGGAATGAAAACTGCACTAATACGTTTTTCAGTGTAAGATAGATTACCCTATTTACTTTAACATGGTGGCACTCCACGCTGCAGTAAATAGATAATATGTTATAGTAATATTATGTGATGTTAGTGACATTTTTATTCTTTATTTCCAGATATCAACAAGCTCTCACAACTACAATAGTGTTTTTAGGCATGATGCTCAGTTCCACATTTTGGGGTAATCTCAGTGACAGATATGGGAGAAAAACTGTAAGTAAAAAACAGTAGTTGGACTATTTCTTACCCACTATAACAGAAAGTATTTGATAAACAAATAAATGCAAGCTATAAATTGCACATCAAAAATATAACTCTAAAGAGGAGTGAAAATGAGACAAGCAAATTCTGTAGGCTTAATTGACTTACCTAAACTAAAGTTGTTGATGTCCTTGTCTTACATGCAGCAATAACAATGACAGCTATGCTATGTTTTAGTAAGTAAAGGTTTATCATCTACATCCTTTAGTATTGGGCTTAACTTTTCATTTAAAACAAGTCCCCTCCCACAATATTCCCAGGGCCGTAGCTGGCTAGGGTGGAAGTAAAAAGTTGTTACTTGATCTATTCTAGTCAATTGCTTTTGTCTTTCTTGACTTGCAAACAATTGAACATGTGTGCATCAGTAAATATCTACTTAATTGATGTGTACCTACTATAGATAATAATTAAATCTGCCACGTAGCGAGAGCTAGGTTAGGTAGAGTTAGCTTGCATAGGTACTAGTAGCTGGAAATGCACAATACACCCTAAGTGTAAATAAGAATTTTCTGTCTTGATTTTGTGATACAGTAGGTATTTTGCTAGTATTTTTAAGGTAGAGCATTGCCCCCCAATCCTTCTCCGCCCCCTCCCTAGCTACGGCTCTGAATTTCCCATATTTTTAACAAAACTATTGAAAGCTAAGATACTAAATGCATATTGATGACTGATAACAACTTTTAACTTGAGTTTTGTTCCAGGCTCTGAGCATGTGTGGAGTGTTGCTGTTCTACTATGGACTATTAAGTTCAATTGCACCAAACTTCCTCTGGTTGTTGTTTCTAAGAGGCCTTGTGGGTTTTGCTATTGGATGTGTGCCACAGTCGTAAGTACATCACAGTAATATTTTAAATAATATAAATAAATATTGCACACACAGTCATCTGAATGTGAATATAACTCTTTTCCACTTTGTTTGTTAAATTGTTATGACTAAAGAACTGAATCAATCTTGATAAAATAATAAAAATACATTTAATAATAACTTTAATTGCTTTTCTGTTAGGCTACTCTGCCAGAGTGTGTGTTCCCTGACACTTATAATCTGGGTGTCTTCAAGTCTCGAGTGAATCGGTTTCTTCTAGGCAAGCGTGCTCCATCGTAGGCCACATCACTACTTATCATCAGCCATGTTGGTGGCCAAACGCAATCCTATTAAGCAATAAAAAAAAATTGGCTCATGTACAAAAATCTTAAATAATACATTTTGTAAATTATAATACAGTAATATGTATAGTAATATTTGAGGTGCTAAAAAACAATTATGTACTTGTGGAACCCTGTCCCCCACACTATGTTAACCTGTGTCATGAGGTCACAGTTTTCAACTCTGGACATGATCGTTTTCCCCGCAGATGAGGTGAACTTAAGCTTGCAATGAAAATGTTAAGTTAAGAACATTAAAACATAATCGTTAGTGTATTAAAAATCCAGGCGCTAGTAATACATAAATATGAGGTACTAAAACGTGTGCTCAGTACTAATGTTTTATTTATTTTTGTTTCTAGAGTCACATTGTATGCAGAGTTTCTACCGACGAAACAGAGGGCTAAATGTGTTGTACTTCTAGATGTAAGTATCAACATTTAAGAATACTACATTGTTAACTACAGTTATATTCATTCGTTTAGATAAGCAGAAACTCATTAAGCCAGAAGCAAACTATCGCCTCGAACGCTAGCGAAAGTATTTCTATTGGTTGAATTTAGTAGAAAAGCTTTTTGACCAATAGGAGTGGCGTATCGGCGCTTTCTCGGCTTTGCTCGTTAATAGTCTGGTCCTGGCTTTAGGAACTGACCATAACCTACATATCAATTTTAGTAACCAAATCCAACTTTGGCATTCATAGTTTGAATCTGCTATAGACAATGACTTTCTTTAGTTTTATTTTATTATCGTTTCAGTGCTTCTGGGCTCTCGGAGCGTGCTTAGAAGTGGCTTTAGCGCTGGTGGTGATGCCGACCTTGGGAGTGCACTGGCTACTCGCCCTCTCGACTATCCCTCTTCTGATATTCGCGTTGATATGTCCTGTAAGTTCATCATACTTTTTCTTATTTACCAATAGGTAAATAGATATTAATACAATAACTAAGTACATCTTTGTTGCTTTATAAAAAGTACAAATAAATATTGATGAAATAAATTAAAGCGAAAATTATTAATTAGTGATTAATAATTGAAGCGTTGATAGCCTAGTTGGAGAAGGCCCGCCTCTTAAGCCAGAGGGCGCTCCCTCTTCAAACCCAGGTTCGCACCCAGCCGAAGGCACGCACCAATTTGTTCATTGTGTGAACATATGTGCGTATTATACGTCATTCTGCTACAAGACTGGAGCCCGATGCTGCATGGCGACAGGCTCGCTCCTGTCACATTTGGTACTGAATATCGTCTGGCGAAGTGTGGGTGTTATATTACACTCTGCCAAGTGTGGGTGTTATATTACACTCTGCCTCGGGGGAAAGGCTTGACATCGATATGTAAATTAACCATTCGGCAGTACCTATTTACTACCTATGTACCGAAAAGGCGATAAGTTGTTTTACATTCCCGCAATATTTCTGGAGTCAGCTTTACTATATTTACAATATCACGATCGGTGGAACCAATTGGTGTGTGATCGGCATTGACAAAATGAGATTCCACGATTGGACCAAGTGACACGTCTTGGATAACCCATGTGTGTGTGTAGTAGACTGCACCATACTCTGCACCCTCTACGGAACGTATGCCATAGAATTACATAGGAACCAATATCGTCGCGGCGACACGTCGTCTGCTCGACATCTGCGGTCGGCTGCGGAATCGTCCCTTAACTTATAAATTGTAAATTTCAGTGGTTGCCAGAATCGGCGAGGTTTCATGTAGCGTGCGGACAGCCAGATAAAGCTTTAGCTACTTTGGAACAGGTAAATAAAATTCTAAATAAATACATAGTAATTATTATGTGGTGACCTGTATTTGGCCTATCAGTTAGTATCTTTGTATTTTTACGTTAGACCAGGCTGTTTAATCATCCAAATAAAATTAAATTAAAATTATATTTGTGTAAGTATTCTAAACTACAATTGCACAGTACAAACTATTTCATACTAAACTGGTATTACCTAGTACAATAATTATATTCCACGCTAAACTAGAATTACTTAGGAGTCCTAGGGCAAACATGCATCCTAAATTGTCATTGGACTTTGTGTTGTATCTAGCACAACAAAAGATTTTGTTTCCTTCACACATTTTGTTATTAGGCCTCGATTTGGCCTATTATTAGACAATATAAAACAATTATTCACCGAGTTGCTAGCGAGATTTATATTGTCTAATAATAGGCCAAATCGAGGCCTAATAACAAAAGATTTTGTTTCCTTCACACATTTTGTTATTAGGCCTCGATTTGGCCTATTATTAGACAATATAAATCTCGCTAGCAACTCGGTAAATAATTGTCACACAACTTTGATCCTTCTTCACTTTAAAGGCATAATAGAGGGATGACGTAAACTAATCGTATTAACAAATAAGTATACTAAATTGATTTATTTTGTTAATTCTCACACAACTTTGATCCTTCTCTACTTTAAAGGCATAGTTGATGACGTAAACTAATCGTATTAACAAATGAGTATACTGAATTGATTTATTTTGTTATCCAACTCGTTTGAAGTCAACCGAAATCGACTTACTCACCTAAGATTCGCAGACGATATCGTTGAATTCGCTGAAGGTTAGAAAAAATGATAAACGCTCTTAACAAAGACAACGAATAAACAGGTCTTAAAATGAACGAAAGCAAAATATATACAAACAGCCACATAAAACATAAATACAGCCATATGAACACGATTTATCTATACTGAAAGCCCCTTGATTATTTCGAAATTATGCCTTGAAAAACAAATCTTATATCTTTAAATGAGCAATTCTTGTATATATATATATAATTGGAATCTCGGAATCGGCTCCAACGATTTTCATACAATTTAGTATATAGGGGGTTTCGGGGGCGATAAATCGATCTAGCTAGGAATCATTTTTAGAAAATGTCATTTTATTCGTGTTTTATCGATAATCAACATAAACATAAACTTGGAAGAAAAATAACAAAAAGGAGGCGTTTGAGTAGTCTCAACTGAAAAATATGACTCTTCCTGACATCTATTGGCGAATAATAATACTATTTTTTGTGAGCAACTAATTGCTTTAACGACACAACAGCAGATGGCGTTGTTAAGTAACACGAAGTCAATGAGTGTTTGCTTTGAGGTTTGACTAAAATCAATTATACCGAGCAAAGCTCGGTCATCCAGGTACTATTTTTTAAAGAAAACAGCTAAAAACAAGAGGTCGAACGACACATTAACATGAGCTGGAAAAGGTTCAGGGGATCTACCATAACATCGTATTTCCATGATGGAAACGTTGTTACCGACGCTGCGCGACCTCGAATCGTATCGCCACGCAATAAGGACCATAGTCGCGCAATGACGAAAACAAAACGTAATCATCATGCCCCTGTAATTGTAAAAGGGAAATTCTTCTCCATCTGAAAAAGACCGCGTTCTAAATACGTGTATTCTACCTTCTCTCACATATGGATGCCAGGCATACAATAATAAAATAAAAACTAAACTAGTAAAATGTGAGAAGGCAATAGAAAAGACCATATTATAAATAAGAAGAATACATAAATTAAAAAGCGAAAACATAAGACGGAAAACGAAAGTAATGGACGCACTACATTATGTTCCAAAACAGAAGTGGTTGTAGAATATTTAGCAAGAAAAACCGAATAAAATAAATATTTAAAGAGGCTCCCATACAACAAACGTGTTTTTTTTGCCGTTTTTATAGGAACTCTTCTAGCGCGAGTCCGACTCGCACTTGGCCCGTTTTTACAAAATAGTAGATATAAAACAATAAATATAGAAAACTTAAAAATATTATTATCCAACTCGTTTCATATAACCAAGAATTAACTTTCAGATAGCTAAAGACAACGGAAGGCCCATGCTGCTCGGGCGGTTGGTGTGTGACGACTCAGTAGGCATCGGACAGAGGGGACGATTGAGGCATCTGCTCATACCACAGCTGAGGAACACGAGCTTGCTGCTCTGGTTCATTTGGTAAGGGCATTCAAACTAATTCTACGAACAATTTTGACTAACTTCGCATTAGTTAGCTAAGGGTTTTATATTGCCATTTCTTCTAGATAGATAGACAGACAAACACTTTATTGTTCACACAGAAATAACAACACATAAGAAGAGAAATAACTTATTCTGTAGTGTAACAACTGACGGCCTTATCACCAAAAGCGATCTCTTCTAGGCAAGCTTAGAATGGAAAGGATATACGTATGAATGAGAAGAAGACGACGAGCAAAAATAATAAGTCAAGTTACTAATAAGCCTGTAAAGTTATCTACAGAGTGACAAATTGCAATTTCAATCAGTTTTATGACCTTCGCACTTGTTCAATCAACTGTAAATAACTAAGAATTTTCTTTGTATTGTGGATCCATTTCAAAGCTAATGATGTAGGCAACGTCTCTAAGAGAAGTGATTTTTTATTTACTTTTTCTATCTATTAAATAAATCAATCTGAAGTGACCCCTTACAGTCAAATGCGGATATTTTTCATAGCCCTATTTCCTCTTGATGACGTTTTAAAAACAAACCAAGATCATCAAGTAAAACCAAGTTAATATAGCCTACTTAATTGTACATGCCAAATTTTATCATAATCTGACGAATAGTTTTAAACAAGACAAGAAGTTCAACATAGTACGCTTGTATGGAAACCTACATTTATCTTAGTGATACACTAGCTAAATCAAATGAAGATTTGTTTGAGCTATTTGTTTTACCACTAATTTTCTTAGCTATATTTTCTAGTAATAGATTTCTATAGAACTTACTAAAATTATAGCATAGCATATTTTTATAATTTTTTATAAGATAATTTATAGCAAGGCACAGTTTGCTCACTAACCGGCCCCAAATTATATGAGGAAATTAAGCTATTACACAAACAATTCAGCTTATCGTCAGCCGTAGGGTGATAAAGTTTTAGGCCGCCAAAACGCCTCTAAAATGATCATTTTTTAGTTATCAATACATAATAATTTTATCATTATTATTCTTCCAGGATGTCCTGTGCTTTCTGCTACTATGGGCTAGTGCTGATGACCACAGAACTGTTCGAGACGGAGCCAGGAAACTTGGAAGAGCCGTGTGCCGCCGACTGCCGCCCGCTGCAGACCACCGATTACATGGACCTGCTGTGGACCACACTCGCCGAGTTCCCTGGTAACTTGATGAGTATAACTGTTGGGAACGGAGACAGGAAACTTAGAGGAGCCGTGCGCCGGCGACCACCGGCTGCTGCAGACCACCGACTACATGGACCTGCTGTGGACCACACTCGCCGAGTTCCCTGGTAACTTGATGAGTACTGTAAGGTTACCTACATACTATGCTGTTAGCCGCCCGCGAAAAATATGTTCGAGCCGCACTACATCGCAGAATGAATATGCCGTCCGAACGACGACACCGCAGCCGGCCTGAGTTACAATGCTGCCCATACAGCCTATACCCTTACCTACGTTTGACCTTTCCAATAAGAGCTTTCCGCTTAAATCCCGGTGGAGCGGACTCGTCTCTTTTTCACCGTGGGCTGCCCGGATCATGGCTACGAACCTCCTCCCCCCTCCCTCACCACGACTAGGCGGGAACCCTCAGGGTATTCTTAAATAATAATAATTAAGTGACTTGACAAAAGTCACAGTCCCCGGAGTCCGTGGAGTGTAATTTTTTTAGTAAAAATAATAAAAAAAACCCTCAGGGTAAGACGAATTGTACTCCTATTGTTCGACACTGGGCTTTATCTGGCTGGAAATAGAATTAAAATTTCAGTGCAAAAAGAAGTATTTTCAACCTTCCTACGCCGCTGCAACGCGTCGGATGTTCGTCATTTTCCTTTCAGTTATTTGACAGAATAGATACGATAAAGACAAGCCTTGGCCCCCTATTCCTGACGCGTGAGACGTTTCTTGGTCACTCTCACTCCTATGCCTTTTGAAACGAGAGAGACAATAACAAAAAAATATCTCGACTTGCAAGAATAGCCCTCCTGCAAAGCAAACCACACTCATTTCATATTTTCTACTTCCAGGAATTTTCGCTACGATTTTCGTAATAGAGAAGTATGGACGGAAGAAGACAATGGCGGTGCAATTCGTAATATTTGCTGTCTGCATTTGCGTATTAATATACAACGGCAAGTAAGTTTCATCCCCATCATGTCACACTGAAGTTAATTAATATTTTCACCGTATTTTTTCATTCCTTTTTTTTTCAGTCGCACGTTCTTGACATGCGTTTTATTCCTGGCACGAGGCATCATCGCCGGTCTGTTTCAAGCTGCCTACGTTTACACGCCTGAGGTAAGTATATCAAATATCTTATATCTTTAAATGAGCAATTCTTGTAAATATATATATATATAAATTGGAATCTCGGAATCGGCTCCAACGATTTTCATACAATTTAGTATATAGGGGGTTTCGGGGGCGATAAATCGATTTAGCTAGGAATCATTTTTAGAAACTGTCATTTTATTCGTGTTTTATCGATAATCAACTTAAACATAAACTTGGAAGAAAAATAACAAAAAGGAGGCGTTTGAGTAGTCTCAACTGAAAAATATGACTCTTCCTGACATCTATTGGCGAATAATAATACTATTTTTTGTGAGCAACTAATTGCTTTAACGACACAACAGCAGATGGCGTTGTTAAGTAACACGAAGTCAATGAGTGTTTGCTTTGAGGTTAGACTAAATAAATTGTTTATTTTCCAAAAAACACAATTAAAAAAAAAAAATACCGAGCAAAGCTCGGTCATCCAGGTACTTAACTATAATTTATCCTACTATAATATTATAAACGCGAAAGTTTGTATGAATGAATGGATGGATGAATATTTGTTACTCTTTCACGCCAGAACGGTTGAACAGATCTGGATGAAATTTGGCACAGAGATAGATTATAGTCTAGAATAGCACATAGGATAATTTTTAACCGCGGGTGAAACCGCGAGGCGCAGCTAGTACAAAATATGCGGAAGTTTTTTTCTTGTTGCCTATTCATGTCTGAGCACATAAACTTATTTTAAACAATTTGTAAAGAAAATTTTAAATGTAAATAAAATTTAAAATAAAACTATGCATATACAGAGTGTCACAAAAACCCTGTTATATCCGCGAATTGCGTGCCGAGTATCGACTGCAGGATAGAATTATGCTACTTTAAATTTAATATTGACTACAAAAAAAATTAACACACATTGCGCTCCGCCCTCCTAAAAGCGCGTACGCTAATCGCATCGGTTTTATTTGTAAACTAAGCCAATTTGTGGGCTAAATCAAAGAGACTCGTGTAAGCCGCACTTTCGTGAACTAAAAATAATGACTCTCCCTTCGATATACATCTACGAATCAATCCTTCTTGTCCGGAAGCATTTAAATAATTACGAGACCTTAACGTCCAAAAGACATAAACAAGTCTTACGTGTACGGAATGGCAGATTAGCTGCCTTCAGGAGAAGCATATTTGTGATGAGGATTGAAATTTACAATAAGCTACCACAACTTTTAAAAGATACGCAAACTTACAATATTTTTAAACTGAAACTTAAAAAATATCTTATTGACAAGGCATACTATTCTATTGACGAATATTTGAAGGACACTGACATTGATTTTTTTATATAATATTTTTACTTTGACATTAATCCAATATAATTATTTTTTTCTGTATTCTGTAAACTTTTGCATACCAAGCGGTTAAACCATGGCGAACTAATTTTATTTATAAGAACTATCTGTAACCCATGTTTTGCAAAATAAATTATTTGATTTGATTTGATTTGATTTGAACTATTCGCTTGTGTCGCTTCTTTCATAGAATAAAAGCTGCCAACATATGGTATAGATTTGTTCACGTTTCTATGAAATTTTCCCTTTTTTATTCCTTTCTTGCTTATAACCCGTTTTACCCTTTGGGTACGGACCCCTAAAAATTAAATTAAATTATGCCGTCTTTGTACTTGTTCACTCTACAAAACTTCAAGGCTAGAGCGAATAAGTACCTTATGGTTCGTCGTGCTCCATCTTAGACCACAACGTCGCTTAACATCAGGCGAGTTGGTGGTCAAACGGCGACCAATTCTACATAAAAAAAAATGTGGTCCCAGATAATTAACCTTAATGCTTCTTTCAGGTGTATCCAACGGCGTTGAGATCAACGGCGGTCGGAGCGTGCAGTGGAGTCGCTAGACTGGGTGCTATGGTTACACCTTACGTGGCACAGGTACAGTACAATATAACTTGACGTTGGCAAAATTGCCCCAAATCCCAAAACGACAATAACCAACTTTTAAAAAAACTGTACTTAGGTGAATCTCTCAATATAAAATAATTATGTACTTAGGCCCGCGTACTGAAACGACGCTAAGTCTTGAATTTCAATTTCAAACTACATATTTGAATATATGATAAAACTAGTTTTAAATCGAGATTTATGACAGCGTCGTTTCAGCAACACATACAAAAGAATGCAGTCTATGGTCTGCTGTGTGACGTTTTGCGAGCGGACTGTCAAAGGAATGTAGCGAGTGAATGAATGTAGCGTAAGGAATGAAGGAGCAGCACCTGAGTCGCCCGCCCCGTCCAACCGGCACTTTTGGCTGGACCACGGAAGAGGACGGATCTCGTTGTGTTTTTCATTAGTGTCCATTCGATTCATACTGAAATTGCCTACAAATTGTACATGGTTTGGATTATTAGAATTATTTGTTTACATTTACATTAAGGTGGTTTTGAATACCGTCCCTTCAGAAATAGTTTACACATGCGGGCCTTAGTTTAGTTATGGGAGTTAGTAGGTAAATCTAAAACCACGATTTCCACCTCCTGACTCCATCTTCAAATCAGTTCCGAAATACCAGATTATAGTTTTTTCGTCCGAATAACCAGCAGGGGCGGGGGCAAGGGGCTTACTTTCACCTAAGACCAGCCCCCCAAACTGAAATCTTGAATCCGAGACTGACCCGAACTACGTAGTTATACATATTTCACACACATAGAAAGTTTTATTTTGATACGACAATTAGAAGTAAGTTAAAGTAAAAATGGATGGCAGCCTAGTCGGGAGAAGGCCCGCTTCTCAAGCCAGAGGGAGCGGGTTCGAACCCAGCCGACGGCACGCACCAATTTGTTCATTGTGTGAACATATGTGCGTATTGTATGTCATCGTGACGATATGTTAATTTAAAGTAAAAATTAAAATTGATTCCAAGAATTGAGTAACAAACATCCTTTCATCCAAAGTTTCTTATCTATATTAGTGTGAAAAGGCTTGCCGCCACATCAACTGATGATAGTAAGCAATGACGTTCTAGACAGTTTTTTTTAAATAAAATCCCAAAAATATAACAGATCTCACTGAAGGAAAATTCAAATCCCATCTACAAACTACATTAACGAAAAGCGGATATTATAGGCGAATATACATACATTATACAGTGTTATTGGAACCTAACCAAAACCTCTTAAGGGTTCATTGTACTCATCAATATGAACAACATTTACAAGGGGCGAACACCGAAATCGCGAAAAAAAAAATCAGCTGTTCCATACATTTCGTCTCCGGTGATTGAACTTTTTGTATGGAACAGCTGTTTTTTTTCGCGATTACAGGATTGGCTTCGTAGTTAAAGTTGTTCGTATTGATGACTACAATGAACCCTTAAGAGGTTTTTGATGAGTTACCTATAACCCTGTAAATCTGGATATTTTAGGCTATATTCGCGGATGTAAGGTTAACAATTATTTAGAAGAAGTCTTCTACTTCCGCCAAGTAGCCACTAGTACATAGATGTGATATTACCTGGTTGTTAGCAAGAAACAATTGTTAATTTATTTTTGAAGAAAAAAAATGCCCTAATTTTTTGGCTGTTCTTCTTAGTTCCTTCTAAGTAGTGGCTCTTTTTCTGAACAAGGCGGTCGAGTCATTCTGACTTTGACTTTGATATGACCTACTATTGAGCACGCTAGCCTAGAAGTAACCGGTTCACTCGAGACTTGAAGACACGAACTATAAGTATCTAATTTTTCTTCTATTTCATATTTTTCAGGTTCTACTAAAGAACTCCATAGCGATTGCTACCGGGGTGTATTCCTTGGCCGCCTTGCTCGCGGCAGCGGCGTGCCTCGCGCTCCCCATCGAGACCAAGGGCAGGGAGATGAGAGACACAGTCACGGTCACCACTTAGTCGCTGACCAGGATCAACCCGCCGAGTGCCTTACGCACATCAGGTGTGCAAGGAACGACATACGAAAAGCAACTCTACACTGCATACATAAGGTCGATCTTTTTTTATTTTTAAAATTCAAGGTCATTTTCCGGTAGCTTTGCGTATGCGCATGGTCGTTTTTAGGAAATTCGATTTCGCGGCGCTCGACGGGTAAAGTTGCTTTATTTGATATCCTACCTTCATTATATAAAGATTGTAATACCCATAGAAATATCTTTGTAGGCATCTTTCTAGGTATTTCATGGTACTTGTAGGAGTTTGTGTTCTTGACGTTCTCGTCAAGAACGGTGTAACAGTTCCGAAGACGGGTCCGAGCAGTAGCGCACTTGTAGCGCCTCACTCAACTGCCGTCTTTGTACTTCTTCACTCTACTAAACTTCAAGGCTAGAGTGAATAAGTACCTTATAGGTCGTCGTGCTCCATCTTAGACCACAACGTCGCTTAACATCAGGCGAGTTGGTGGTCAAACGACGACCTATTTATTCTACAAAAAAAAAAGAACGCAAAAGTCAATACCGCAAAATGACAGAAACACAAATCGGCAACACGCGGAAAGTCATATTCAGTGTTTGCAAGAATGTTAATTTGTATTTTTTTTTCGAAAACGTAGCTCCTTGACATTTTGCTAGATTTACTTTTTGAACTAATGACGATCTGCGGCTAATGCCTCTTCCCATATTTTCGATAATAGTTTTAACAGTTCTGTTAATGTCTTAGGGCAACGATTGCAGTGTGATTCTCAGCCAAAAAGGCATAATGTATAGGATAAGATAAACAAGCACTCAGAATGTATATTGATCGAATCTTTTCAACTTGCCAAATCTTGGTGCGATGTAGCAAGTTTTTTTTGTAATGAGTAGTTATCATGGAAATGTGGTACAATTAACATATTATTCAGGTTTACAATAGAAGATACTGCACTGAGGGAACAAAACAGTGTCTTACGTCGCGGGCGGCTTAATGAACCCTGAGCGTAACGATGTTCTAGAGAGTTATTTAAAAGTCCTGAGTGAAGCGAGGGGTTCAAGCCGCCCAAGACAAAGACACTGCGTTATCCCAGAGGTGAATACTTTACTTTTCACACCTTCTGCGAGGCCATAAAAAGGAATTATGAAAATATACACCAAACACCGTCTTTTGTTTTACATTTCGTAGAGCTAATGCACCAGCTGCATTCTTTTTTTTTTCTGGGTGGCTAGTACAATAATTTTCGAATAAACTCTCTTACATTGTCCGTATGAAAGTTTTCATTCAATTTGAACCTCTTTGCTCGAAGTTTCTTGGAATTTCATACAACTTTATCTCCCGAGGGAGGCAGTGATTTACTTTACGTTGGGACTATGTCACATGTTTTTGGTAATTATCGAGCAGGTGGTGTGAAAACGCTATCTGTAGCTTCTCAGCGTGAGATGCTCGGTTGCTATATATGTACTATTGTCTAATAACGAGTCCAATAACATATTAAATTTTGAATTCGATCAACTGAAATCCTAGCTGCCTTAAAAAGCTGAAGTATTATTTATGATCTAAAATTTATAATATCGTAATCTTAAAAATTAAAATTGTATTTCTAATGAAATATTATATAATTTAATATAGAACAATTTATGTACACGATTATCAATTATTTTTAATTATTATTAAAATATTATTAAGTAAGTTTATAACATTAAAATTTATTTAATTATCACGCAAAATCTGTTGGTGCTATATGTACTTATGAAATCTGACTATTGTAATAAAATGAATAATAGAAGTAGGTGTAAGGACGATCGTGTTCACTCATTAAATTATAACATTCGTAGCTTCTTAATATATTCAAATAAGTATGCCTAAGACTGAATAACGACTTTTAAATATGTACTTTAATATTTCTTCTTCTCATTATGTATAATTTAATTTTTGTATGATTTAACTATCGCAGCATTTATTTGCTTTATAATCTTGTTACATGTTATTCAGGCTGTAATTTAATATTATGAATATACAATATTATAAATGTTTGTCAGTCAGGCTGAAATTCAGACTTAATTTTTTTTAACTTGTCGCTTTTACGGCAGATATGTACATTAAAATAATTTATACAAAAATATGCACTAAAATTTGTATTTTCTATCTTATTTGTGAATATCTATCTTCAATTGTGAATCTCATAAAGTTGTAATTACTGGGTTTTTAAATCTTGTTGACCTTGAAAACGTCTTCTAAGTATTACTATTTTAGATGTAATCTTTTTATATTTTGAATTTATTTAGATATAACCGAGTGACTGATAATTGTATCTCCGTCCTTGCTAATTTTGTCTTCCAAATGCTCTTTTCAGTATTAAAAAAATACGTAAAGTACCTAAACAACATTAAGGGTTGTGATATTATTTATACGAGTAAATGCTCTGTGGCGTATATTATTACCGTACTGAAGGAATAAGGATGTATTTAAAAACTGTTTATGTATTCTCCTTATCCCTAAGTAGAGCTCCTATAGATGAGCCTAATTTTTACTGGCCGGGCAATACTGGCAACATTGACGACTATAGCCCGGCCATCATCAGCTTTGCTAGAAATGTATGACTCTATTATGGCCGGGCCACACTAAAAACATTGATGGGCCAGTATTACAGTAAAAAATGGTCTAGGAGCGCCCTCACTCAAACATATATGTACAATATGGCATTTTGTATTGTAACTTATCATAAAGGTGCTCATAGATTATATTATTTAGGGCCATATTTTTACTGTCATTCTGGCCCGGCAATACTATGAATATTGTCGACTGCAGCCTGGCCATCATCAGCTATGCTAGAATATTGTTATGCATCACTATATTATTATGGCTGGGCCACAATCAAAATATTGTCACAATATTGCCGGTATTTGCAGTAAGGGCGTTCCTAGACGGCCCATATTTTCACTGCAATACTGACTCGGGAATATCGCGACAATATTTTCTAGTCTAGGAACACTCTAAAATATGGCCCGCCTAGGAGCACCCTAATAAAAATAGGTTATATTTTTGATAATGTAGCAGACAAAACGTTTTCTACTGGTGCTCTAAAGTTTTACTTAAGAATATTTCTTTATTTGTCGGCGTGGAGGTGAAACGGAAATGGAGTTAGCACGTCTAGGAGCACCCTATAACATAAGGCTTTAAAAAAAATTATACAAAGCCTTCCCAAACCTCGCCGACAAATAAAAGACTGGCTTAGGGGGTCTCAAGTATATAAGTATGTTAACATACTTATAACAGTAAAATGAGGAACTATAATTATCGAGCAAAATATTGTTTATTAGATATTTCAATGTAAATGTCTTTAAAAAATCTAATGGCACACATTTTATGTACTTATTAACTGAATAGCCACAACAGACGATGGACTATTTGACCGCTAAAAAATTGAGCGAGAATGAGAAGGATATAGATAGTTTTACCTTGTTAGAGCGAGATAGTCTCCGACAAAAAGTCTGCTGTGTGTGGTGGCTAGAAGCAGCATTATTAATTTATTGTATTCATAGCATAAGAATCTCATCGTGATTTAATCACGTGCTCACCAAATATATTAATTTTGCTTAATAAAGTATTGTTAAGTTGACACTGCCTAATTTAATAAAAATGCACTTATATGTACAATCTTTTTAATTGATTCTGTTAACCCTTTGACTGCTGAAAACACAAACGATGTGTTTGTCAAGCGCAACGCCAGTGCGACTAAACACGCGAGGCGCGGTCAGCCCTAATTCAATACAACCGTGCGGCAAAACACATACGTGTGTGTTTATCTCCGACGTAACGCCAGTGCGGCCGTACACGCGTCGTGTTTGCCTACATTTTTTTTAAACGAGCTAGACACTATCCTGATGGTAAGGGACAATGCCTCTTCACTGCTGCAGTAGCATACAACTTTTTTTTTTATCCGATTTAATACAATTACGGTTTTAAACTAAGAAATAAAATGATTTCGTAAAATTAATAGTCGTAGTTCTTATTAACTTCTTAAGACAGGCTATTTATATACTATTACAACAAACTTCGAGTAACAACCGTGTGTAATACACCGGCGCGGCGCACAGTGTGCGCTGTAGAACAAGCCAGGTGGACAAAAGTCGTAATCAAATTCCCGGAAATGAGTACTATGTACCTGTAAACAAAACCCCCAAACCCCCAATTCCAAGAACTATTTATGTCTAACATTCCATACTAATGAGTCATTGTTTATCAAAGTGAGCTAATGAGGTAAATGTAATTTAAAATATAGGTCAGTTGCATTTTAGCGACACTTTCACTAACACCTCATTGTGGCAGTTTTTAATTTTGTGGAAAGTTTAGTGATGGATTTCAATTCTGAAGGTATGTATATTAATATTTTATTATTAGAATCTTTTAATGAGCCTTAAAAATCATTAGAGTAGATTATCAACGAAAACACAAAAAAAAACATATTTTTTCTTTGATTTCAAACTTATCGAGTATGGGAAAAGCATGTATCCTCTTGTATCCAGGCTAATTTTTTTATATGTTTTAGCTGCATGACTATAGATTATTGTGACATATATTTTACGTAGCACAAATGAGTACAACTATTTTTTTTTCTCTTTTTTGCAGAAAAGCTTCACTCTATTAATAAAATAGAGTTTTTCGAAGAATGGCTTAGACACGAAAAATACGAAAGAAATGATCGTCCATTTGAATTTATTTCGTCTAAGTTTGAGTTTTCTGAAATTTCTGAAGATAGTCAAAGAGACATTAAGATGAAGTTAGCCAGTATTTCTTCAAAAATCGCTTCCAAATAGGTTTCTTCAGGAAAGTCAAGGGAGCGTTTTCTTATCAAGAATAAGTTGTGGCTAGAAGGCGAAGAATTAGAGTTCTGCGTGCGGTCAATTCAACCGCAACCTTCTACCTCATCCACTGACCACTCTCGACCCGGAAGACCCAAAAAAGACTTCGAAGATTCGTCTTTCAAAACTAAAAAACGTAGACTTGAAGAATTAGTTTACTCGCGGAGTGTTGGCGAATTGATGACTGCTGCAGAAGTAGCTGCACGATCTACTGGACACAAAAACGTGTCCAAAAAGGACGTTGCCAGGGCTATAAAGGATATTGGCAAAAATCCGAGTTCTGCGAGTGTATGCATTAGCCTTCAACAACCCAGTGCTGTGCAGAATAATAGACCACTAAGTAGTGATGAGGCATTAGCCTACTATATAGACTCGACTCGAAGTCGACCACTCACTCCTATAAACAGACTAGGAAATGGACTATGAAGGTCGGGCACCATGTGTTTCCATCATATAATTGCATTGTTAAATCAAAAAAAGCACAAAAGGAGCACATTGTTGTGACACAATCTCGAGCAGAAATTGAGTTACAAGCTTTACTCAACAAAACAGCGGAACGGTTAATAGAAGCTCAGAAAGAAGTTGTCACAAGTGTGTTCCCCAATTCATCATTTACTCTTTTAAGTAAATGGGGTTGTGACGGGAGTTCCGGTCATAGTGCTTACACACAGAGATTTGAGAACAGCGAAGACACTGATGAGTTCCTTTTTGTTAATTCGTTTGTTCCTCTTAGGTTAATCGACGAAGCTAACAATATCATCTCGCAAAATCCTCGTCCATCATCGACGATGTTATCGACCAAATAAATAAAGATTCAGAGAGCACAACACGAGAAAGTGCTCGCGTCAAGCCACGAAAGAGATTTGCTCAATATGTTGATTATAACATCTAATCCTCTGATCAACAGCCTGCGGGAAGTTCCAAAAAAAGTCGAATAAATTGTGTGCGGAGGTCCTAAAGCTCACTATAGCTCCTACTATAGAGCCTCGACTTCCACAGCAACTAAGACCTCCACAAAGTCAGGAAGACTATCTTGTATCGGAATCATCCGATACAGAATCCGATGATTCCGATATTGACAATTAGTTTTAATGTACCTGTAGTGTAATATATTACCTTTTAGTGTTAGTATTTGTAATTTTTGTAAATAATGTAATAGTCTAAGGTTGTACATATAATTAGCGGTAATATTTGTAGAGATTAAGGTAATTGTATTATTATTTCAGTATTTTTTTCTGTTTTATAATAGTGTAAATATAAAATATTTTTTTCTTATACATAAAACTATGTATTTTTTATTTTTTTTATTTTATATTATTATAATATATTTTCATGGTTCCGAAACAATGAAAATATATTTTTGTCCACCTGGCTTGTTCTACAGAGAACACTGTGCGGCGCGAGCAACGGCAGTGCGGCTTTACGCGCCAGGCGTGTATCGCCGCACTCTCGTTGCTCGGCCGAACGCCAGTGCCGCCCAGTGCGGCGATACACGCTAGGCGTGTAATTAATATTGTTTTAGCATTTTCTGAAAAACAAGCAGCCAAAGAGAAAAGTTTAAATTACTCCAGAACATGCTTTAGAACTGATTAAACGATTACGGATGCTGCTGACGCGTGCATAATCTGTAAGCATTTGATGCAACGACGTCCAAGATGAATTCAGTCACATTACCTATTTAAAAATTGGTTGTCCGTTAAGTCGGTTTACGGAAGATAGTTTAACGTGACGTCTTAACAAATAACATGACATCAATAACAATGAACGTAACGGGACAATGAGTTATCCTTTTTCGTGCGTGCACCCGGCGTTGATCGATTTATTAAGACGTTGTCACGCCAAAAAGAATTATTTTTTTGGTGAACTTAACTAGGTTTCCTAAAGTCTTATCTACAGAAATAAAACCACAACAATGCAATAGAAGGATTTATTATAAGAACTATGTCCTAATAGCTAAATTATTCTAAATAATACTCACACGTTTAAACATATTTTCGGAAGCAAAACGAAATTTTAAATCACAGTTTGTAAAAAATGTATTGGTGGCAAGAAAATAGATATCAGAATGTTTTAATCTATTCTTATTTTCGTAATGAGAATAGATTATACGATTAATATTTATTTGAAACTGTCATTATTTTCATCCGCCTGAAACGTCACTATTTACCGGACAAACTTTCGTCATAATAACATATCGATGACTTGATACGACATGAGGCCCAGCATAAGGCCGTTGTCCGACTGCTGGCGATGAGCGATAAATAAATGTACCTATGTAAAAAGTATCGCCGATCTAGTATTTTACATACATACTTTTACTCGGTCAAAGCTCATCGCCAGCGGTCCGACAACTTCCTAACTGTCTACAGGATGAGAGTCATGCACTAAATATATGAATTGCCTAAGGGGCTGTCTCCACGGGCGAGAGAATCGCGGCGATATTATCGTCGTGCCACGTATTTGTATACACTCTCTATGGAGCCGTCTCCACACGGCGATATTATCGCGGCGATGCGAAGAGTTGCAACGAGCGCGCGAAACCTCATTACAACGCCGCGAGCCCGTCGCGACTAGCAGCGGGCCCGCAGCGCGCTCGTGGCGCTCTCGCAACGCGGCGCGCTGTCAAACGCAGCGTCATTTCAGCGTTGCCTCTCGCCAAGCAAGGATAAGTACTATGTTTGACATTGAAAACTATTTTATGAGACACTACTTATTTCGCTCTCGTCTGGCACGTAACTGAATTATTTCTTTAACAAATAATAGCACAACGCGTCGTCAAAGAAACGCGGCGATTCCGTTACGAGTCGCCGTGGAAACGCTGTGATTCCGTTACGAGTCGCGACGATACGCGGCGGAATTATCGCTCGTTCGTGGAGATTCTCCGACGATAAAATGGCGGACTCGTCGCGATTCTCTCGCCCGTGGAGACAACCCTCTCTGCTTAACTAATTTAATCTACTCCTAGCTACCTCTTATCTAATTATTTTTTTCACTAACCTTAAGCCATTCCTTAGGATAATCTTAACTTTATGTGCCCGATAAGCGAATATTTCGCTAGGAGTAGTTTAACACTAGTTAAGCAAGGACTCAGGCAATTCTTATATTTAGTGCATGTCAATAATCTTCAAGCGATATTCTTCAAACATGAGTACAACAGTGTCACAATAATAATACAATATGAACGAAAAGATATTTTCACACATTCATCTCAGCTGAGATTATCAAAAAAAATTATTATCTACAATCTAGATTCTAAACCTCTCGACACCAATAATATTTTCGGTAAATCATGAATTTCTACAAATAGTTATAGCATAATTATTCATTAAAATAAACTGGACGTCGTAATGGTTACTGATTTGATGTAGAAAGGTTAAGTCACGAATGCGATATGACGCAATAGGTAACAAATGTACAAAAACAAGAAAAGTAATGTTTTTAAATCATACCGACAAGAAAATGGACATATGTTTGAAAAACATTCGCCGTACAAAGATCATAGCACACCTATCAACTCGGAAAGGGATCATCACCGTATCAACTCGAGCCGTGCAGTTTTCTTTGTATGACACTCCCTACTGCACCAACTAATCGGAATCGTAATGTAATCGATCCCTTTCAGAGTTGATATTTGTGCCATAGTACACATAAAATAGACCTTTAAATAGTAAACAATCTTGCTATTTCTGAGCGCAAGACATGAACATCACTCATCAGTCCTATTGTTATTGGTTTACAAACTAACAACGATAGGGCTGATGCATGGTGCACCCATTTCTATTATTCTGCCTTTTACATCAAATCGCACTTTTGCCAGGCCGAAAACAGCAGTCATAACAGAAAAACTAAATTAATATCAGTCATTTGCACAAAAAGAAACGGCTAACTTCTATGCTATACCTAGTATTGATAGGTACCAGATTGAGATATTTGTTTCTGAAATACCTGTTTGAATTAGCTATTAACATAAAAGCACTTAAAGGAGTCCTCGCCTTGCCTTCCGCCTACTCTTACTCCTGCGTCCTTTTACCGCGCAGGCGAGGTCTCACTTAAGCGGTACCACTATAAATGAAATGATGTACATTACCCCGAGCACAACTTCTGTCCAAAATTCAATAAACAATGTATGAGAAACGCAGTTACCATTTACACCCGACAGGAACGCTGTCCTACGTTTCATACATTTTTATATCAGAACATGTGTAAGCACGTATTTTTGGAAGGAACTTATGCAGGGTAGTTTATTTAACGAATTAAAAACTTACACATTTGGTCGTTTCTTTGTTTAAGATTGAAAATAATTATAATTGGATCAAACAATCTCCGAATTTTAGTAGGTACTTCTGACTCGACTTCTTAAAAAATGATGAGTTGCTTAGTGTAAATTTGTTAGTGCGTGTAGCAACGCCTGGTTACGGTAAAGGGTCTCACAGACAGACGCGGCCTGCAGTGCGGTCAATGGGCCGCCAATGAACTTCGCATTTTAAGAGACCCCTTAAAGTTTTGACAGCTAAGAAATTCATTATTTTATCATACAGAATCCACAATACCTACTTACGGCAAAACTAATCAACGCCTCAAACGTCATTCAAATACACAATTGCAATAATTGCACAATACAAAATGAAATGTGCAGTACTAACGCCACTAACTAAAGCTGTAATTCTACACTACATAAATGTTTATAAGTAATCTAATTTGTAATCAATAATAATTCAAATTAAGTCTAATTAAATATTATAGTATTAACATTGGAGTATGTAGTAGTCAAGCCTAAAAATTGATATTAAAATATTACTTTTTATGTTTCTTGGCTTAAAAAAATAAATTATTAAGTATGTCGACAAATTACTCAAATTGAGTAGGTCACAACGTCATATAAATATTTCGGGCATTCAATTTGTGCAACAAATAATTCATTCATACAATATTTTTAAATCCAACAACTACTAATATGTAATAAGTATCCTATCCTATAATACCTAAGCGCCTAAACTACTATTAAGTTGGCATACTGTGATGGAACATCTTGTCAAAAATATTAGACCAAAGATGACAAATTATCTAACTACATATAATGAATAAAATAAAATATTATGAGATCAACTGCTCAATTACCAATTGTATACTTTAGTCAGCTGCATACATTTTATGAGTCATATTCAAATTATCAATACCAATAGATAACATTGGTCTTGTAATTCAGTAAGGACAGTTTGAATGTTAAAGTAGATATTTCTTTTCAAACAATTTACTTACATAAAAACTCTTTATGACATACAATGACAATATCAGAAGTTTAGTACTAAGCTTTAATAGTAGACATTATATCAAACACAATGAACAAATTTAGGCTGGGAGCACTGCCAGCATCACCAGTCTCAGAACATTGTATTCAAAAAACTAATCTAAAATAGTGAAATTACACAAACAAACTGTAGTGAATGAAGTAGTTAAACTCTGCAATTTATTAAAGGCAATAACATTATGAAACCTTTACACATAAAATGGTGATATAGTTATAAGATGTACCTAATGATAATATATCTAGTGATGACAAACATTTACCCCTTATCTAATTAACATTGTATAGCCTCAGGATAGTTATAATGTTTTGTCTTTTTCGATAGAGTTAGAAATTTTAAAGAATGAAAAAGACAAAACACTTTTTAACTATTTTGAGACTAGTGTTTTTTAGTAAGGGGATCATATCCTTATTCCCTATCCCTAACAAAAATTATAAAACGGTGGGATGTCTTTATGACATGTGTAAACATAGAAAGATTAATAGGTACCTATATAAATATGTGCCTATAACTTTCCTGCCTAATTAAACATCATTGACCATTAACCTTTTTTTAATGAAGTTGCAATCCTATACATATACAATACACATTATTGACCAAGCGAGCATTAGCCAGCTTCTCCGCTACAGCTTCGACAAAAATGCTTTCGTATGTCTGAATCTCTCTCTTCATGTAGAGATCGCATTTATTAACAGATTCTCTTGAGGCAGAGATATGTTTTCTTTTCTTATCAAGAAAAAACATTTCACAAATATCCATCATTTTAAAAAACATCCAAGAATTGGCGCGACAAAAGAATTCTCTATAGTAATTGAACCTGCTCACAAAATTTCACGAAAAGCGGTTGTGGAATGCGACCTGTAGGGGAGGCCAGACGCCGATCGCGAGGTCTCCAGCTTACAGAGCCACTACTTTAGTAAGCTAAGCTAACTAAGCTGTAGTTATAGCTTACCATTGTCAACATGTACCTTAATAATAATCTACTTGACTCTGTAGAAATTACTAATTACTGGTAATAATATCTTCTTAAAACTAAACTGAAAAATTATCAAATACCTAATAATACAAGTAAGACAAACAATTGTTGATAAGAACAAAAAATAAATTACTTTTCAGACTTCAAATTATACTAAATGATTATTATCAGAAATCAAAAATCAATCAATATAATCATTACACTCAAATCAGTAAGCAATATAAGACTGTCCAATTACAATTCACTTAGTGTGTACAATATACATCGCCCACTGCAATACTGCCATGATAATAATCATTACTTTTTACAGCTCTCAATAAGCAAATTTACCAAGTAGGTACAGTAGGTAAGGTACATAAGAATTTATTTTGTATGAATTTGTACTAGGCAACACAGCACAGTATTTTGTGTCTAATCATCATCTAGCTCAATTATAATAGGGACAACACAGTCTGTTGCCTTTGTATACTCTTCTTTTAGCTTCGTCAGCAACCCACACTTTGGTATTTTCAATTCATCTGCTTCATCTAACAGAGCTTTTAACTTTTGTATTCTTCCCATAATTGGGGCATTTGGAAGCAATATGTTTTCAGTTTCTTTCTTCCATTTGTCAAAGCTGTTTACTCTGAATTCAATGGTTTGCAACATGATGTGTAGTTCATCCATATCATAGCGATAGAAAATAGTTTTTTCTTCCAAAGGACACTGGCAAAGGTTTTTGGCATGCCGCAAACATGCCATGTGTTTGCATTGACTGCATGACAGAGAGGATAGGAAACATGTGGTTTTACATATTTCACACATGCGTTCTTCATCACCCAACAACTCGAAAGCAGTTCTTCGAGCACTCTTCAAACCATCTTTTGCTAATGTACCTCTCAAAGTACCTTCTTCTTTAGCAGCTCGCATAAGTTCTTTTTGAGTCTCTAAAGCAGTCTCTAAATCTAGCCGATCACCTTCTAACGCCATTTTGCAAATCAACTCATCATGTGAAAAAACGCAAAATCTTTTCAAATTTTTATAATGCATTATGCATTCTCGACCAATTTTCAGCCAATCAGGAGGTGCAAAATTAACTGCCTCAGCAAAGTTGTATCCCTGATTGAAACCAGCATGATAAGCCCTTGGAAAAGTAACCACAAATTCGCCTGCTTGTTGGTCAGTTCTATAAATGGGAACTCCGGCTGCCATCAGTATGTTGGGGTTCATTATGGTGACCAACTGATGTAACAAGTCTGGTTGAGTCTTAAAAAGATCTGGGGCTGCGGCTTTCATTGCATTTTCTAACAACTCAGCTCCACCCCCGGGCACTCCATACCAGGTTTTAGCTTCTCCCCAATGTAAATAATTGATGGAGTAACTCCAATGATCTTCATTATGCCAGCAGAAAGCCGAAAAACACATACCCACATACATCCAAGGCACAGTCATACCAGATATATCAGCATTAATAAATCGTAGAACAGAACCTTCCAGAACTGGCAGATTATTAAGATTCCAGCCAGAATCAACATATTCTTGGTCTCCAGGGTAGAGGTTAAGAGATGATTTTGTTGGAAATCCAGAGCCATGGTCCATGGAATGCAGATCAGCTCCATACTCCACTGTGACATCTTCTTCAACAGATGAAATAATTCTCCAGAACTCCTTCTCAACAACTTCAGTTGGGACTAAATGACCAGATTTGCCGAAGTAATCAGATTTAAAATTATCTGCCATCTCTCCAAATTGCTGGAGAGTATATTCTCTTTCTGCTTGAGCAAATCCAAAAGCTTCAGCAGGTTTGTGAACTTCTTCTACAATACAACACGGACATCTCCAGTCGCCATCAGGTACCGCACTTAACGGAGGGTTTAGGCAAAATGTGTGGTAAGTATCATTGCAGCCATTGCAAATTAACATCATATCTTCTCTATGATATTTCTGGCATATGGAACATGTGTAGTCAGCCAGGGGATCTCTTTCATATCGCGGTCTCTTTCTAGATTTTGTGATATCAAACTCTTCATCATTCAAGCCAGGCATTTTAGGGCCTGGTCCATAGCATGCTAGTCTTTTTAGTTCTCTGTTTCGTTTTGTTTCTACAGTCTCAACCTCACACTTTGGCTTAACAATATTATTATGATCAGGATCTACTTTTATATCTGAACCAGTTTTAGTTTTCTTTATGTTAGAAAATGGTTTCTCTTCTTTTATTTCTACTTTAGTTATAGATTCTATGGGTACTTCTCTGAACATTTGTACAACATTATCATCTGGCTTAGTTATTTCCACCTTGGGTTCCTTTTTTACAGTTTTGCTTTTTTCTAAGGTTTCAAAAGGCAACAATATCTTTTCATAGTTATTTCTCAGGAAATTCATGGTATTAGCGTTTTGGCTGTATCCCATTGCTTGCGCAATTTTACGCCATTTTTTCGGAGTGTTACATTTTTCAAATCCTCCTTCTTCATTTACCCAGAACTTAAGACAATATAAGTCAAGTGTTTTATTTTCTATCATGGGTATTTTTACTGGGGACCCTTGAAGATCCCAAAATTTAAGTATTTTTTCAAGAAACAAAAGCTTTAGTCTTGTAATGGCTTCCAACTCATTAACTTTCTGTATTCTCGGCACGAATTTTAATTTATCCACATCTAATGAAAATGGTGGCTGCCAGCGTGCTGGTGGCTTAATTTTACAGATTCCCGTTTTTTCTGCCACAGGCCGAATTTTAGCTATGTATCCCAAAGGGTCCAAAAACTCGTCGAGTGTAGGCTCAAACACGGGCGCTTCAGGAGGTGCAGTAAATGTAAATTCCGCACTTTTATGCATGGCATTTTTCTGAATATTTTTAGTATCCATTTTTACGCTGATAATTAAATTAAATTAAACAAGTGATCGTCTACCGCAGATATTTTGTATCTTGATCATTTTTGATATCGGTTTCAGCGTACGTGACTACTGGCCATCAATAAATGGCACCATGATAACACAACACAACCCATCCACTTTTTATTCAAATGTTTAGTTCTGGATTAATAACGTTCAATGTTCACAAATATCACACTAAAAAACGAATAAACTTCAATACAGCAAAAAAAAATATTTTTTATAATCGCGTTTTTTGAGCACAATAGCACAAAATATAATCGATGAAACTCAGGTCTCGACTAAATTATTTTAAAACAAGCCATGCCAGAAGATTTGACTAGTTTAGAACGAAATAAAACGGAAACCAGACGAAAAGTCGGAAATAGTGCTGCCAGTTTAATCCATTGTAAACCAGCTAAGGTTTAAAATGCATAATGGAAGAAAAAGTATTTACTCAGTATTAAAGTCCTTGCTAGTGATGTGTCTGACAGTGTCTGTAACTCAGTTCAGGGACCCTATTCGGAGATTTGAGATTGTCATCTCATCTTTTTCCGTCCTTGTTACTCTCGCTTGAAACGTCATAGGTGTGAGAGAGACAAAGATAAAATCTCATCTCATCTCACGCGCAGGAATAGCCCTCCTGGGGGGCTATTCCTGCGCGTGAGATGAGATGAGATTAACAAGTACTTAAAAAAGGGAGATGAAAATCTCAAATCTCCGAATAGGGTCCCTGAACGGGTTCCAATATCTAGTTTTAGCCGTGACACTCACGGCTCAACTTTATACTATGCAGCTCACAAATGGCTCACGACTCAAAACTGACGGTACGAGTATTGAAGCATCACCTTAACAGAACAGCAACCGGTATTTATTTTACTGACTTGTATTTTGTTTCTTAAGAATTACAAAAGACCCTAAACTCGTCAATTTTATTGTTTACTTTAAGCCATTGACCATTATTACTGCACCAGATGGGTGGGTACTGTTACCGAGTCTATTGTCGCGCAGTATATTTATCTAGTAGTACATCTATACTATAGTCTGGAAATACATAACCCTGTTTTTGTAATTTGTAGTCAGCCTGCCTATGAAACATTAATTATAATTGCTGCTCGTTTGCTGCGTCGGTTTAGGGTTCTTCATGGGGTTTTTCAAAAGGGCTGTCAGTCAGTATAGGCGTTACGGGAAGGCGACGTATATGTCATGCCCCGAGTATTACAAGTAAGCGACGGTGTTTATCCATAAGCGACGGTTATCGCTTACCATCAGGCAGCCCGTTAGCTTGTTTGCCACCTATGGCATAAAAAGATCTAGCTAAATATAATAAAGCAGCAGAGGGGCAGCAACAATAATTGTCATAAAAAAATCTCACTGATTCCACACAGCATGTTTACCACGAACAGGTGACCAGGGGGGCTATTCGTGCGCGTGAGATGAGATGTGATTTTATCTTGGTCACTCTCACACCCTTGACGTTTTAAACGAGAGCAACAAAGACGAAGAAAAGTGAGATGAAAATTTCAAATCTCCGAATAGGGCCCCTGTGGCCCTATTCGGAGATTTGAGATTTTCATCTCACCATTTTTCGTCCTTGTTGCTCTCGTTTGAAACGTCATAGATGTAAGAGTGACCAAGATAAAACCTCATCTCATCTCACGCGCAAGAATAGCCCTCCAGCCCTTTTCTGACGTTAGAATGTATGGACCCTAACATATATGTATAGAAAAATCTAGGAAAGGGTGACTATCGATTCACTTTTCTATTTTCTGCCACGGTTTGCTACTTAGCTACATAAAAACAAGTAAAAAAGTTTTTAAGTCTTCTAAGTGCTAAGAGTAGCAATTGTGGCAGCAAATGGAAAAATGCTTAAATGTCAAAACAGGATCTAATCTGGCAACATTTTTTTTTTACTTGTAAAGAGTATTTTTAGGCGGCAATCGAAAAGGTAGCCTCGTCATCATTTTTGAGTTATTTTTTAAACCTTGTGGTTCATTGAATGTTATAACGTAATAATGTTACATTAATAACATTTAGCGGTTCATTAACGTGCTTGAGCGTGAGCAAATAATACAAACATTGAAATGTGACTTTTCGTGTTCTCCACAAAACTCGACTTACAGTTTTAGTAAAGTATCCAAGTATCCCACTGAAATGGGGATAAGGGAGGGATTCATCTCATTTAGCATCATTCTCTCCCTCATCATCATCATCATAATTAAGAAGGGAGTTTTCCACTGAAGGACATTATTTCTATGGTCATAAAATCATTATCAATTTTTTTTCATTCTATCAAACTTTTTGTTTGTGAAAGTCATAGGTCATTGTGTTTACTTCACAAGATAAGTCAATCATCACCACCTGAGATCAATACAACATCAGTCTGAGAGTGAAGCAGTGCCCCGTGAGCTGAAGCCAAGGCCAAAGAGTGCCAGGGCAATAGGCTACATTATACCCGAGGCTCTAACTTAAATAAAAAAGAGGATATATCTAAGATGAAAAAATAAGCACCTGACAGCTGACATCTTGGTGTCAAACTAGCAGCAACATTATTGATATTCGCAGAAATCTGAAAATTCTGAAATCGGAGTTCGGAGTTTCAAAGCCAAAGCTCTGATGAAATTATTTATAAGACAAAGAAAACACGAATTCTTTTCAAACTTGGCTAGAAATCAATGGGTTTACAGAAATTGAAAGATTTAGGTACATACCTATAAAATTCATTACACTGCCTGACGAGAGAGTTCGTCTCACTTCCAGAAAAATCAATAGGGCCTTTTTTTTATTTAATAAGAAACGTGAAAAGTGCTTTTGTGATAAAAGTCGCGATTACGCTACTTCTTCAGGCGGCTGTTTGCCTGTTTTGTAAATGTGAGATAAACTGCTAAATATCATTTTTGCAAAGATCGCAAGAAGTATTGTTCAAACTCATTGAAAATCTAACCTCTAAAACAATGCAAAATACTTTTCGTAGCGCTTGGTTGTCTAATATACAGTTTCAACAGCTTAGACATGGACATAGAATCAGAGGGAAAGCTCCAATATATTGTAGGACTATAAAAGAGCGATTAGAAGAGTTGAACTACAAAGATGAACTGTATACTACGAAGATCAATATAGGGCTGCCAAAATCCCAGTAAGTTGTGTAGTATCAACTACAAAAAAGTAAAAATGATGCATTTAATTTGTTTATTTTGAAAATAATATTATTAACAAAACCTTCATTTTATCCTTTATTCACTGCTTGAGTCTATGGCATGGCACTTAAACTCATTCTTCAGCTCAAGTTTTGGCTTACCACTTTACACGGGGCTTCCTAGCATTTAATGAAGTAATGTTTTATTTTACTTTTAGAACTATAACAGAAGAGACTCGGAAAGCGCGTCTGGAACACCTAAAGAATATAAAAAACGATAGAGCCCTAGAGCAACTAGCCCGAAATGGTAAACTTGAAATTAACCTAGAAGAAGCAAGGAAAATTTGGCTTGAAACTAATGGTCCACTGCATAAAAAACAGATTGCAGACCACTATGAAGTCTTTAAACATCTGTATGGAGAAGGATATTTCATTCCATATGTCAATGTGGAAGTTCTATATGACTTGAAAAATGGATCTTTCCTACCTGTTTATTCAGGAAACATCATTAAACCTACTGAAGCACTAGAGGAACCTATAGTGAGCTTTGAAGCCAATGAGGACAGCCTGTGGACACTCGTTTTGACAAGTCTTGATGGGCACTTATCTGAGAATGAGAAGGAGTATGTCCACTGGCTTGTAGCCAATATTCCTGGTAATGCTGTTGAAAAGGGTGACACTATAATGGAATATTTGCAACCATTCCCATTGAAGGGCACTGGGTATCACAGATATGTATTTGTTCTATACAAACAAGATGGAAAAGTATCTTATGAATTGCCCAAAGGTATGCAACAATGTCTTTTATAAACATGTATATAATTAAATTTCTGAACAAAACAGCATGACTGCCAATACTTAAGTATCTAGTAAATTGTATAAATATAACTGTGTTTGAGTTCAAACTAGCGATATTTAAAAATTCAAGTAATTAACATAATTTTCATAGTTAAATAAAATTTATTTATTACCTTTTGATTAAGAATTTTTTAATGTATGCAGAGCCTTTACATAGAAAGTGTCAGCATTTTGTATATGAAGTCTCAGAAAAAAAACTAGGCCATTTGGCCACCGCCACTGTCAACAGGACGCCACCGTTAACGAAATGATGGCGCCGGTTTAGCAATAACGTGTGTCCAGCGCACACCAGTCACCCGAGCGCAGTCATCCTGTAGATACATACATATATACACTCGAAAAACATAACCCTCCTTGCGTAGTCAGGTGAAATTAAAGATGGTGGCCATTCCAAAATGGGGGGGGGGGCTTTGTACCCTGTTATGGAGGGGATTGTTGAATAAAATTTAATGTTCTATATTCCTCTCAAATATTGCTAATTCGAACTCAAACACTGTAGAATTGATCTCTACATTCCATTTCCAGTGACTACGCCATCATTAGACAGGAGGACTTTTGTTACAAGGGATTGGTACCAAAAGTACCAGGATAACATCACACCTGCAGGGCTTGCATTCTACCAGTGTGATTGGGACAGCTCTGTCAAGGATTTCTTCCATAAAACTCAACAAACTAAAGAGCCTAGTTAGTAGTACCTAATAACTTTTTGTTTGTCAGCATTATGGTTAATTCTGTCCACTAGTCTCTTACTCAATTTTAGATTAAAAAATATTAATATATATATGTATCTAAGATGTATGTAACATAGAACACATTCTAAGCGGAATTTAATACTGCACTTGCTCTGTAGTTGAACTATTTGGTTATGTTTATTTATCTTTTGCTATGTAAGATAAACTTGTTACTTTTCTTTTCAGTTTACGAGTATGACTTCCCAGCACCTTACATTAGGCCACAGGAGTGGTTTCCAAGGCGAAGACCATTCAATCTATACATGGACAAGTACAGAGACCCGAAGCAGATAAATAAGGAATATTTGCTGAACAAGCTCAAAACCGAGGATCCTTTCAAGGTGCCACCACCACCATTGAAGTTCCCCAATGCACAGCCCTTGCCTAAACAAATGCCATCTTGGTTGAAACTTCATGAGAGAAAGATCAGGCTCGGATGGGGCAGAGTAAATGATGTTTAAATTGCACAATTTTATATATATAATATAATTGTTATAAAATTAAATGTCATTTTAGATAGAAAAGGTGTTTTATTTTTTAATTACGTCCTCAGCTAAACCTAGAGGAAAAGATGGAACACTGTGTTATATCTCGCTGAAGCCACTCCTTTTTCAATGTGTGTGCGCGGTAATGTTGCCATGAAAAATATTAACAATTGCACGAAAACTAATATTCATAAACTCTATGTTAGCCATTTCCGTTCCAATATACAACCTTAGTAGACTTAATATTTTAAAACTGCACATATTTGTAAGAGTTTAATGTTACGGGTTTTTCAAAATTGATTTGTAAAAAAACTGCAGTTTTTAAAAAGAACCTCATAATGTAGTCCTGGCCACACTTTTGTAATGCACTATAAGCTAATAAATTCATGCCATAATTCCGAATTTGCTTGCTACTTGAGTGGGCTTAGAAGTAGGCGCTTACATACACTTAGCAGGTCCGCGCTGGCTGGCGCTTCCTCCTCTGGTTCGACTGAAATTGTGTAAAACGTCAGATTCTATGTTTGGGTAGCATCACTTATAAATCCGTATCGGACGAATACGAGTCGTCAGTCGTTTACCCAAAGAGAATGTATGCTACGCTGGTATACCGGCGGTGGCGAGTCACTGACCCTATCACAGTCAGCTGTCGCGATAAGTTCGAAATTTCCCAAATCCCTAGGTATATAATAAAAGCTATGGCTGAACAAAGTTTACCAAAAGTGCACTTATAGCACCTAGGTGATTAGAACTCAGGTGATTTAATTTTGTACTATGGGGTGCATTTGATCGCTCGTTGTAGGCCGCTTCGAAGGGCGGCTTGTGTGCGCGCGCGGAAAGCCGTACCACGCGTGGTTTTTCTAAAAGTTATTTTTTTGGTACTCATTTTGTTAATGATTCGTGCTCTGTTTGTACGTACATACGTCTCTAAAATTTGCGGGAATGCAAAACAACAGCTTAATGAAACAACCTACTAACAAAATTTGGAAAAGTTCTTGTTTTAACTTTCATGGGGCAGGAATTTGCTTATAGTACATAAAACATTCAATTCAATAGGTACTTTATTTTTTATTAATAACCACATTACAATTATAAAATGAACTAACTCATAATGGCTTGAATCTGCTCTAAAGGCACTGACAAATTATTTGTCTACATTGTAATTCATACATGTATTAAAAATGTGTGGATTTGGAAACAAGAAAGTTAAAATAACCCTTAGTTTTATAAGGAAACTGGTTTTTATAAGTAAACAATATAAATTTATGAACACTAAACAGGACTAAGTTAGTTGAAGTATGTAATAATGATGATTGATGATTTTATTATTATACTTTTACAGTACAGCTATAATTATCTGCAGAATTGAGCAGCCAAGCTACCACTGCATATTTGTAACAATATTGAAAATAGTTCCCTTATCAGGTCACATCTAAAGATTATGTCAATAGCAGTTTTGTTCAACAGGCTTACGCACTAACTGGATAATTATTAATTATACATCATAAAGGCAATACAAATAAATGCAAATAGAATGTTATGTGAAATGATCAGCACCTAGTAGAACATAATGTAATTTTAAAAGAAATACAAAATATAAAGTTACATTTAATTTGTATAGCATTAATAAAATTATGATGGTTATCTTTGGCCATAATTTTGGACCAATTAGAAACTAGCTTATGTTTACAGTCTTAATGTAGAGAAAACAGCTATGTTGACCCTATGACTCCACCTCCAGAGTTTTCGACCGTGATCCGTACACATACATTTACTACTGAATATTTCACATTAACCACAGATTAATTCTTATAGATTCTTAAAAGATGATCGAGCAGCACTATGCGTCGTTAAAACACACCTATAAAATTACTTTTATTGGTTCATTGCCAGAATTCGAAACGCGGAACCTTGATATACATAAGGATATGAAAAATAGGAACGCCTTGTCCGATCCATGTCAATGCTCGCTTTCTTTAAACTTTGGCTCGGAACAAAGATCTTGTGTGAACTATCAGGATTAATCTGCGATGTCGTAGCTGTTGCGAATCGTGTACATCGGATGATTTATTATAAATTGCAAAGTAAGAATGTAGTTTACACCACTATGTCTAAACTGTTTTGAATTTCACGAAATTCATTATACGGTTATTAGAATAATGGTATTCATGGTCAGGGTCGGACTGGACATTTAGTCAGGGTGGCATTTGCCAGCCGGCGCGGGCCACTCTTAGACTTAGCTTGCAGAGCCTGCAAGCCAGACGGTAGATAGATTGAGGGCTACACCCCGTCTCGGGCCCCTGGCATGTGGGGAGCCACCCGGACCCTTCCAGCTCAGTCCGACCCTGTTCATGGCACACATGCGAGAGATTTAGTCGAGACCGACGTCGTCGTCAGATCTCTTCGAGCCAGGGTTTGGAGCGCCGTCGAACCCACCTGAAAATCGTAACGAAAATACTTTAAAAGTCAATTCCACTACTATTAAACTAATAAGTACTTTAGCATAAAGTAAATAGGTACTTTTTAAGTCGATATTTGACTACAATGGATTTCAAAAAAAGAAAGGCCTGATCTAGTTTTTTCTTCAATGCTTGCTACATAAATCTGTCATTTTAGTTAATTATTTTTTATTTATAAGGGTTTCTGAGTATGAGGATACTTCCAGATTGGTCCCATTATTATCAAAATTTAGTTCTGATGACAAAGCAGTCGGTTTTTTCTTATCCACTTTCATTTATTAAATTCAGAAAAAAGATAAGCAAGTACAACAGAATCTACAGTTAAACGGAAGAATTTCTTACCAGGGAATCCACCAGGGAACCCGCTGGCACCACCTTTTCCGAGTTTGGTCTGCAGCTTCGCGATGACCGCGGAAATCTTAGGATTGTTCTGATACTTGACGAAGTTGGCCGGGTTCGAAGATACGTCCTGGAAAGCTGCGGCTACTTCTGGGTCCTGAAAGATTTACGTAATTGTAATTATAACAAAATCCATTCTTATAAAAAAAAAACACTCCAGAAAGGTTACCAACATTTAGGAACCAGAAAACTTTTATTGTGACAATGAATATAGAATAAAAAATACAAAAACAAGTACATTGTCACAAAACCGGCCCCAACTCAGCATGTTGCTGATTGTACACAACCAGTGTTGTTTTGTTGGGCCCGGCAAGTGACGTCACGCGCGAAAAGTGTGCGCATACATACATACATAAATTGTCAAATACCTTTTTTCGTGAAATGCAGATTAAAGTACCTGGAATGCAGACATGATTTCCGGATCCATCAGAAGAGAAGCAAAGTCCTGCGGGTTGAAACTAGCGCCGGCGCCGGCACCGGGCTGGGCGCCGGGCGTTCCACCGGGCATGCCACCGGGGAACCCTCCGGGCATGCCACCGGGGAACCCTCCGGGCATGCCGCCCGGGAACCCTCCCGGCATGCCACCCGGGAAACCGCCACCCATGCCCGCGGCATTTGCCTCAGCCTGGGCCTTTGCAGCGCGAGCACGCGCCTCCTGCGCCTTGCGAAGGCGACGCAACTTCTCGCGATGCTATAGAACAGATATTTTTTTGGCATAAAAAATAACAATAAATTTGAAGAACTTGACACACAGAAAAAACACCCGAAAATGGATGAACAAAAATTATAAGAACAATAAAAAAAAATAGAAACTAGTATAGTTGATTGAATCAGGCGTTACTTTGCGGAAGTTCATCTTCAAAACTGTTTATTGAAACAATTTCTAGTGTACCTAAAACCACTGGTGTTTTTTTTATTTTATTTTATTTATTGTATAACTTATTTATTGTATTTAATTTTTGATCAAAAATATTTTGTTACTAATTACATTAGTTCTGTTAAATTCTTTATTAAATTAGCTGCAATTTTAAATTGTAATCAGTTTTCTAGTAGATTTCATTGAATTAATTCCAAGATAGAATAAAAAATCATATTCTTTGGCGTACTTAATGCGACGTTAGAGCGGAAATACACTAGAAATTGGCTCAAGAAACAGTTTAGAACCTAGTATAAAAAGAATGGTTTTTATATGTACATATTTGATACAAATCCGCTTAAAAAAAGTATTTCATTAAGTACATAAATATGAGTTATAATTACTTTTTTAAGTTTTATTAGTTACCTCTCTCTCTTCTTTCTTACGCTGTGCGCCCAGCCTATGTTGGCGCAGCTTCTCAGCGTTAGGCTTGACTTCATTCAACCACTCATTGGTCTGATCATCGTAGTCGATCTTCAGAGACTCGCAGAGGTCGTGCGATGCTTCCTCAAATTTGCCCAGCAGCCTGACAAAATGTACCATTAATAACTATGTATATAAATTAGAGAAGTGAGGCTGCAGTCATCTGATTTTTTAAGAAGATACTACCAAATTTCTCAAGCCAGAGGATGCGATCGCCCAACAAAATGTTCTAGAAATAGTTTTCTGTCAATTCTGAATGCCAGAAATAATTTTCTGTTTTCAATTGTAGTCGATTGTTGTTAACCGGAGCAGAAACTTGAGTTGCCCTCTCCGCTAATCAAGTATGTATTTTAGAAAAACTGTAAATTGTTGTGTAAAACTTCTTTTAGCAATTAGGGCTAGGGGTAAGGGGGTAGTGGGGGTTTAAACTAGGCCTTGGAACTTTTGTGGTATCAACCTCGATTTTTTTAAGATCGTCATATGGCGATTTTTCGCTCCAATTTCAGGAATGTGACGATCCCAAATTTTATTAATGTAATGACATTTTGTGTTTCTATAAATAACAGTCTTTTATCCTACTATTTTCATTGAGCAGGGAAACTTTGGTAAAAAAATTAAGATGGAGACACTTTTATTTACTTTCACCTGTCCTGGTGTCCGATTGAGATGAAATTTGGTATAGGTACTTACGTAAATGAAATTTGATGAAAAAACAATAATATGGTACCATGGATAGGATCATCTTTCTATTTGTATCGTAATATCAGTACCCTACCCGAAGCGCACCTTCTGCCTGCATCATGGGGACTATTATGTACCGCAACAAAACAAGTTAGTCTGGCTGTTTGGGCTCAGTAGGTTCGATGAGTAGTTCCTAATAATTTTGGCCATCAATAAAGAAATGTTAGGCAAAGCATGTTATGTACCCAAAACTTTTTCCGATTTAAAACTTGTAATAGCGCTATAAGCTTTTTCCTGTGTCTTATAACGTAGGAAACACATGTATAACAGGAACAACAACAGACAATCAAGACAACGATGATAATCAGAGCTTGCCGTTCGACTATTTAGATTTATTTGGTTTAGCTCTTGTAGCGTGTAGCCTCTATAGTTTCTAGGCACTACTGGGGCTTCCCTGGCAGAGACAACACACACATTGCACATGATCAAAAACTGGCATTCAAAATCATTAATCAATTTATGATGAGATAAAAACTGATTTGAGATTAAACTGGATGATTTAAAATAAATAAATCCTACTAATATTTTAAACGCGAAAGTTTGTAAGAATGGATGGATGGATGGATGGATGTTTGTTACTGTTTCACGCCAGAACGGCTGAACAGATCTGGATGAAATTTGGCACAGAGATAGGTTATAGTCTAGAATAGCACATAGGATACTTTTTAACAGCGGGTGAAACCGCGGGGCGCAGCTAGTAATCGATATAACAATGTGCTTGTTTACTAGGCGCTGTGTGAAAGATGTTTATTTTAAACATTTATGTATTGTATTATATTATGATTTTGGCCTCCCCTACATCTTTCCCCTGGGGCAAGCCAAGGAACCGGGCCTGGGTATAAGTGTAGCTGCAGTAACACTAAAGCCAATGAAAAAATTGCATTGTTAATTTTAATTCTAAAAATTAAGAGTTTTTAAAGTGTGAAGTTGTGAGTGCAGGTTTTCTGGAACATTTTGTTAGAAACCCCATGAACATTATCTTGGATAGCTATATCTTCTCGACTTATTTAGGCAAGGTAAGACCGGTTGCATCGATAGACATCGAGAGACAGGCAATGTTTGTGGATAGCTCGCGACACCCGCGGAAGTGTCGAGAGTACCCACAGAGGTAGGAAAGCCCTGAGGTAGTATGAGAAAAATTAACTTACCAATTTGTTACATTTCATAGCCAAACTAACATCCATCTGATCTGATCTTGGAAAACAAGAAATAAGTGTGTATAATTTACCTGTAGGCACGTCCACGAAACTTGTAAGCGGTTGCACTATCACAGTTAAGCTCAAGTGCGCGAGTGCAGTCCTTGATGCAGGATAGCAGCTTATTCAGCTTCAGGTACACCTGTAATATTTTACCACATTGGCAATGATTTTATCAAGAAATCAGTTGCTTTTCAAAAACATTTATGCAAATTTTATTGTCCTACATACAGTGTATTGTTAAGTTAGCCATGACATCCATGTACTGTATTCTATTCCTAAAGGATACTGTACTCTGTTTAAACTTTGATTTCTTGAACTGGACTTTCAAAACAAGAGTAATACATTTTAGATGGTTTAAGGAAATAGGTAAAAAACTCAATGACCAAGCGGAAATTTCTCATTGCTTTATGCATAAAGTTCAGACTGCTTTACGCCAATTGACCTGGACAGCTAATGTTAAGGGAAAAATAATTTACCTGGCCTCTCTTAGCAAACATCAAGGCACTCTGCGGGTTCAGTTTGATGGCCTCTGTGTACAGTCTAATTGCTTCGTCAAGCTTTTGTTCAGAGAATGCTTGCATTGCCTCTGAACGTATCTCATCAGACTGGTCTCGTTCTTCATCGGTAGGCTCTTTCTCCACATCACCCATTTCTTGAGATTCATCCACAGGTACTGACTCGATCACACCTGTACATGTTAATGTTTTATTAATGTTAATGTATGAAACCATGTTTGCTGCAAAATGAAAAAAAAATGTATGCATTGTTTGAAATAATGCTGCAGTGTCCGAAACTTTAACAGAACTACTCACTACTACAACTACTCTAGTCTGCACTATTTGCTTAGAGAATTACAAAGTGCACACCTGTGCCTTCCTCCTGTACAAAAATCTAAATAACATAAATTAATCATTTATAAAAGAGTACTGCCTTGAAGACTTTGACAGAACACAATGGAGACAATTGGAGGAGGCCTATGCCAAAAGGCACACCATATTGAGGGACATTACCTAAAATTTAAAACTAAAATAGTGCAAATATGTTAAAACCCAAATATTCGGACAAAATGTCTATTGTATTGTATACTGCATTTAAATAGATACTTGCCATCCATGTCAAGTTCAATATCCGATTCGGAATCATCCTCCTCATCAGATGATGATGAATTTTTGATATCGTCATTGTTGTTGACAAAACTGGAATAAAAACACCAATTGAAAGACACTAAGGTTTTTGATTTGCATATAATTATATGTACCCATGTTTGTTTGTTTGTTTTGACAGGGCAATTTACCGCACTTAGCCACTTGATTGGGCCATTGTGCGTGGAGTCTTCTACTCTTCCCTTCCCTTCACTCCAACCAGCCCAGGTGCTCCCAGAAGTCCAGCAGCCTTTTCAGGCTGCTGCAGGCCTCCGGGAGTGACGATGGGGATTGAAGAATCTGAGCCCGGTGTTCTGCCACGCTTCTGCACTCCATGAGCACGTGCCGTGGCGTTTCCTCTGCCTCCATGCATCCTCTGCACAGAGGGCTGTCGGTCACACCAATGTTAAATAGATGTTTGTTTAGGGAGCAGTGACCTGTTATAGTGCCTATAACTTTGCGGGTTTGGTCCCTATTTAGTCGGATGAGGTTGCGTGCAAATCTTTTTGATGTCACCGGAACGGCATCTTTAGTTTGCCTGCAGCCTTCCGTGTTTGTCCATTCTGTAAGGTGGTTTTCTTCAGATTTGTGACGCAGCCATGTTTTTGCCTGGGCCAGGGGTATAGGCATTAGTGGTTCCGGTCCGTACACTATTTTTTCCGATCCCCTTCTGGCCAGCTCATCTGCTGCGTCGTTACCTGTTGAGTTACTGTGCCCTTTAATCCATTGCAAAGTTACTCTGTTTTTGTTTGCAATGGACTGGAGTGCACTGTGACACTCCATAATAAGAGCAGAGTTAATGGTGTTGTTTTGTAGAGCTTGCAGTACGGATGCACTGTCTGAGATGATCCTTATATCAAGGTCTCCGACATCTCTGGTTGCAACCGACTGTGCTGCTCTGGTGATGCCAATGCATTCTGCTTGGAAGATTGTATTTAGTTTGTCTAACGTGGTTGATATTTTGATGTTTAAGTCATTCGAGAAGACACCCGCTCCAGTCCCTTGTGCGGTCTTGGAGCCGTCTGTATATACCCTGACTTCTTTGATACCAGAGCTATCTTTTGCTTCCGCATTTAGTCGGATATTGTATCTTCTGTCGAAGACATGCTGACATGGTATTCTGTCCATGGGTGCCCCAAGGAGTGGTGTTTCCTTTAGGATCTCCTTCATGGATACTGTGTGTGTTGTTATTGGTTCGTGTTTCCATAGCCCATTTGTCTTTAGTCTTAAGGCGGCTGTCCTGGCCTCCTCCTGAATGACCAGATGTAGGGGTCTCAGGTTTAGAAGGTACTCTAGCGCTGCTGATGGAGTGGTTCTCATGCATCCAGTGGCTGCTACGCTTGCTAGGCGTTGTAAGCTCTGGAGTTTTGATTTTACAGTGGTTAGTTGAGTCCTGGGCCACCATACAACCGATCCATATGTTAGAGACGGTCTGATTACTGACGTGTATAGCCACAGTGTGATTTTTGGATTTAGACCCCATCTATTGCCAACGAGCCTTCTACACTGATAGAACGATATACACGTCTTTTTGCTTTTGTTTTCTATGTGGCTCGCCCAATTCAGTTTGTTGTCAAATATTACGCCCAGGTATTTGACTTCTGTTGATAGGGTGAGCTTCGTGTTGAATAGTTTTGGTAGTTGTAGTTCTGGTAACTTCCTTTTGTTGGTGAAAAGGATGAGTTCTGTCTTTTTCGGATTTACTGACAGGTTGTGTTCGTCACACCACAAACAAACAAACAAACAAACAAACAAATGTACCCATATAGGTAAGGAGATCGACATTTTGCCCCAGAAGCCTAGTTTGCACTAGGCTACTAGTTTAGTAACTAATTGCATGCAAATGGCAAAGTTTTTGTTGAATACTTTAGTATTTTAGTTACTAAATTACTCACCACTCAACTAAATAAATAAAGTCTGAATCTCAGATCAACCTAGAGAATAAGATGGCGCACGGTAGATGATTTAGGTGAAGCCAAAAACCATCCAAAAATTATGCTACTGTCGTATATGTACACAACACACACACACATTGACGCAAAAAAACTACACTACTCGCTTGGTCATTCTTATCTCGACATTATTTGCATTGGTTTATGGCATAATTTCGTGTACATAAATACACATAGTGCATTATAAAAGTGTGGCCAGGACTACATTTTGAGGTTCTTTTTAAAACTGTGCAGTTTTTTACAAGTCAATCTTGAAAAAGCCGTAACATTAAACTCTTACAAATATGTGCAGTTTTAGAATATTAAATTACTAAGGTTGTATATTGGAACGGAATGGCTAACATACAGTTTGGGATTTAATACTAGTTTTCATGCAATTGTAAATGTTTTTCATGGTTCAACATTACCACTCGCACATGTTTCAAAAGAAGTGGATTCAGCGAGATATAACGCAGTGTTCCATCTTTTCCTCTAGATTGATCTGAGGTCTGAATAAGACTTTAGCAATAAACATTGTACAGCTCAAAATAGATATATAGTGTATGTTCTTCTATTGTTGACACTGTATGTTCTATCATCTAACACTGTATGACTATTCCCAGGATATACAAAATTTGTTGCTAAGGGAGCTTAAGTGGCTACAACCTACTTTATTAGGTGTACATTATTAAACAAAATATTACAAAACTTATCATCACGCTTTTTCCTCGAGGGGACTGGCAGAGGTGTAATCCAACACCCACACTTCGTCGGACGATACAAACAGCTTACAAACATAGCACGAATTGAGTCAAGATACCTATCTTGACTCAATTCGTGCCTCGTTTGTCACAAGCAATCTTATTCCAAGTGAGTATATAGATGATTATATAGTAGTGTTTAGATAATAAACAACTTAATTAGCACTTACGCGTCTCCAGAAGGCGCCGATGGCGAAGAACCGAACGTCGGAGTCGGGATTGTGACGCCTAACGACTGCAAATAATCTTTAAAGAATTCAAGCTTCGGATGTTGTAGCAACAGCGGCTGATTCTTGCAAAGGGTCACAAATGTTTTCAACTCAGCGAGTTGGCCTTCATTGAATGGGCAACTCATTGTTCTTGATAATATGTCGGTCTGACCGGCGAAATAACGCTACAAGCAACAACCGCGAGATTATCAGTCTGTAACGAGAAAACCAAATGTAGTTACCAAATGTTAGGAGGATTGTTAAAATCTTGTGATAATATAAAAAGAGAAATTACTAAAACGAATAAATTATTCTTACTTTTCTAGAAATTCACAGAAATCACAAATCGACAATTCGAAGCGATACCTGATACCAAACTCTTTGCTACGGACTTGAAAAAAAAAACATGCATGTCATCTTCCAATGGAATCAAACTGTCATTTATAATGAAACATCAATGTTAATGTCATTGTGTCACTATTGGAAGAGATGTACTAATTAGTCGATTTCATCGACAAACCGGAAATCTATTCGATTCGATATCTCTAAATTCGCTACGGCGGAAGTTGCCACCCTTCACACGAAAACAGCGGTATTTTTTAAAAACTAAGGATAGTTAGAATCGTTGGACTGATCAAATAAAATAGGATAGAATTTAACTAAAAACGATGTATTCTTACAACGTGTAAATGTTATTTAAATTCCTAGATACTTAACTTTTTAAAATACTGGCTCATAATTAAATAAGGTGCCTTACTTAGATGCACCTCTAAATAACTTTGCTGTTTCAGCTGCTGGAGTCAAAACCTACCAGAATATAGATTAGGTAAATCATAGACGATCATTTAATTAAAGTATTTAGCACCCCACGCTTCAATTTTACTTATTGTTCTTAGCACTTAAGTTGGGTTGGTATATAAAGGTAGGTAGGCGGGCAGGTATAGGTGCAGGGCTGCAGTGCCGGATGGGAGACACTGCAACCGAAGGCTGGTGGTGGAGAGGGCTGTTGGCTCTGCCGTGACCGGGGAATAATGCGAAAGAGTCCCCGAAGGCTCGACATTTTGGAATTTTGGAACAACCTAAGGTATTTTAGTGGGTGGGCCACTAGTGGCGCGACTCCCATATACGGGGCCGGTGGTGGAACCTTTAAAAGGTTTTCCGTAGATACAAAAAAGGTGATAAATGCTTAGTCTGAATTAAGTACGTACCTACCTAAATTTCTAAAAACCAATAGAGATATCTACTTATTTTAAGCTTTGTCATTGCAAAAGAGTAATACTAATTAAAAGGCAC